>OY757263.1:5251667-5851667 GCA_963584085.1 Pyrausta aurata | reverse complement strand
GTTGAGGATTTGCAGCGCTTCGTTTGGCTGCACGTGGCGTATGGCTAGGATGGCGAGGCTGTCCGCGCCGACTTGCGGCTGCTTGGCTAAGGCCCCTCGCAGGCGACGCGCGTCGTCGTAGTCCAGGTTGAGGAGCTTGCATGCTTCGAGTAGCCTAAAGAGATTTTATGAATTAGTTTACGTGACACAAGGGTTTAAATAAACTGATCAATACGTTTTCTTATCTCTTTTTGTAGCGTCACGGCGGGCAGATAAAGTGTTACGGTCCACTAAGTGTTAACAACACCTTAAATACTCTTCTTCTGACTTTTCCCCAGTAGTAACTACAAAAAATACAGACTACGCTAACGACACCACAAGAGGTGGGTCGAAGTGAGCGCTGAAGTCCATTTCAATAGAATTGCTGGAGAGCGTAATTGTTGTCAGTGTATAGTGGAACGCACCCTTTATAATTGCCAACAAACAGTTCCAACAAAGGTAAGGAATTGTAATAAATATTAGTCAAATGTGCTTACTTTGGCAACTGGTTGCATTGCGAGGCCACCTTATTAGGCGGCGCGAACGCTGGCACGAGATTCCTCTTCACGTCGTGAGTGAACTGCATCGTCCCGCCCGTGTTGAACCAGCTTTCGAGCACCACCTCCTGTAAATATAAAAGGCGTTACAAAATTCAATAGTGAACAGCGAGTCTCTGATATAGAATTTCACGCTACTGTAAATATTAACTAGATTTACATGGCGTTCTTTCTGGCGTATAAAGTCGGCAGTTTAGTATTACTTATAACAATATTTACAATAAATAAATAATAATAAAAAAAAATAGAAAAAGGGATGGGTCACTCAAACAACCCGCCCCGTGACGCCCCTGGTACAAAGGTGCCCATCACACTCGCCGCGTTTCCGCGCTGAATTGCGATGGACAACCTTTGGGCCAGAAACGACCCAGAGCGGGGGTCTTATAACAATCATGTTTTAAATTTCGCAAAATATTTTATGGCTTGAATGAATTTATACGTAGTTACTTCGTTTATTCATATAGATTCAAAATAAGAAACTATTATATTAACCGGGCTTACTTAGTCACCATCCAACACACTTTCACCTCACACAAGTTGACGGAAGCTTGTTTCAAGCAGGCGGCACTCGCGCTCGCTCTGCTCCGAAATGTTTCGAGATCTCGTGTCCGTGAGCGGTGTCTACGTGTGCGTTGTTCGAGCGCACTTTGTATGTAGATTGACTTCTGTACTGCATTTAGTGATACTCCACACACTCGCCTCGAATATGTACTGGTCCACGTCGTTGGCGAGGTGCGCGCGCAGGCGGGCCGTGAGCGCGGGCGCCAGGCGCGTGGCCGCCGCGACCAGCCGCGCGCATAGACTAGACAGGGGCCGGATAGAGGCCGGACACTATAGTACACTACACACACTCGCCTCGAATATGTACTGGTCCACGTCGTTGGCGAGGTGCGCGCGCAGGCGGGCCGTGAGCGCGGGCGCCAGGCGCGTGGCCGCCGCGACCAGCCGCGCGCATAGACTAGACAGGGGCCGGCATAGAGGCGCCGACACGCTGAGCGCCATCTCTTCTACCATTAGCCAGGCGTGCCACCTGAAAAAAAATTGTAAAATACAGTCAACGACTCGTTGCCTATAAGTTGAATTTTATAAAATTATTTTCTTATAATCCCTCAAGCCGGCTTTGAACTCCAGCAGTATGTGTTCGGCTAGAGCGGCCAGGCCCGCGTCTTGTAGATGCGCGAGTAAGGCACGCGCTTCAGCGGACAAGTCCATTTCTTCTGCATTTATATAGCTTAGTAAGAGATCCGTTAATGCGAGGTTTGAGATGATGGACATGAGGACTTACTTCTGTTTTTTATAATCCCTCAAGCCGGCTTTGAACTCCAGCAGTATGTGTTCGACTAGAGCAGCCAGGCCCGCGTCTCGTAGATGTGCGAGTAAGGCAGGTGCTTCAGCGAACACACCCGCTTCTTCTAAATTTATATCGACTAGTAGCGGATCCGTTCGTAAATGATAAATTTGAAATGATAGACACATGAGGACTACTTACTTCTGTTTCTTATAATCCCTCAAGCCGGCTTTGAACTCCAGCAGTATGTGTTCGGCTAGAGCGGCCAGGCCCGCGTCTCTTAGATGCGCGAGTAAAGCAGGTGCTTCGGCGAACACACCCGCTTCCTCCGCATCTGTATCGCCTGGTAGCGGATCCGTTACCGCGAGGTTTGCTATGGGCGATGTCTAAAAGATTAAAAAACATATTTAAAAATCTGCTACCATTTTTTTTTACCATTTTTATAGATAATAAATAAACTTAGCAAGTGGTTTACCTTTTATGGAGTAAAAGTAAGTTGCTGGTTCTGAGTAGCTCTAAATCTAAAAACCACTTAACTGTTTAGACGAGATTTCATCTGAGAGTTTGGGTCTACTGATAGTTCCAATTTATAATTAGATCCATGACAGCGTCTGACGATTCGAATAAATAAGGAAAAGTATGAAGATAATGATTCACTGCTTGACATTAACTCCGTTGAAACACAGTTAAACAGAAGGTACATTAATTTTATGTATTAATTTAAAAGTTGTGAAAAGATGTTTACAATATTCGACTAACAAAGAATCACCCTAAACGCATACACCTACTCCGTTTCGTCGCGGGTAAAAACGGACTTAAATAATAAATTACATAGTACTTACCAAATGGACCCATGGACCCAATGGAGAAATTACATCGTAGCAGCCCAGAATTGGTCCATTTGGTCCTCCAAATGGGTCTCCATCGACACGCTAAGAAGAAGAAGAATAGTACTTACGATATCAAATTGTGGTATTTCATGTACCATAGAGTCCCTTCTGAATACTTCTTTCATTGCTAATTTCTTTGAACGAATTTCCAACTCCTTTAGGGTAGGCGTTTCGTCCAGGTCAACTGTAAGAAAAAAAAAGTTTCTGGTAAGTCAGTAGTGACATATGTATGTCGTAAGTTTCAATTTGATCAAATCCTGTAACGTTGAGTAACAATTAAATATTTTTTATTTTTTCTATGACAATTGTAAAGCGATTAACAGAATACATCTACCTATCAAGTTTTAACTGTGTAATGCTAATAGTTTTAGAATAAAGTGGCTGTGACATACGGACGGACAGACAGACAGACAGACAGATTTGACGAAACTATAAGGGTTCAGTTTTTTGCCATTCGGCTACGGAACCCTAAAAAGTACTGCCCGTTAAAAGGTTGCACGGTATCCAAACCTGTTTTATTAGACTCCTCATCGCTGCCGTCCTCGGAGCTGGAGGTGGACTCGCTCTCGTCGTCGCGGTGCTGCTGCTGCGTGAAGTGCTGGAACTGCCGCCGGTAGTAGTGCAGCTGGAGGTAGTGCTGTAAGGATGAGAGGAGATAGATAAGTCTTTCCTGCACACCGTACAGGACAGGCCGAAATATCGGAAACTCAATACAGGTTATCTTACAAAGGAATTGACAAAGATTTTTGAAATTGTATGACTATCATAATACCTTTATATATTGTATGACGTTAGATTTCTTGGATACGATTGAGGATTTCTTTTGAGTAAAAATTTACTTGAATCAGAAAATCTTCGCACTCCATTACAGTATCAGAATTTCAAAGTGATGATAACGTAATATTATGAACTATTAATCAAAATTCTTAGGATGCATACTACAAAAAGTAAACAGAAACAAATAAGGTATCTTGACAAAATCCTTAACACGTTCCGGGACACTACTCCAGACACAATAGATGTTTTATTGTTTTCACGCCTGTAGGCGTTCACTGTCCCGGAACGTGTTAATTTATGTAGAAAACTAGCTTTTGCCCGCGACTTCGTTCGCGTGGACTTCAGGTTCGTCCCGTCTAGTAGCGCCAAAAATGTGTTTTTTTACGACCTCACATTAGAAACCTCAAAAATTGTAGCCTATATGTTATTCTGATGTATAAGCCATATTGTGGTAAAGTTTCATTCAAATCCATTCAGTAGTTTTTACGTGAAAGAGTAACAAACATCCATACATCCATACATCCATACATCCATACTTACAAACTTTCGCCTTTATACCTAATAGTAGTAGGATAATACATAATGAATAACTACTTGGCCCGCTGTTGCATAAACAGACGGGTAGATGGCGCTGACGCCACGCAATGACGTATTCATAAGAGCACAGTACAGTAGCTCAACTGGAAGAGCATTTGGCCTGGTTCGAGACCAGTATCTTTCTGGTTAATTTCTGGCATCTTTCCCGCAATTCTTGGTTTCTTATTTCATCTTTTAATAATACAAATATGACACTGTGAGTGTTAAAAAATTGGTTAAAAACATTCTAAAGCAAACAAAACAATACAGTCTGAAAATATGTTTCGAATAAACTAGATAACTCACCAGCGAGTGAGCCCACTGCAGCAGTATTGTCCTGGTGTGGTGAGCGGCGTTGATGACCGCCGTGAGCGGGTGGGGGGACGCGTCCGCCGTCAGGAACGTCTCCGGGTGCAGCGTGCCGACCGCCGCGTTTAACAGCTGCGTCAACCGCACGCGCCATTCTTCGACCAGCTCTAGCTGGAGCTCGAGGAATTGGAGCCTGGAATTACAAAAAAAAAAAGTAAAAACCGACTCCAAAATACAAAATGCACTAAAAAGTCTTTTATTGAATCTTGAATCTTTATAAGAAAGGACAAAATTTTCGGCGAACACAATTTCTTTTTGGAGTTAGTGCCCTTACGGATAACGATTGAGATGGCCAATACATATAATAATAATAATATAAAAAACACAACACATTTATAAAAAATGATCAAAATGTCGAATTTTGGATAATTTTTTATCTTAGGATTATAGACAAGGTAAGAGTGAATAGACTGCTACTAAGCAAATTAACGCACCACACAAGACCTCATCCACACCTGAGATTGAGGTTAAATATCTTCTCAGCTTCAAATAAAAAAATATAATTGAATATAATAAATAAAAAATCATTGAAGGCAGGAAACGATATCAAAACACCCCCACTGTAAAGCTATTGTAATTTGGCACACAATTGTACCTAGCCACCCTGAATAACACACTCGCCTGTGTCCCGGCTGCGGCAGCACAGCGTATCTGTCCTCAATTGTCTTTAGCAGCGCTATGAACCAGTCGGCGCCGACCGCTGCGCCTACGCCGGTCGCGAGCCTCGCTCCATTAATACGTTTATCGATTTAAAATAGCCAGGGACGATCGTTGCCCTTGTGACAACGTCGTTATTCAGGCCTTTCCCATCTGATCCAAGACTGTCCAAGATTTGAGTCTTTCAGATTAAACCACCTAATTACATGCCAAATGCACAAGATCGATCCCTACAACGTAATAGAAATTACCTACGAAGAGGCAAGCGTAATAGTAGATTGTTATACAAGGAGAGAAAGCGACCCATTTCACTTGAGATGTTTCTGGCGCTCGAACGAAGTGAGAGCGCCAATAATTCGAGAGTGAAATGGTGCTTTCACCCGAGTTAAACATACTTTTTTTCATTTCGATTGTGAGGAAAAACCACTGAATAGATAAATAAGGTAAAATCTATCACCTTATTTATCTATTCAGTGGGAAAAACATTAAATTTACAATAGTGGTTGTAGATGTAATGGTCAGGTATTATGTAGTACAGCGAGAAAGGAAAACTCAAGTTTTTGCACAAAAAGACAGTTAATTTTAAGTTAATTTACAGTTCTCCAAACATCTAACATGATTAGAAAGAATAACGACACGAATACATGAAAACAGTTCGAAAAAGCAGACGATACGAAATAATTAAAATCCTTGTAAGAAATATCGATCGAATTTTCCCCACAGATAATAATTGTCAAAATTTACAAAAGTAGGCATAGAGTTCAAAAAGAAAAAATGACACTGACAATGTAAAAAAAAAGTGTCATCTTGGTATTATGGCGGGAAGCCGAATATTTTAATCACAGATTACTAAATGTATATTTTAATTATAGATTGAATCGATTGAATATTTTTAAATCAACGATCTTATTAAACATGTTTTTCAATGTATAGCTAAGCAAAAATGTTTATTATTTTTATAATATGATGTGACTCAATTATCTTTGATCCAAGCTTTGACTGTCTGCCTTGACTCTATACCATGCCAATTAAAACTAAATTACTTTCCACCCTAGGGATGGATAAGCTATTTTCCACCCGGCTATCTACACAGGAAAGTGCTATTTTCCGAACAGGAGAGATGAAAAATCGTTTTACGCCCACGTCGCACACATAGTTAACAATCTTAAAACCTTTAACAATTAAAATGATTATATCCAGGTAGTCGAAGGCAACGCGTAAGCCGTAAGCGCCGCGCTTCCGATGAACTATATCATGCCCAGTGTAAAAAAAAAACCGGTTAAGTGCGTGTCGGACGCGCGCACTGAGGGTTCCGTGCCACCCTTAACTAAATTCAGGGTCCACTTACTTTCACTTAACGAAAACATCACAATATATTGCGACAGCAAAAATAACTTTGTTTTTCATAGTGTTTGTATGAAAGACAAAGTTATATTTGCGGTTGATAAAAATGTGCAATATCTCAAAAACTACTGGTTCGATCTCCTTCAAACCAATTTTCGTTGCAAGTTTTTGTTGAGATCTACATCATATATTTTTTTCAAAATTTTCACTTTCTTAGTTCAAAAGTTAGATGGGGGGGGGACGCCTATTTTACCACTTTGGAAGCGTCTATATCTCAAACCTTACACTTTTAGAAAAAATGGTTTTAGAAACCTCAACATCATTTTAAAAGACCTATCCATAGACACCCCACACGCATAGGTTTGAGTAAAAAAATATTTTTAAGTTTTAGTTTCATGTATGGGAGCCCCCCCTTAAATATTATTTTTTATAATTTTTTGTATCTGAATCGGAAAGCGGTAAACAAAATACAGCTACATACCAAGTTTCAGCTATGAGATGCTTATAGTTTCAGAATAAAGTGGCTGTGACATACGGACGGACAGACAGACAGACAGACAGACAGACAGACAGACAGACAGACAGACAGACAGACAGACAGACAGACTTGACGAAACTATAAGGGTTCCGTTTTTTGCCATTCGGCTACGGAACCCTAAAAAACTCGCTCCACTGGGCAGGGTCTCGTCCATTTCTAAAAGTGACACTATCTAACTGCGCCATCTATAACACACTCGCCTGTGTCCCGGCTGCGGTAGTACAGCGTATCTGTCCTCGATGGTCTTCAGCAGCGCTATGAACCAGTCGGCGCCGCGCGGCACCCACACCACGGCGCCGACCGCTGCGCCCACGCCGGCCGCGACCGCCTCGCTCCATTGCTCGCTGCCCAGCGTTTCGTCCATTTTTGATAGCGCATCTAAGGTGAAAGAAAATACATTAATAACTTTTGCTTAACTTTTTCTTCAGTGGTTAAAATTGTGGTAAAATCAATATAAAACGAATTTCATTAGCCAAAGTCTACACCAATTTTTGTTATACCCCATTACCCGTTAATACAAAAACAGGTTGAGAAACATACTTTTTGGAATAAGAGGGTAGTAGAGGATAATAAAACTGGGGGATATAAATTGATCAAAATCAAGCATGTTACTAGCAGAACACGTTTGTGACATTTTAGTTAGATGAATTGTATATTATTAATTTAAAAACTTGCAGCACTAATGAAGGTGTACAAAATGCGGACTTAATGGTAAAAGCATTCTCTCAGTCAAACATTTAGGTTATATTGGAGGGTATCTATTCCAAAGCTGGTTAAGTCATGGCAATAGATTTTATTGCCTGATTTAATTTTAACTATTATACATCAAAACCAGAAGTATACTCACACTTTTTCTCCACAGCCAGCCACCTCACAAATATCTCTGCCTTGGTCAACACCGACAGCACGCTATTCGTCTCGCTTCCAGTTATAGCCACCAGCTCTCTATGAAAGCCTAGTGTTTCATCTACAGCGTGCGCAAACGCAGCGTCCACATCCACTAGATCCCCTTTAGACCCTTGAGCTTGGTATAGACCGAGCACTGTGTGAAGCCGTTCGGCGGCAAGGGCTGTGAGGCCGGCGTTGAATTCGTCCTATTTGTAAAGAAGAAATGGTTCAGTTAGAAGAAATATTTGAATTAGAAGTGATAGACAAACAAATATGCTCATGATGTCGCACAGATATTATAAGTTTTATTTAGAACTTCTTTATGTTGGAACGCAAGCAGCGCGACTGCCGTTTTGGGACTTACATGTAGGGACAAAAATATTGAGTAGGTATATTTTTGTGGTGCCATGTGGGTATGGTTTCTTCAGGGAATATTTTGGCCTGCAAAACCCCTAATCACTGATTCGCGAGATAATGCTATCAGATAATCTTCACTAATATTATAAAGATGAAAGATTTGATGGTTTTATAACTAATAATAAAATCTTTTAATACTGTTACAAATCGTAAGTAAAAGATACACACTTTCTCTGTTGTGACATAGGTCTCTTCTAGATTATATGAACATAATTAATTATGATTAAAATTACTTACCACAGTCCTAGTTTTCTTCAAATCAAGTTTATCAGCTACCGGTTGCACATTGTTCCTCACGAAGTTCTGGTGATCCTTTATCCAGTTGAGAGTTTGTGTTAAGAACCACTCCGGGCGATCAATGCGCGCGGTTTGTCGAGAGCCCGTGAAATGGAACGCAAATCTCTTCTTTAGAGGGCGCAGGAGTATTCTGACAGGGAGACAAGGGTCTTGTTCTGTAAAAAGAAACAAGCTTTACATTCATTTATCTAACGCTTTTAATGAATAAGTCGAAAAAAGTTTATCTGAAAATTAATAAGTTTTTAAGACATGGTAAATAATAAAAGTCTACATAACATAATACGAACCAGACTAGAAGTGGAAGTTAAAATAATGACTTATTAATACCTCGTCCAAATTCTTCAGATAAGTTGTCAGACACCGTAACACTTTCAGGTTCTTCAATAAGAAACAAATACCTTGTAAGATTACAGAATCTAACTAATATTTCTTTAGGTGGTGGTGAGTTGTCAGCCCCTGCAGTAAGGGGCCACTTGATCAGTTTTAGTGTATCCTCATAATTCCTGGAAAACATGTATCAATTCTTAAAAAAGGTTTTTTTTAATAAGTTAGAAAGATTCAGCTACCTGTCAGCCGAATTGGGCCGCAAAAGATTGTTGGTAAACATCAAGATGAGGGATTACATTTAATCCTACTAATCTTTACTATAATACTTACATATGCTTTTGCATTTTACCAAAAAGCTTATAATCAAGAACTATGTTTGTCTACTGATATTCACAAATACATGCTAACAAAAAGTTACAGTAATAAATTGTGGACAAGAAAGAAAGATATACATGATGAATTTATTTGCTTGTGAAAAAAGGTGAGTTTAGGTGTTAAATGGTACTATACTACTGAGGCACTAATTAGAAGTTATTTCTTACTTTGTCATTTTATCCTTGAGAACATTGTGCCAATAATGAGTATATTCTCTAACATAGGCAGCCCGATGTCCCAATTGGTAAACATTGCACATGTCTTTCAACTCTCCATAACACAGGACAAGCTGTTCATCATCATTGCATTGCTTCATTTGACAACTAAAACATTTTAATTATTAATGTAACCCTATAATTATTGATTTATGGTATGATAACAGAATCATTGAGGACTTCGTGGATTTTTTTTCTATGGGCTATGAGGGGCTAAGGATCAATACAAGCTCAACATTGATTCTATAATTCAAAGTTGCTTAAATAACAGATCAAGATATAATATACACTATTGCTATTTACAAAAAGAAAGATAGCTAAAACTAATTATGAGAAATTGTAAATAATTCACCTAATATCATCAATTTTTTCAAATGATTTGAGGTAGATGAGCACATGTTCCAGTTTGTTTATCGCAGAGAACCTCTTCTCTAGTTCAGAGCGCAATGGTTCAGTTTTGTGTAGAAACTCCTCCACCTTTGATTTCAGAGTTTCACTTCTATTTTTAAGATTTGCAATTTGTGTAGAATTAGCCTCCGCCTTCGTAACAGCAAGAGACAACTTTGTAGGTACTTCATTGTTAACCACTCTAAGCTGAAATTTTTAAATAAAGCTCTTCATAATGCAGTAAACAATACAAAAACTTATGTAAAGATGTATACTTACACTGTTTTGTAGTTTATCCCTCCTGACAATCAAATCGGTCTCAAGCTCATATGCATTACTTAGGTCGTTTATATCGCCTCCTATTTTTATATTAATATCTTGAATTATGATTTTCTTTAGTTCTTCATTCATATTGAATAATTTGAATTGGATTTTGTTATAAAAATCACATCTGCCACCATCACAGATCAATCACACAATCATTAGACTAGGGATGACGATCTGAGCTGAGATCGATTAATCGAAGAATCGATTTTTGGAGCCAAAAAAATCGATATGTAGGACTGAATCGATTCAATGAATCGATATTTCACCCTTGAAAATCGCCATCCGATTTTTTATTTATTTTTTAGTATAAACCAAAAAAGTATTTACAATGAATTGAATGTACCCATATTATAAAAGTGCTGCCGGCTGCTGGTTAAAAACGGTTAATTATTCAAAACTCGCGAGATGGCTGTATGTTTGGATTTCTTTGCTTCTCTTTAAAAAAGTTATGTTTGTTATCTTCGACTTTTTGCAGGTGTAGTGTAGGCGACTCGCCTGGGACGCATGTGTTCATTATAAAATCTTCTGTCTCACTCCCAGATTTAGCTGATTGTCCCACATTTAGCTGTCACCCTATGTATGACCTGTCGGGGCCCTAATCGAATCTGCGATTTCACATAATCTGTGGTAGATTTCGTGGCAAGGTAAAAGGTTGCGTTCTTTGACTTAATGATAACATAATGTTATTCTGCTGCGTTACTAAAAAAAAATATTATTTAATTTTGTACAAAATCTTAAAAATTAATTCATCCCTCCCTAACTACTAGTAATAGGTGTGATAATTAGGGTGTCGTTTAATATAAATAGATTGATATTACATTATCAACAAAAACTTAAGAAAAAGATCGATTTTTCAAAAATCGAAGAATCAATTTTTTGGAAAGAATCGACATCCCTACATTAGACATACTCTTACTAATCTGTGCAATCATCTACAAAGTATACCACTGATCATGTAATCTTTTTTAGATACGGGACATCCATACATTGGCCGATGGCAAAAAATAGTTGTCATCAGTTTCAAAACATTGTGAAGCGGGCCGTTAAAGTATTAAGGTGTTATTCAAATAACTGAAAAACTGTAAAATATTATTTCACACAAAAACTGGGGGTGGAGACCTGGTGGTCTGTAACACAAGTATTTCTTACTTACCATAGGCCACCAGTCTCCACAAACAAGTGATTGTCAACAGAAACACTAAACTATTTGCTAACTTTTAATACCTACTTGTTTGTGGTGAGAAATAAATTCATTATTTATTTATTTATTTATTATTGTTTCTCGACGGAAAATTAAAGATTTCTAGTCAAACGGAGTGAGCTAACTTTAGTGATGTCCATACCGTCTCATTGAATCAATCTTTCAGTGTTGTTCAATAATTTTAATCGATATCAACCTCTCGATAATAGAAATCGATTGTGACTAATCGATATTATTTGATCGATACTTGCCTACCTACCAGTTATAATAATTACAAAACATAATACTATCCATCCATTCCATGCCCAAATAAAACTGCAGTCTAAAGACTTTATTTTGGTAATAGTTCTTAACGCACCCCAATGCACCACTATAATATAATACTCTCAGTGACGTTTACCAAGTAGCAGAACCCAGATCCTCCAACCTTTTACTTTTTGTAGCTGAAAACAATGACAAAATAAATTCATTCTATGTTAGTTTTAAGATAAACCATTTAGATACAAATTAGAGACTATATGCCGGGGTAGAAGATGGAGAGTAGACCCCCATACGTAAGAAAATACATTTGTAAAGAGGCCTACATCCACGATCTACGATACCAAGATAGATAGGTAGTTAAGGACTGGACCTATAATGGTGATGATATCAATTCTTAGAGTTTGTGGCATAGAGAAAGAAAAAAATCTTCGCTTTAAAAAGAGTGTGCTACCTAGTGAAATTCTATAGGATTTGACAGCTAAAAACCTTATGACAGCGAGACCGTTTTTTAAGAAATAATGGATTTAGTGGATACGTCAAGTTTCCGCCACTAGAATTTTTCAAATGTTATGAATGAATAATGTTATGATTTGAATTTTATTTACCAATTTCAGATGAAATGGCTTGTTCTGTAAGCAATTGTGAAGTGCGCCGAGAAACCAATCCCGAAAATCATACTTTTCATCAGTAAATATGAATCATTGATAAAAAATTTAATTCCAAATTTTATAAAATTTGTGAATGAAATTGACTCCGATACCAAATTGTACAGTAGATTTTGGATTTCCTTTGTGATTTTCAGCCATGTATCAAAGATTCTAATAGAATAATTCAGATATTTTCAGTAAAATAAGAAACCGTTGCTTTACACTAGGGCTTGACTAAATGATGACGTCATAAGTATCGATAAATTTTTTGACTGATTTTTTAGACAGGTAATATTTTTTTACTTTAACAAGTATTATTAAGAATTAGTTTTTACTTTATAGTTTACCTTCTAATCCGGAATTACGTGAAAAATGGATCAAAATTATAAATCGGCCAAACTGGACTCCCACTAAATTTTCAACAATTTGTAGCAAGCATTTTGAAAATCAATGTTTCATACAGAGAACATGTCGACGTATTCTAAAAAAAGGCTCATCACCCACTTTATTTGTTCCTGTAAGTTTGAACTATTTTAATGTAATTTAGTACTATAAGCATAAGACAATACAAATTATTTATTTATTTTAAAACATAATATTATACATAATGGCAGACTTAACCCACCTACTTCCACCAGGCGTTATAACACCGCTATAAAGTAGTTCGGAATACCCTTAAAAAAATAAAAGACCATGATTTGATTCAAATTCAGATTAAAGAGCATTTATTTTTGAACAAGAATTAATTCGTAATACAATTAAATGAAATCTATGAAAGCGGTAGCTTTCCTTATCCTATGGTAGGATTCCGAAGTCTACCGTAGTCTACCGGTATGCTTTTGTTTGGTAGGATACATTGGACTTACAACTCTAGCCTGGACACACTGTATGTATAGTTTATTTGACAAGTTGGCTAGTTCAATTCCCGGGACACTAAGCAATTTCTTTCAAGCTGCACTGCGGCACTACATACGTAGTGATGGTGGTAATTGGGGATACACAAGCATAAAAAGCACTCTGTATTTAAAAATTATTTTATCGTTTTTTGTGTTTCTTATCACATACATTTCCAGATCAAATTTAAGTCAAGACCAACATCATCTTATGTGACCAGAGATATTCAATCGCCATGTACTTCAGGACAATCTACACCAGGAACTTCTTCAAAAATATTGTATTCACCAACAAAACAAAAACTTACTGCCAAAATTGCACATTTAAAGCAAAAAATTTCGAAAAAGAATAAGACTTTACGTAAAATGAGAGCTAAGGTTAAAAGAATGGCTAAAAAGGTTATAACTTTAGAAGAAGTGGTTAAAGCATTAAATACTCAAACTGGTCTTGAAAATCATCAAAATGAGGTGCAAGTCGCATGCCGTAACAATTTGCTACAAAAATTAGTAGAGAGAGTGAATGCAAAAGCCACAGGACAGATTACTCACAATTCTCAATACGATAACGATCTTAAAACATTGGCGTTAACACTACATTTTTACAGTCCCAGATCGTACGAATACATCAGAGATAAATTTGATTTATGTTTGCCTCATGTAAATACTTTGAGAAAATGGTACTCGCGCTTAGATTGCGAACCTGGATTTACAGAAGAATCATTTAATGCCATATCGGAATTGACAAAAAAAGGACCAGTTTTGGTATTTTTTGAGCACTTTTGATGAGATCAAAATTAGAGAACAAGCTGAAATTTTCGGTAAAAAGCACTATGGGTATGTAAATATCGGTAATGACTTAACAGGAGACGAAGTAGAAATAGCCAAAGAAATTCTTGTTTTTATGGTGGTGGCCATAAATGGATACTGGAAAATACCGGTTGGATTTTTTCCAGCCAGTAGTTTTACAGCCGTTCAAAAGGCTGAACTGTTAAAGGTGTGTCTGGGTCTTTTGAAAGAAAGTCATTGTGAGGTTACATCAATCACTTTTGATGGCATAGCATCAAATTTAAATATGGCTCAAATACTAGGTGCTTCGTTAATAGCTCCACCATATACACCATATTTTATTTATGATGGCAGGAAATACCTAATAATGCTGGACGCATGCCATTTAATAAAATTAATACGTAACTACTTCGGCGATCAAAAAATTTTTTATGATCAGATTGGGCGCAAAATTGAATTCGGATTTATAGAACAATTGCAATGCTTACAAAAAAATGAGGGTCTGCACCTTGCAAATAAATTGTCCGCACGTCACATTAATTATAAACGGCAAAAAATGAAAGTATACCTAGCTACACAGCTTTTAAGCCGCTCAGTTGCAGTCGCTATTGACGTATGCGATAAAGACCTTCAACTTTCAGAATTCCATAATTCTGAAGGAACGGTTCAATTCCTCCATTACGCCAATGACAGTTTTGATATCTTTAATTCCAGAAATTTAAACAATAAAGGTTTCAAGAAGCCCATTTGTAATGGCAATCAACAAGAAATTTTCAATAAAATTGATGAAATTCAAGGGTACTTTTTGACCCTCAAGCTCCAAGACGGGATTTTTGTAATCAATACTAGAATACGCCTTGGATTTTTAGGTCTCGTAAATAATAGTATCGCACTTAAATTGTTGTATTCTGACTACATTGACACTCAAGTGATCAAATTTCTACCTACCTACAAACTATCGCAGGATCATCTTGAAACTTTTTTTTAGCGCTATTTGGTCAAAAGGTGGATTTAATAACAATCCAACAGAAAAAAATTTCATAGCAGCCTATAAAAGACTGTTATGTCACACAGAAATCAAACTATCAGGTAGCGGCAATTGCCTACCCTTAGAGAAAATTGCAGTGCTATCTAGCAGCAATATACCGACACTTGAAAGGATCAACATGACGGCCAGTTATAATCGTATTTTCAAGGAAGTGTTAAATTTTGAAAGTATGGATTGTGATTGTGACGAAGATGAGGAAGTGGTATTACTAGATACTACCGAGTCACTGTCGCAACTATCCCGGCTCATTGTTTCCTATATATCCGGAAATGTTGTAAAGAAAATAACAAAAAAGTTGAGATGCGATATATGCGAGCTTAGTTTGGTTGGTACACCCAATGAAAGATTCCATTATTCACTTATTAAAAAAAAAGATTTCTCAAAAACAAGTGACGGATATTTAACTTTCCCTTCTGACGACGTTTTTTTTTGTGCTGCAACGCTGAAACTTATTTTAGGGAAAATCTAAAATCCAAAAAAATGGTCCATTTTACCTTTGCCAAAAATGTTTTACGTATTTTGCGTAACAATCAGCACCTATTTGAAAGCCTGAAACATCACGTTTTTGATCAAGATCCGTTAGATGATCATAGGTATCTGATTATGAAAAGCATTGTGGAACATTATTTTGAATTAAGATTAAAGCACGAGTTAAGGTTGGTTAAATTAGACCGTGAAACCTTACGAACCCACTTAACAAAAACAGTGATATTCAGGGGACAGTAAAATAGGATTTTGCCTTTGTTTTGGCAAATTATATTTACCGATATTGTTCGACGCACCACACTCATCTATATTTTATTATTATTTGTGTCTGTGTTCAAAAATGTAACACTTTATAACGGGTGATTTTTTAAGAGCTTGAGAACTTTTTTAAACAATAAAACGCATAAAATTTGCAAAATCTCATCGGTTCTTTATTTTAAACGTTAGATTGGTACATGACATTTACTTTTTGAAGATAATTTCATTTAAATGTTGACCGCGGCTGCGTCTTAGGTGGTCCATTCGGAAAGTCCAATTTTGGGCAACTTTTTCGAGCATTTCGGCCGGAATAGCCCGAATTTCTTCGGAAATGTTGTCTTCCAAAGCTGGAATAGTTACTGGCTTATTTCTGTAGACTTTAGACTTGACGTAGCCCCACAAAAAATAGTCTAAAGGCGTCAAATCGCATGATCTTGGTGGCCAACTTACCGGTCCATTTCTTGAGATGAATTGTTCTCCGAAGTTTTCCCTCAAAATGGCCATAGAATCGCGAGCTGTGTGGCATGTAGCGCCATCTTGTTGAAACCACATGTCAACCAAGTTCAGTTCTTCCATTTTTGGCAACAAAAAGTTTGTTAGCATCGAACGATAGCGATCGCCATTCACTGTAACGTTGCGTCCAACAGCATCTTTGAAAAAATACGGTCCAATGATTCCACCAGCGTACAAACCACACCAAACAGTGCATTTTTCGGGATGCATGGGCAGTTCTTGAACGGCTTCTGGTTGCTCTTCACTCCAAATGCGGCAATTTTGCTTATTTACGTAGCCATTCAACCAGAAATGAGCCTCATCGCTGAACAAAATTTGTCGATAAAAAAGCGGATTTTCTGCCAACTTTTCTAGGGCCCATTCACTGAAAATTCGACGTTGTGGCAGATCGTTCGGCTTCAGTTCTTGCAGGAGCTGTATTTTATACGGTTTTACACCAAGATCTTTGCGTAAAATCTTCCATGTGGTCGAATAACACAAACCCAATTGCTGCGAACGGCGACGAATAGACATTTCACGGTCTTCAGCAACACTCTCAGAAACAGACGCAATATTCTCTTCTGTACGCACTGTACGCATTCGTGTGGTTGGTTTAATGTCCAATAAAGTAAACTGAGTGCGAAACTTGGTCACAATCGCATTAATTGTTTGCTCACTTGGTCGATTATGTAGACCATAAATCGGGCGTAAAGCGCGAAACACATTTCGAACCGAACACTAATTTTGGTAATAAAATTCAATGATTTGCAAGCGTTGCTCGTTAGTAAATCTATTCATGATGAAATGTCAAAGCATACTGAGCAAATAATAATGCATGAAAATCATAACCTCAAAAAATCTGAGCAAATACTAATGCATGAAAATCCTAACCTCAAAAAAATCACCCATTATTTTGAATAAAATCAATCGCGAACGACTGATGCGCGGACCAATCAGAGCGCAGCTTATGCTGCAACTTTTTTTTCAATCATATCGGCAGACATTTGGCCATTTGGAGATTTCACCTAATGGTATGTGATGATATGGCCTAGGGTGAATCATGTCTAACTATTAACAGCCTATTCACTCTCTTTTTAAAATCTTCCAAATCATTGTGGCTTGCTGGCCCGCGTCTTGTGTTCCATTGGTGAAAGAGGGCTGGAATCAGATCGTGCAATTCTCTCGTACACAATCCGAAATGCAGCCTGTAGAAGATTGTAAGACACGCCACATTACGTCTATGTTCCAGGCTTAGTAGCTTACGTTCATAAATTTCAGTGTCTCCAATTACTTCAAATAAAAAATAATTATTTTTATTGCATAATTATTGTTGCTTGATATGTCTATTTATAAACAACTGTCAACGACCACAAGCAACAAATCCTATCATTAATACTGATGTTAAACTTCAAGGTTAGTTTTAATTTTTATTTAGTTATAGTATCATGTTTCACGGTACCTTCTCATGGGGCTCAGTTTAAGTAACAATTTTCATAGTGCAAAAGCGAGCGGTGCGCCCTTGACAATCTTTTTTCTAACGATGCCCTGAAGCGAATTGTTAAAGGAAAAAAAAACTCGAATATCAGGAGTTTGTATTACATTCTTTAATACATTTCCTCAAAATATAACTTAAATACCCTTAGGTAAAATTATCAATTATATGTTTAATGACTAAGGGCCGATTTTCCAAACGTCAGATAAAATATAACGGACTGATAAAGTATACAGCGATTTTAAAATGACATTAACGTAAATGATTGCTAATAAATAGGTGACGTTTTCTATTTAGCCTTCTTAGAATTGATACGACCTATATGTTTTTTCTGATTTTTAAAAAATCACCCCTAAAGGATATTAATTTTATAAACTAGATGAAAATTATAAACGATCAATGTATGTACATAGCTTGTACGAACATAAAATTGAAATATATTGAATAGAGAATTGACAATATAAGGTAACCTTAATTCTTGCGCAGCTTCTTCTCAGCACTGGCCCACACATCTGTCCCGAAGCTGTGCTGTGGTAAGGTCTATGTTGGAACTTGTTTAAGTGCTTCTAGCAAGTCTTCATACAGAAATAAATAAATTTGATTTTTTTTTAATCAAGTCTTGTTTATCAAATACTATGTATAATAATAAATATTATGTTATTAAAAATGCATTCATTTATTCTATTTTTTTTCAATTTACATGATTTATCGTAACCTTGTCGATAAAACTTGGACCACCATAAAATACACATCACTATTGAACGCACACATGTAACGTAACTTTTTGGTTACGCTGAAAATCCGCGTTTGTCATTCTATACTATACTACATTCTATGGTTTGTGGTGAAACATCCTACACACGAACGACTCAAAGTGAATCTTGGTCTCTGACACCACACCATACCTCTCAGTTTATTGATATTCTCCTCTCCACGCCTTCTCTAAAGCATATTTGCCTTTTATTGTAAATAGCTTTTTGTTCTTTTAATCTTATAATAGAAACAAAGTGTTTATTTATTGAGAAAATCAGAAATTGATTTGATATTTCTAAAATGTCATCTAAAAGATGTCATGTCAGAGTGTCATTAAAAACATAACATAGATAAATTAGTCAAACGAGGTTCTTAGAAAACTATTGGCATTTTCGTTCAATAAATTCGTTCATCTAGGTGACAGTTGATTTAAATTTTGCTGGCTGGGCATAAAAACTGTCATAAAATATTGACGTATAGAAAACTAAAAAAATCAAAATAATCCAGTAGAGCGATTTTTGACACTACTCAAAGTGAGGTTAGGCTGATCTATACTTACTTTACTCTTTGCAATCGTCAATGTCGTCAAGTACCTACTCAGAGCTTAGACTCAGAGCGTCACAATCACAGCTCCAGCTGGCTGGCTGGAGTAGATAGTGACAATGACAGTGACAGTACTGACAGTCTGTCACAGTGCCACAACTAAAATTTCCCAACCTGTACGTTATTACGACTACTATTATCTAATTAGTATTACGTTATTTTTAATGTTAAAATAATATTAGTCTTGCTGAATAGCAGATGTTAATTTTAGGGCTGATTTTTCAATGGTCAGATAAGAAATATTCGTCGTAGTAAGTAATTTGAAAACGTCACCTCATAATACGTAATATTAATACTGATAAGTTTTATCCTGACTATTGAAAAATCAGCCTTTTATTTTTTTTATTTGTTACTAGCGGTCCCCCGCGGCATTGCTCGCGTACGTTTCAGATTTCCCGTAAAATGTTTCAACGAAAAACACTACCTATTTTCATAACTAGTGCAGTCGAGGCATTATTTACTATGAGCATTATTTTGGAGTTATAATATAAATCAGATCAGTTGTATAGAGAAAAGCGCGTCACACTTAATGGCAACAAATGTTTAAATTTGACTTCAAACAAACATATTCCAAGGGAGGGGACTATTATTTTTATTAGTGCCGTCTGAAACTGTGGCTTTCTTTTTGCCACCGCAAATATTTCTATTATAGTAAGACATATGTTATCGCGGCTTTTATTATAGATAATGATGTCCTCTACAAAACTGTGGAGCATCACTTTGCTCTATTATTAATATTTTATGTCATGTCAATGCATTAGGTAGGTTAGGCTATCAATTTTAAATGTCGTAGAAAGTATTTAAACCCCAAATTTATCTTTTATTTGTTATGGTGTTTCATTGATGTTTTAAATTACTGCCATAAAAAAAAACTTATTGCTGCGCGCTTAATTATTTTAACATATGTAATATTTATTTAAAATAAATATTAGGTTAATTAATCTGATATGATAATAATCGCCGACTTGACTCCACAGATTATGCTCGACTCCTATTAATGTCAAAAAATATTATGTCAAAAGACTGGTTTTGATTTTTTTTACATTGACGTGACGCTGGCAGTGAAATTTTGGTTGAATTTTTCCATTTTCTTTCATGCAGGTAGGTAGGTAGGCACAAAGAGGATAGAACCACTACGGTAGGCATGTAGGTAGGTACCAAAGAAAAAAGATTACATGATCAGTGGTAGGTACCTCACAGAACGAACACATACATATTTACCCAAAGGTACCAGCCTTATCTCACTTTGAGTGGTGTCAATGGGTACACGATGCGATTTTTTAGATTGATTAAGTTTTCTAAATGTCAATACTTTTTGTCAGTTTTTATGTCCAGCCAGCTTAATTTTAAGTATCTATCACATAATGAACGAATTTATTGAACGAAAAAATATTGCGAACCTCGTTTGACTAATTTATGGTAAGGTTTTATTGACACTTTGACATCTGCTTACTTTTTCATCATGTCATTTTATAAAAGTCAGATCAAATTTCAAATTTTGTGACAAAATAATACAAAAATAGCTTATTTTTTCTTTTAATTAAGATTATAAGGATAGAAAAGTACCTAATGGAAATAAAACGCAAAAATGCTGCACGAGAAGACGCGGAAAGTACTTTCCAAAGTCTGAGAGGTATGGTGTGGTGATGTGATGTCGGAGGCCAAGCAAGACTCTGAGTCGTTGTTTCATCGTGATTGTCAGCCGTATTGTTTTCTCTTCTTTTAAAAAATAGCAGCTGACATAGTATATTCTTATTTTGACTTTGTTTTCTTTCAGATATGTACCAAATCTTAATAAAATCTATTCACGAGTAGGAAGGTTTGAGGATCTGGTTCTGCTACTTTAAAAACTAAGATGTCACAGGCAGGCTGCAGCGTTACTAAGAAAATTGTATCATCGTGTATTAGGAGAGTGTGTTGTTTTAGTATTTTCAATAAAATCTTTTAAACTAACTGCAGTTTGATTTTGTGGGCATAGGTAGTGTTGTTTTATATTATTTTATTGTGGCATCGACCGCCGGTAGGTAGGCAGGTTATCGATTAAATAATATCGATTTCTTTAAACGAGTAGTAGATATCGATAACGAAAATATCGATTAAAATGGTTACATTACAAGACTGAAAGATTGATTCAACGAGACGGTAAGGACATCACTAAAGTTAGCTCATACCGCTCACTCTCGTGTAGTCGCTTTTTGACACTGATGACAACAATTTATTGCCTACGGCCCACAGATTAGTAAGAGTGCTACGGCCAATGTATCGTTGTCCCGTATCTAAAAAAGATCAGTGAAAGCTAGATACATATATTATTCATCTGTGAGTGAAAGGTACCTGCTGAACTGAAAGAAACTAATTTCTACTTGCTACAAACAAAACACTTGATTTGTGCAGGCTATAACCACTTTAAAAATGTGGGCGTTCTTAGCCAAAAATAAGAACGATATAATTTATTTATCACTTTTGTTATTCAGTGTTGCAATAGGGCCGTTTTATAGGTCATTGAGCACAATACCGGCAAAGAAATGGAGTGGAACTTTCCTTGGTTTACTGCTGATAGTTATAGTGTCAGGAAATAGTGCAATCCATCCCATCTTATCTGCGACTTTAGGCATAATTGCCATAAAAGTAGCAACAGTCAGGTAAGGATGATAATCAAATGTTTACATTGTTTAGATCAACCATACCTTGGTTCTATCAAAAATTTTAAATGTAACATGTTATTCAGTAAATAAAATAAGGCTAGGTATTGTTTCTGTGCTTGAAGAGGGTATTCAGTCACTTTGTTTCTACATTGGTTTTTCTTTCTGTGTGAAAGAGTAGCCTTAGCACGGTAATAATAATAGATACAACATTATGTCCCCAGTTTCAGTTCCAGTTCATTAGATTATTCAAAATCAGCGTTTCTATGCTTAAAACATACATATAAATAAAATTAGGGATTCATTGTTCTATTGTTTGTGTTCAAGTTAATTAATTTGTTAAGGCCTCTAGGTTAAAAGCCAAAAGGAAGTTATGTAGGTACTCTGTTGATGAAATCATTGCAAAGCTGTCAACCTTATGATCATATTTTTTTTCCAGATATTGCCATGTTGTTACATTCTTTCTTATGTTTGGCTATTTGTTTTTCTTCCGACTGGCTGACAAGTTTGGCTTTCCTTTATCTTCCGGGCAAACAAATCTCATTCAGATGATCATTGTCTTGCGAGTTGTGGGCGTTGCATTTGAGATCAACGGATCTTGGCTCGCTATGGCAAAGAAGAAAAAGGAGGAAAAAGATGGATCAGACACAGCTGTTGTAAAGGAAAAAGATGATGACTTTGTTGAATTAATCAACCCAAATCTTGCTGATCTTTTTCATTACTCGTTCAATTATGTAGGCTTGCTTACAGGTGATAACTTTAACTAAAAATTTACTGTTTGCTTCATGTATTTATATGTTATAATACTAATAATCAATATGTTTGCCTTTGTAGGCCCATACTACAGATACAGAACTTTTGATGACTACTTCCATTTGCCATACAGCAAGTATGCGGATTGCACTGGTTTCACAATTAACACTTTGAAAACTGTTCCCTTGTATGTCTCTTTGTATCTGGGACTATCAAACCTGTGGCCTTTGGAGGTATTTAATATTTTTCTAACTTATATTTAATTTAAATATGGTATAATTTAATTATAGTTAATTTTTTGTTTGCAGTACATATTAACAGAAGGTCACAACAATAGAAGTTTTGTATACAGAATGTTCTACCCGTGGGTGTTGTTTGCTGCATTCCGTCAACGGATATATTCTGGCATGACACTGGCTGAGAGTGTATGCACTTCAGCAGGTTTTGGAGCGTACCCTGTCGAAGGCCGCAACAGAACAGGGCATGGACCTACTGTTGGCTATTTGAAATTGAAGAAAATGTTAGTATATTTTTAGGGTTCCGTAGCCGAATGGCAAAAAACGGAACCCTTATAGTTTCGTCAAGTCTGTCTGTCTGTCTGTCTGTCCGTCCGTCCGTATGTCACAGCCACTTTATTCTAAAACTATTAGCATCACACAGCTGAAACTTGGTAAGTAGATGTATCTTATGCACCGCTTTCCGATTCATGTACTAAAAGTAAAAAAAATGATATTTGAGGGGGGCTCCCATACATGAAACTAAAACCTAAAAATTTTTTTTTACCCAAACCTATACGTGTGGGGTGTCTATGGACAGGTCTTTTAAAATGATGTTGAGGTTTCTAAAACCATTTTTTCTAAAAGTCTAACGTTTGAGATATAGACGCTTCCAAAGTGGTAAAATGGGCGTCCCCCCATCTAACTTTTGAACTAAGGTAGTAAAAATTTTGAAAAAAATACATAATGTACATCTCAACAAAAACTTCCACCGAAAATTGGTTTGAGCGAAATCGAACAAGTAGTTTTTGAGATATAGCACATTTTTATCAACCGCAAATATAACTTTGTCTTTCATACAAACAGTATGAAAAACAAAGTTATATTTGCAGTCAACAAAATATTGTGGTATTTTGGCTAAGTGGAAGTAAGAATCTCTAATTCAGTTAAAGTTGGCACGGAACCCTCAGTGCGCGAGTCCGACTCGCACTTGGCCGGTTTTCTTTTTGTTATGTTATTTAGAAACAATAAAGCTACTAAGGGCTAATGTCCCTTTATAACGCACATCATACATTAAAGTATCTCACATTCATATTTCTTACAGGTCTGAAGAAGAAGCGAAACATGCCCAATATGATTTCAATACAGTAGAATCAATGGAAGTATGGAACTGCGAAACGGTAGTAACGCTCCGTGATTCCATGAAAGTGTGGAACAAGGCTGTGCAGTATTGGGTAGCTGTGGTGGTTTATAAACGATTTCCTATCAAAGCTTTGAAGTAAGTATATAATAATTATTTCAAGAGCTTTGAAGTATACATGATGTCCCAGAAGTCGACGTCAATCCGGAATCGGAAAAATACATTCAAAAAATCTTAGTCATGTATTTGTTTAATCACCCGTTATCCCATTCCGGCTTGACGTTGATATTTGGAACAGCCTGTATAATTTTGAGACGTGTATTTTTTACCTCTATAGGCCCACTTGCGCAAGTCGAGATGAGCTTAATTCACGATTAAATTATCATTCGGTCTTTGTCTACGTTAAAGAAACTGACGAAGATAGAATGATGATTGAATCCTGACTTGCGCAAGTCGGCCATATGCAGGCTCGGTCACACGATTTTTAAGTAGGTAACTAGCGGTGCTGGCAAATTTGGCGCCCCTCTCCCTCCCATGAAATGTTCGGGACGAAGACGAATCCTCCAAAGTAAAATTCATGAAAATTGGTCCACCCGTTCTCTAGTTATTTAGTGTAACTTACACAACTTTTTTATGTATATAGAAATCTTCGTTTCGTGGCCGTGTAAGTGGCTTGACAGAGCCACTTGTGGTCGCGTTTGTGGTTCAATATGCGCTTGCTTGTAGTTACGGCGTTTATATGCGTCAGTTTTCGGTAGAAAGACTGCTATGTAATGCAGAGTGCTACACAAAAATAACCTCTATTTCATTTACCCCAGGGTTCACGTTGCGTTGTTCGTGTCGGTGATATGGCACGGGTTCCATGCTGGATATTTCTTCTGCATCTACTTCTGTCCTTTTTACCTGATGGCTGAGGATATCTATTACAAACTGTATTACAAGGATGCCACGGGGATGGTGAGTTTTGAACATAATTATTAATTAGACTTTGATCAATGTTTTATAAGCCTTTATTTTGCTTTTATTATAACACCAGACTCTATTGAATACTGGCAGTTTCCCGCGGCTTCATCCGCGTATATCGTTCTCACATGATATTTTTGGACACATGCGTTCTGTGTGTAGGTAATAAGTTTCATCAAAATCCATTAGACACAACCATCCTCACAAACTGTTGCAATTATAAAATTAGTAGGATGTGTTACGAAAAAAATACAAGTTTGTAAATGTTAAATTTGTCAAAAAACACACCTATAGAAATGCTACATAGCATCAGAACACATACTATTTTTGAGTGAGTAATGTTTATTGATGTCGGCACAGATATGCATGCATGTTAAGCATGCTGATATCATGCATTTCCTTACGAGCACAAATATGAGCAAACGCGTGAACTTTTATATGTGCATAGATTCCTTATGGTACATTTTGCTGCTTCGGTGGCGCAGCTATGAGAGGGTCGCATTTTAAAGGGATGGCTGCGCCAGAGGTCCTGGGTTCGATTCCCGGGTCGGGACAAAAATATATACCTGGGTTTTTCTGTTAAGAAATTCTCAGGGTGCCTCGGAAAGCACGTAAAGCCGTTGGTCCTGCGCCTGATCTCTCTCCGGTAGGGTCAGATACCTGTCCTATCGGACTATGAGAGTGAAAGGAATAGACAGTGCACCTGTGTTTGCGCACACACTTGTGCACTATAATATGTCCCGCGCAGTCGGTTAGTCGTTGTGACTAGCCACCGATGTCGAAATCGGCTAGAACACATAATACGAGTATTAAGGAACTTAATTCTTGGAAACATTAGATAAACCAACGATGAACAGAAATTTTGGTTGTGGATTTATACCATACTCCACAAGCGTGAATAACGATATCATGTCTGAAAAGTGACGTAGGTGCTAAGCCACTCTCTATTAATTACATAACAAAACGATACTATCAATGATACGAACGACTATTATTATTATTATATTATTGTACATTTTGTTTTTCAGAAAAAGAAGATCGTCGGGTTCGTCATGTGGTTCCTAAGAACACATTCAGAGTCGTACCAAGCGGCTGCTTTCCTCCTTCTCACATTTGACCGCATTTGGATATACTATACTTCTGTTTACCACTACTGGTACGGAGTGTGGTTTGTGTTATTGCTCTTAGGTTTAGTTCTCAATCAAGTGCATAGGGCCAATCGTCCTAAGAAAGCTGGCGACAGTGCTACCTCAGAGAAAAGTAAAATAAATTAATTTGTAGTTGATTTTTGTTTTTATAGTATCTTGTCACTATACAAACTTAATAAAAATTGCACTTGTAAAAAGCAACCGTGACTCTGTGACAGACGAGGAATCGAATGTCTTATTATATTTTCTGTGCTTACGCTATCCGGGCGTATACCTGTATGTCTGCCACAGAGTCACGGTTGCGTTTTACAAGTGCAATTTATAATATATAAATTAATTTATTAATGTAAGCAATCATAAGAGTATATTTTTATATGACTATAGGTAAACCGCTTCATTGAGACTTCGCCTGCGGGGTACAGGGGTGCGGGCGGAAAGACGAGAGCGGGGAATGTAAGGGGTGCGGGCGGCGGTGATACACAAGAGACGAAATTTGCCGTGACAGTTCTTAAGATATGTGACGTCAGTGGTCACAATAGTTGTCGTCAGTGTCGACACTTTATAAACATTACATAACATATTGGAAAAAAATATTCGATTCAATACAATTACACCAATAAGAGTGAATTAATTCTAAATATTACTATCCAAAATCGTTGATTTTGATCAATAAATAAAACGGAATTTTAAAATAAGATAGATTTTTTGGCAAAAGTAAAAACTTCAAATAACATTCCCTGGTAACTTTTGCGACTGTTTTGTTTGAGTGTATTATCGAGTTCATATTCATCATTATTTTTAAATAAAAATAAAATACGCAATTTAATATAATCTAATAAATTTAATGTTTTCAAATTTAATTACTAACTTAGTGTCTTAAGTAATCTCGATTTCTCTTAATAACAATTTTTGTACTATGATCTGTGATTGGTCGAAATAAAGTGATTTTAATTTTTTTTTTTTAATTTTAATATTCATATCTAGTTTATATTCCACTGAGTTTAGATCTATATTTTATTATATAATATTCGTATATATTTTGAGCATTTATTTAAACACTGTTATTTAACAGTGTTCAAACGGTGGACTTAATGCTAGAATGATGTAAAATAGAATTTGAAAAAAACACGACAAAAATACAATAATATAGATTTTGTGTCTGAATATACTGCGACTCATCTTCAGACTTCAGTCAGACAGTATTCTCTTGTGTACTTCTGTCAAAGCGTCCGCAACTGTCAACAGATGCTATCGCTACCTGTGTAGCGAGCGTACTGAATTTTGAAAAGAATGTGCCTGCCGCCCGCACCTCTCACAAACCCCGCTTTCGCCTCCCCCCGCGCCCCTGTACCCCGCAGGCGAGGTCTCAATTTCGCGGTTTACCTATACCTATTGTAAGTTATGACGTAAATTATTATTAAAAAAGGGTTTATCTGATTTAATACATTTTATAAGAATGTGAATCAACTTTAATATCGATTTACTAACTTTATAATAACCATTGCATTTGCAAATTAATTTTTGCATGAACAAACAAACATATTTATAGCATTTATCGTGGTTTATTGTTAACCTATGAATAATGTAAAGTCCTCATGGATGGAAGCTCATAAATATTATGGTACATGGTAGCAATCCCGTATAACTATTCTAATGTAAAGTCCATTCATCTTTGCTAGTCCAACATTGTAAACAATCTTGATATTCCTTTTTAGCGAAAATATTCTTTTTAAACAAGATGAACACAAACCTTACAACATACATAGCTAACTCATCGTTCAACACTGAAATATTTTAAAATTAAAATAACATAATTATTGTATTTGCTGATATTATTTTAAAATTTACAAAAATATTGTCTACATTGTAAGACTAGCAAAGATGAATGGAGTTTAATAAATAAATCTATCTAAGCGTTTTCTTTTGTATAAGTTTAAATAATACTTAATTGTGTCAGATTACTACGTCTAATTCATTTTGTTACAATTAGGGCATAGATTTACAAAAATGTTAAAATGATCTGCTGTACTAAGGCCCACTTGCGTACGATAATTTAACCCAGGATTCAATCATCATTCTGTCTCTGTCAGTTTATTTGACGTTGAAAGAGACAGAATGATTATTTAGTCCTGGGTTAGCGTTATCCTGGGTTTAATCATTGCACAATGATTAACCGCAAGTCCTACTGTGTCATAGATAAGAAAACTGTAAATGAGGGAAAAGGGAATTTAGGATTCAATTATGTTTAAGGAAGGGTTAGTTCTTAAAGCCAAATATTCGGGTTTCTAAACTTTATTGTTAACTTTACATTCCTATAAAATATAGAACAGTAAACAAAACATTTTACTTATATTTTACAATATTTTATATTGAGGTATAGCTTTTAAGGCATTGCTCAGAACTTCTAGTCTGTATTTAATAAAACTTAAGAGATTCAACTTGTTTTTTATTTCAATCTCGATTTACTAATGAAGTGACTTCTGGAAGTATTGGTGGATCAGGTATGTCACTACCATTGTGATACTGAAAGGAAAATACATAAAAGGAATGTATAAAATGGCACATTTATTTGTTTTATGAGTATTCTTAAAATAATTTTTTACAGTTGTAAAAGTAAACTTAATTAATTTGAGATTTTGATGAGAATATTAATCAGGTTAGCCTCCAGAGACCATAGTATTTACAGTGTAGTAGTAGGCTCTGTTTAGTCAAGTAACTTTAACTATATTAAAAGTAAAAAAAAAACTCAACCAGATTACAAAATAGATACCTCTTAGGTTGATATAGTTAAAGTAACTTCGTAAATCGGAGCTTCATTGTTATGTGGGTGAAAAAGGCCTAATGTATTAATATACATTCGAGGCCTAATGGCTTATTTCATGGGTGTATACCCTTGAAATATAAGGCATGATAATAGTTAAATGGCTAAGAAAGCGGACTTAGCTGTTCCATAAGCTTTACTTAGACTAAACAATGGCTGATTGATATGGCTGTATATTCAAAGTAAATTAAAACATAACCGTAAGCCTGGGCAAATAAAATAAAATAATATTGTAGCACTATTAAAAACGTTACAAAAACAAACAGAACAAATGCAATAGAAGAAGAACTTCAGCATGATGTGCAAGTTTTCAACATTTGCACGATTGAAAAGTTAATTTTTAAATCTTGTGGCTTCACTGGCAATGTAACATATTATTAACTTATTTACATAATATTATAAATTGCACTTGTAAATAGCAACTGTGTAAGACAAGGAATCGAACCCTGAGTCTTACGCTGTCCGGACGAATGCCTTCGGATGTTGAGAGAGCAATCTCGAACCAATGATGAGGTGACGCAGCAGCAAAATTCAAAAGGCTTGCCATGTGTCGGCCGAGTGGTATAAACATGCGCCCGCATAAAAGAAGACAATAAATAAATAAATAAATTAATTAATTAATGGCAATAAAAAAAATTTTGACTTTTGACTTTTGACTTTTGACACAATGTTTGATTCCTTGTCTGACACAGTATTGCTTTTTGCAATTCATAAATGTTACGTTTGTTGATAAAACGCTATAAAAACAAAAATAAAATTATAAAAAATGATTCACATATTCGATTGCTTAGACAAAAAACAATATTTCTTAAGAAATACAAATTGAAATATTACATCAATAGCCTTTTTTATAATATTGTGATGTCGATTAGTGTGACCAGAGTACATTAGTTATATTAAAATAAAAGAAACAAAAGTGCGCTCGAGGCATGCAAAGCTGAAGGAAACATTAAACCGAGCGTTGCCACACCAATAACTACATCTTTCTACATTATTTACCCGACATTCCATCCGTACGAGACGGGCTTGTGTGTGGTCACCCCGTTATGGTGAGCGTAACTCTGCCCATAGTTCTTGTTTTGAGTAGGAGTCTGATAGCTTGGCTGACCTGACGGATAATACTGAGAGTTAGAACTCCTCGAATTGGACGAGTAATTAGGGTTCTCCATAATGGGCCGCGTGTTGAACAAGTTATTCAAACCTCCGTTCTTCGTTATATCGTTGAGGATGTTTCCAAAAATGTTGGATAGGCCTCCCGTTGAGCCGGTTGATCCAGGGTTTGAGCTTCCGCCAGTTCCTGTACTGCCGCCACCGCGGTATTTGTTGATAGTGCTCAAAATACTATCCAACGGGTTGCTATTGCCGCCTGAGCCTCCGAAACCTCCGAAAGGACTAGGATTAGAGCCACCGTGAGAATTGCCTCCGTACGGGCTATGCCCTCCGTTGGATCCTCCGTAAGGCGAACTGCCTCCATAGGGCGAATTGCCGCCGTATGGGGAGTTGCCACCATAGGGGGAGTTTCCTCCGGTAGGCTGGCTGCCGCCGTAGGGGGAGCTACCTCCGTAGGGGGAACTACCCCCGTGGGAGCTACCGCCGTTAGGCGAGCTACCCCCATAGGGCGAGCTACCTCCGTAAGGAGAGCCACCACCATACGGGGAATTACCACCGGTGTTAGTATTGCTTCCGTAAGGGGAGTTATTTCCATAGGGGGAGCTGCCACCGTAGGGGGAATGCCCCCCGGTCGGTGGTGCAGGGGCGGGGTATTTAGGGGGCGAGTCGAAGTTATGCGTCGGGGTTTGAGGCTTTGGCGTGATCACAGACGGCTTCGCTGGTTCCGCGTGCGACCCTGGAATGACAAACACAAACAATTATCACATTGTCAAAGGCATGCTAAACAGTTCTATTTATGAAGCTTCAATCAAACTAGAGTACGGCATGTTAATTTACACAAAAGTAGCACAATGTTATCATATGTTTGACCATGCGCGATGATAAACAAACAAAGAGTGCTACATCGGTGTATTGATTCGTATAAGCTCGATTGTGACTATTGTGAGCGACTGAATTCGCGAATTAAGTGGGAGTGTCGGTGTTCAAAAAACTTACTCATTAATGAAGCAGTCCTCGAGCCAGGTGTAACTTTAGACTGTCTGTCTCGAGTCGAAACATGAGTAAAATATCGTATGTGCGGTCGAGGTCCTAACCTAACTAAAACCGCTTGCACACACGAGACAAAAACGGGCGTCACTTCAAAAAAAGAAGACGCCGCTAGGTGCAAGGGATTTTGGCTCTTAAGGTATAGCTATCACATAATTTAGTTCATTATCATAAATTTTGAGCTAGGCTATTGTCAATGAGTATTTGCCATTATTTACGCTTTTTCGCCATTCTTAGTCTTTTCCTTAACCTAAACGGTGTATTTATTTTTATTTTGTTCACCTTCAACTTGCGACTTCTTCTTGCACGTGGGGTATGTGCCACAGCCAGAGGTGCTGCCGAACGAGCACGGATCCTCAGCCAGCACGCACACTTCGCTGTTCAGACATCCTATGTCTTTGCACGTACGTCCATACTCTGAAAAAGAGAATGTTTACATTAGTAAGGTAGTAAGTCCGTGTTCTAACATCCTCCCCCTCATTCCAAAAAAAGAACCACATTTAAATGAAGAGTAAAATTACTCAACCAATTAGAAAAGTATCCATTATTGATGTTGTCATTTTGTTTTTTTATTAGTCGGTTAATATTTAAGTGTGGTTCAAAGTTTTTGGAATAAGGGGTCTTTGCACGTACGTCAAAGTTTAATTTATTAGTTATGTTTTTTATGTATACAGTTTGTGTATACCTTCTTAGAATTTAAGGTCGGACTCGATGGTGTACTTGCTTGCTTAGCCCAATGTATGTATTACACAAAGAATTTAACACGTCACAGAAATATAATTATTGGGTGTTGTCCTAATGTACTACATTAGTATTATTAGGTAGTCATTGCAAACTTTCATACCGCGATTCAACAGTGCAGATACGGCGCCATCTATGAATGCATCAGTGACCTAAATTAACTTACGATCTACCGAGCTTAACTACTATCAATTAATTTATGTGATAAACCTATAACGTGCGATTGTGTAGAAAAGAGTTCCATAGAATATTATATAGGGAGAAACTAACATCTGATATTTTAAATGTTTAACTAAAAGGTCCTGACATTGGTTTCGACCAAAATTATGTAAAATAAATAATTACCTAGCAACCAGACGGCTACACATTCATTATTGAGCATCTATTGATCATTGTATAACTTGAAAGCTTAAAAGGCAACAATGGCAACAACTATTCAAACGAGTTGGTCAAACTGCTCAGCTCGACCGACGCCCTCAGCAAATGTATTCGCAAGACGTACCCGCAGTGTACTTCTGGACATAAATATCCCTCCCGACTACCTATTATTACCCACAAACGGCACACCGTTACAACCATTTCACACCCGCTTCCCTGGGTTAACAAAAGGAAGGATTTCTCCCAGGTAAAAAAGTGATCGAAAATGGAAAAAAAGTCTATAACATCGTATGAATATATTTTATTCCGCTGTGTCTACGGGAATTTTGCCCTTTTTATAACCCAAAGGCGTGACCGGGCAAAGAATTCGGTTGTAAGGAAATAGGGAGTATTTGCATATACAAGATTATATACTTAGATTAGACTCGGCGACCTCCTCGAGACTCAATATCACACGTAATAAAAGCCAACCGAAACGGAAACGTTTTTGCCGGAGAATTGTTTTTCGTATAAGCTTTGCGTGCTTTATCCGGCCAAATGCCGTATAACGTAGGCAATTGGGCCTTATATAAATGCCGGAATGGGAACATATGTTCATGCCTTCATTTGTTTCGATATAAAATAATGGATTGTTTTTATTTGTTTGTTGTGGAAACGCTTTACGATCTGTTGCAAAAAACAGTATTTTCTTTGCTCGAAAAAGTACAGTACCTATCTACTTATTTACGCGTAATGTTTCAAAAAATAGGATAAAGTTAACCATTTGAAGTCTTTTCTTATTGCAAAAGTAAATCTTAATAAAAAAAGGAAAATCTACGAGTATCTTCACTAGGTCAGACTCCTGGGAACATTTCGATTACTACGATTTACACCGATTTTTACGGCCGGGTTATCGTTTTGGCCCGGAAAAGAATAATGACGTCATAATACCGGTCGAAACTTTTAGTGAAATTTCGTACGGCATTGTCGGCGCAATAAAATATGTTTTGCGAGAACCATAAACAGGCAAATATACGTCGAAAATGTTTTAAGCCGAAAGTGAGGACGCGTGAATTCCTCGAGATGTTTTCGCGACTAGCAACTTCAAGTGCGACTTTAGAGGCAATAAAGAGGAATAAAAAGAGTATCTTAAAGCCGGATCATAACTCATTGTTTTGTTATTTTCGAGGCGAGCGAGTTGGTTTTATGTGTGCATTAGGTAATGGATTTGAGCCATATCTTACAGACGAGATGTATCTTCTTACGACCCTCGGAGATGAGGCTAATCCCGTTTGATCAAAGACAAATTTTAAGAGATCTTGTTTTAATCCGTTGCATTCAAAGCTAAACCACATGCCCTGGAATATTACTGAGAATTTCCTCGAAGCAATAGATGCAACCTCTAAGTAGAAAATGTGATATTCCTCTTATGTGGTAAGAATTCATTCAATATCCTATAAGTCGAAAATTAATGGTAAGGAAATCAGTTTCCGTATGGGAACACAACACAAGGCAAACTTAAGGGAAAACTTACTCGAAAATCCATCAGCATACAGAACTAAGGTGAAGGCAACTAACGCTGTCTTCCAATCCATCTTGAATCTGTAACAAAAATATAACATTGAATTACGTTAAGTTAAGAATACACTGTAAAAAGGTTATATTGTTTTCAGCAAGCTTTGAGATTAAGATTCATACAATGTCTCATCACATCACAAGACACAATCTAGCAGTTTATTGAAGAGAATTCAACTAGACAGCATACAAGCATTCCTCGTGCGTCATTCCACATCAGTGTAGCGCTTATTCGTTATTCGCAACAATATGGAAAGAGTAACAAAGTTGGAGATGAAACAGCTCGCACGTGTATTGCGCCGTCAGCTCAGCAAGTTTATGACAGCAAACTGTAGGTAGGTACATTCCTTGAACAATCCCGTAGAAACTGTTCCGTGTAACCTCGTTAGCTAGCGCTGCTGGCGGACGGTTTGCGGATACGACGTAAGTTGCCGCCTTTATTGAAACCCGGGTTTCGTCAATTTGCCTGGATGCATTCGGGGTATTAAGGTTTTATGCTGCCGATATTGGTACACAAACTAAACGAGCTGGGATCAAATCCGAGCAATTTTCTCTTCAACCTCCCAGCTCGTGAGTTTCATCTGTTCATTGCTTGCGGCTATGTAATCGGGCTAATCGAGCTGTATGTTGATGAACTGGGGGAATTTCTCTACATCTCCCGCCTTGTGTTTGTCTGGAGTTTGCATTTGCTGATTGCTTGTGGCATAAATTAAAGTAATAGTAGTTTAGAACAGCATATAATGTAATGCTGTCATGTAGTGATCTAAAATACTTTACACTACACAAATACACAGTTACAAGTACAAACAACGTCTTTCAGTGGTATTTACGAAGATACGGCCCAAGAAATCACTACAAAACAAAGGAACCGAGCCACACCAACTCGTATTCACTATTGAATAGTGAATAGAGGCAGAACGACTCACCCCCGTGTCGCAGGTCAATCAAGGTTCAGGGTTCAGGGGTTGGGCAGTCACGCGAATGCCCAACAACCGGTCTAAATACTGAATTACGGTAAAATCAATGGTTGATCCACAGGTTGTGCGGAAGATAAGTACCGACATGCTTATATTCCGCCGCATATTCCCGTATATGTAATTATTGATTTTTTTTAACTTTAAAAGCAAAAATCTTACTACTGAGGGAGGCAATAGAATTTCGTTTCCAGGAAAGATCAATACGTATACGCCAAACAAAAAACGTAAGATACCTACTACGCTGCTACAACAGACAGTTATTTGTTTACATTTTCTCGGAATGTAAATGAATATCTATAGAGTACAGATAAATGTAATCAAAAAGAGAAATAACACGTTTAATTAGCCTTACAAACGCAGAATGTTAAAGATTTATGGCGACAGAATTACAAAATTCCATTTAATGTTCTTAACTTGTTAGTTAACTGAATTGCACTAAATCTCTTTAGACAACACGTATGACAACCTTTTCACAGGTGCGCTCGTGCTGATGAGATTAGAATTAATGGCGAATGCCTGATTAAAAAGGACGCCGCGGTGCAGAAATTAAAAGGATCCCCGGGGGGATATTACATGCCATAGAGCAGAAATTGGATAGCGATACGAGAGATATATTGCCCGACATAAAGCCGTGCTCGGTAACTTTCTACCCATTTCCGGCAGCCCACTTGTGAATCGTATTTCGGAATCCTTTTTATCTTTTTTGCGATGTGGCGGTGGTACGCGAAGTGACAGCGGCACCAAGCCACTTCGCAGCTCATATATCACGCGGGCCTGTTACGGCCGTGTTAACGGCGCGGCTGTCACCTCCGCGCTTCACTCGTCCAGCCATTGTTTGCTCTAATGGCGTGGGTAACGTTTCCATCGAAATATGGCGAAAGCGTAAACAAATTGACACGGGGAACAAATGACAAATGCTGGTGTACGCCGTATACGCCACGCCGAACGGTAGTACGTGACGATCCGTGTGAATATAGTTGGTCGCAAGATTTGGCGCGTTCGAATTCCGGAGGCGATGCATCGTTGCCGGCTTCCAGTCCACAAATTCAGGGATTGCAGGAGGATGCGACGGGTGTAAAGCGAGGGTGTCGCACACCGGGATTTATATCGGCGGAAATCTCCGATGTGTTCACACTTCACGCTCGTGGGATGCCGACGCCAGATAAAATGCTCTGCAGCCGGAATCGTGTGGGCTCTTTACAGATTTTCATTCTTAACTAAGCTCATACACAACGCGGGATGGCTTTGCGCTTTGGCTGCCGTATATCCTTGTACGTTTGCTTCATATAGTCAGTCTTGGCAAATTCGTGCACCGTTGCCATAACTTATTAGTTAACGGATGACATATTTGTTACTCATATAGAAACTATTTGTTCGATGACTACACTTGTTATTTAGAACAACTGCCACTTACTAAAACTTCCTTTTAATAAATTACATTTTAAATTGTATTGCACTCACACACATTTTTAACTCACCCTGGGCAATAGGTATGTATAACAGCTGAGAAAAATCGGTTTGCGATGTAACAAAACTGCGTAAAAATATTATTTCATAAGACGATGATAACGCGCAAACTTGAACCGCGAATGACTGAGGCTCTGTACTCGGACCTGAGATAACAACGGGTAATTTGTAAATGAGATCATTGAGTGAATAGTCATACTATACTATGCAAGTAATTATGTTTACTTGATGATATAGCTCGGAAGCTCACTCACCGGGAGACTAGTAAATGCGCTAAGTAAGAAGTTATACATCCTAAGCTGAAAATGTTGTACATTCGTTTATAAAGGAGATTATTTTACAAACCTTTTCATAGGTACCCAACATACTAAAAAAATAAGTAAAGCGCATTTGCAAAATCAATTTAATTTCCAAATATTCAGTCAAACGGTTGTAGACCCGAATTTATATTGAACTAGCTTTTGCCCGCGACTTCGTTCGCGTGGACTTCAGGTTCGTCCCGTCTAGTAGCGCAAAAAATGTGTTTTTTACGACCTCACATTAGAAACCTCAAAAATTGTAGCCTATATGTTATTCTGATGTATAAGCTATATTGTGGTAAAGTTTCATTCAAATCCATTCAGTAGTTTTTACGTGAAAGAGTAACAAACATCCATACATCCATACATCCATACTTACAAACTTTCGCCTTACAAACTTTCGCCTTTATAAATTTAGCTGGATGGTCCAGAAATATCATAAACAACAAACAAATTCAACGCATATACTAAGGTTATGAGATCATCATGCTTATCTTTAAATACACGTAGTTGTTCAAGTACATGACTATAGTAGCTATATTTTGTGTCAGATCTAATGCGGTTTCAAATCGTTGAATTTCCATAACTCCAAGCCATTAATAAGAAGCGTATTGTAAGTTATGTCTCTAGCTCACAGCCTGAATTACTGCTCAAGTTTAGACCATTCTAAGGCGAATGATTGTCCCGAAACAAACCAAACTGCAATACAAATGCAATCATTTAGTAAAATGAGTTCATTGTCTATTAAAATATAAATTGGGTATGTAATAAGCTGTAAGGTAGGTACTTTCGACTTTCGAACACCTGTGCAAACGAAGAAGTACCTATCGATTGATAAATAACACGAAAATATAATGTAAAGAACACCTACGCAAGTTATTAGAACTTGGTGTCGTATATTTATGAAAAAAAAACTGTAAGGTTACATGACCTGTATCATCATTACTCTCACTTAACTTTTATCAGCAGAATTCAATAACATTTCTTAGAAAATGAAAAGATTATCAAAGCTTGACTTTTAAAAAAATACTAAAGAAATCATTCATTAGCAAGGAAGCTGAAGTGACGAATAAACAATCTTTATAGTTTGAAATAAACTGACAATGTTTAAATAAAATGTATAATGGGAGGACGTTAATCATTGGTTGGAATAGGGCCAAAGTGGATAACGAGTATTGAGCAGCGGGCATATTTCATAATATGCGACTACATGTCATCTTGCTCAAAGTACTTCTGCAAAAGACAACTGCAGTGTTTGGTCATAACTGCCTAGAGTGACACCCTGCCAAAATAACAGTTTACAAAACAATAGTTTAGCACTTGCACATGATGATTTATTAACCCAGGATTACACTAATCAGTTTATTTGACGTTGAAAGTGACAGAAATAAGATTTAATCCACGATTAGCGTCCTGGCTTATTAAATCATCATGCGCAAATGGGCCTTAGACTTTTTACACCGGGTTACAGGCACACGCATTTAAAGGGCACATCACTTTGCATAAGTGCATAAAAATGCGCCGGTGCGAATTTTCTTGTTACCTAAAAGTTTCGATTATATTCCAGCTGAAAATACTACAGAAAAAATAAACATTTACTGTATGAAACATTCCGCGTGCATGCTCTGCTGACGCGTGTAGCTCAGAGATCACTAACGAAATTATTTTAACTAGACATAATTAAATATATGAATAGCAAATCGATTCATTGTGTTACATTTGTGTTAATGATTGTTGATATTTTCTAGGTATAATACCCATTAATAATGTTTCTTTACAGTTTCTGAAGTTGTACCCAAGGGGCTTGACCTACGCCCATAACTGGTGGAATCGTCTGAGGCTTTTAGTTTATAAACAGAATAAGGAGACGTTTTTATTAAATAATGTTTAATGATATCATCCTTAACATTTTGTGTTTTATTCAGAAAATACTGTCATATAATAAACTTAAATAAGAGTTGAATGTAAATTATGTTGCCTATTGTACAACGGCAAGAAAAACTGAAGTTCTGTGTTATGAATAATTTTTAACCTCAGTTACTTATCTTATGAAATGTTCACGTTTTTGTACAGTATAATAGTTGAGTACATGACTGAAATAGAACTTACTCAGCAATACGACGAAATGATAAAATAAACGGCGAAATAATAAACACTACGTCACTACTAAACTAATCTTCATTGAAGATACAATGGTTTCCTATAGCGTGAGAAAAACAGGTTTGCCATGCAAGTCTTTGAAAAAAAATCATCCTCGAGAGTCGTTAGACTATCAGCAAACGAGATTTACACATAGAGCTCTGTTCTATATTCAGACTATTTGTTAAATATTACTAGAGTTGTTTTGGCAAAGCTTCTTCTCCGTATAAACACGCAATCAATTCAGGGAAATGATACAAGATATGAGAGTCTGCGCACGTGACAAATAGCTCATTTCTACCACATCTGGGTCAGAATTTGAGCTATTTAAAGTTAGCCCAAAATGTTTATTTTTGTCTAAGTCACTGGGACGACTTCAATACCAAAGAAAAGCTTAAATTCTCGACCATGAAATTGTAGTTTATATGTTGTCGGTAAAATTGAATTTTCTTCAAAATGAATTATTAATGTTGATAAGGAAGTTAAAAATTGATATCTTGCATTGTATTTAGGACATTATTATATTTACTATTTTGTAGGTAAACAAACAATTATTATCAATAGACATCATTTGCTAAGCAACACTAAATTTTATGTACCTAATCTAACTAAATAAAAGGCCAAATGGCAAACAGCTTGCATTTGTCCAATTTGACCGAAGAATACTTAATCAAGTCGACTTTATTTACAAAGCGGTGGTCGTTGATCTGTTAGAAACAGAACATAAAACATATTTAAAGGACTTCGTGGCTACTGTGATCGCTTCATTTACGAGCAAACACCCATAATGACTTCGAAAAGATATTAAATAATTAATTAACACGTTCCAGGACACTATTCCAAACACAATAGATGTTTTATTGTTTTCACGCCTGTAGGCGTTCACTGTCCCGGAACGTGTTAACTTGAAATCCAGAGTATATTGCTTGGAGAATCCACATAAAAAAAATAGTTCAAGATCGTGACCTGTCGACGGACAACAGAAAGTCAAACTTTATTTCTATAACGACATTAATGACCTCACTCAATGCAGAGCGGACAAGTAAGCAAACTAAAAACAATATCATTTGTGCAAAGAAGGATGTATTGTCTAGTAGTACGACTTAGATTTCATATTATCTGTTTTCCAGAAGCGCTCCAAACATTTTGTATTTCAGTATTAACTTTCCAGAGACGTTTATGATTGTTACGTACTGTGTAACGTCCACAGTCTACAACGTTGCCGCTATAAAGTAGAAACTTCCGCAGGCCGCAACTGCGTCACTGAGAGTAATCTTTCTCAAAATCTAGGGATGCGATTAACACGGATTTTACCCGATTTCGAAAGAAAACTTTAGAACACTGCTGCACTGTGCTTATAGTAGGCGCTTTGGTTGAAATGTACGTTAGCGGAAGCATAAGATCAAGATCGCCCTTATGATGAGCATGAAACTTAAACAGAGCTTAAAAAATTGCATCTACTCATATTTTTAGTATGTTTGTAATGTTTATTTATCTAGGGGGGATATTATAAAGAAGCTCAAAATCACATAACGAGCGATGGAGAGGGCTAGGGCTATTCTTGGTGTTTCTCTACGAGATCAAATCAGAAATGAGGAGATACGTAGACGAACTAAGGTAACGGACATAGCCCTGAGAATCAGTAAGCTCAAGTGGCAAAGGGCAGGGCACATAGCGCGAAGAACTGGCCGTTGGGGCAGAAAAGTTTTAGTTTGGAGACCCTTTGACCAAAGACGCAGCGCAGGACGTACACCGACAAGATGGACAGACGACCTTGTAAGGATCGCAGGCCCAAACTGGATGCAGACTGCTAGTGATCGGTCGCTGTGGAAAACTGTGGGGGAGGCCTATGTTCAGCAGTAGACGTCCTTTGGCTGATAATGATGATGATGATTATTCCAGTGATCTGGAGCTTCGTTAGATTATTCCTGAAGAAATGCTTGGTGATTTCACTTTATTTTTGGTGCTCAGAAGAATGAATGTATCTAATTTAAGCTTCCAGTAAAGCTCGTAAAAAGTTCCGTTACCTATTTACACTTTGACCGCTGGATGTGAAGAAAATTGAGGCTGGTAGACTGTTGCTGCAAATGAACCAGATCTACTAATCTTAGAAGGTAGTAGATAAGACAAGCTAATAGCTTACTCCTACAAGCAACATAAGGGTTTAACGTTAACCGTCCATCTCTAAGAATTCAACAATTTTATACTGGCTTCTGAACGTGACTTAAGCCCATTCGACTTTGTGATATTAGCGGGTTGTTTCTGGCAGAAAGCCATAATTGTACGGTCGGGTCGGGCGCTGGGCTTACAGACATTAAAGGAAGTGTTCGCTCACGAAACTGGACATTTTTATGCGGCGACATACTACATCAAGCACCAAAACACGATTTTAATTTGTAAGTGGTAAATAAGGAGACTGCAGCAATAAGAAATTATGATAGAAAGATATACGAGACAAGAGATAGGTTTGTACCTAATCTAGGTAGTAGATTAGTCTTACAAAACAAAGAAAGGTGGAGAAAATTTAAGGAGACTTTTTTTACAGGCACACAGATGAGGTTAATAATATTAAATAAGAAATTATAAACTTGTAACCCAGGCATGATTAGAAGCCACAACCTCTAGCAACACCAGCCAATACTCTTTCCAACCAAGATACTTTGTAGTTGATCCACCTGTGCGAAATTTCTGTTCTGGTTTGAATATTACATTGCACATGATAAGATTAAGCATAAAATAATTAAGGTAGTTGCTTAAGTTGTTCACTTGACACACCAAATGAATTTTATGATAAATCAATTAGCAATAGGAAAATTAAAATAGAATATACAGTAACCATAATAATTATGTATTGTATTATAAATGTTCTACAGGTCGTGATCATAAAAAACTACCTTTTCACTGTACAAAAAAGTCTTCATCATACACTGCTATTAATCTAAGGAAGCACTAGAGAAATAAGATGGGCTGGTGAAAAATATGTTATGAGAAGACCTGCTAGTTGGATAAAAAATCTTTTTATTTATAAATAAACAACATATTGTTGAGGCTACCTTACTGGCTCAAATGAATAATAACAGGATAAATCAATTTATATCCTGGTTTTGTAAGCCACTTAAAGTATTGAGTTACATATGGTTCGCACTAAGAAAAAGGTTAGGTAGGTACTATAAAGTTTACTGATTGTGAATGCACAGTAAAACTGAGATGCATATAAGGATATTTTGTACATAACATAGCTTGGACTCATTATAAATGCTTATATTCTAGTTTCTTTGTTACATTGTTATGTTCAATTATTTTTATATAGCACTACACTTTCTTGGGTCAGTCAGCACAGGTATTCAGGGTATTGGAATCGTGAAAGAAGTATGAAAACTATGTATTTATTGCAATAAGTAGTTTTGCTTAAGTTAAAGCCATCAATTGGCAATTTTTGTGATCTAGGACCTTGATCTTATGAGCAGGATGTTATTAATATTTTACATTGACCAGCTTTAATGTATAAAAAATATGTGATTACTTTAATGGTGTTGAAAACACAACTTTTTGATGAAAAACGCACTTAACTCGTCAAGTATGTGTAAACGAGACACAATAAAAATTCCATTGTTATGCGACTCTCGGCATTCGTTTGATACCTGACTGATTACTCGTCAAGTATGCGTGAGCGAGACACAATAAAAATTCCATTGTTATGCGACTCCCTGGAGTCGTTTGATACCTGACTGATTACTAAGCACAACCCTACTGCTATAAAACTTGAATTTAGGAACACAAAAATCACCAGTGATTACCAGGCAAGTGTTTTTTTACAGATTAACACATAAATATGGTATTTAAATCTACATTTAAAACTTTCCCTTTCGTTTTCATATTGATTCAAAACGAAAAATGGCAAAACATGGTTGTTTTGCAACCGTGACTAAGTCGATTAATTATTATAAAAAGGACTTACCTTAACGTATGGGTGTAGTGTCGCTTCGCAAGAGGAAATAAACTGAATCAATCTCGTCCGTATTCTACTAATATTTGCAAGGTCAATAAAGTAATTTCCTACGATCTGCGTTTGAGAGACGACAAGTACAACAACAGTTTTTGCTTTGCTCAGCTGTCATTGTCATCTGTCAAACTACAGCTGTCGCATGTCCCCAGTTGTCATAACTGACATTTTACTTTTTCATAAGATTTCGGCTTTGGCACGTAGGGTTTGTATGTATTGTTTGTGTAGGATTGTAGTCAATGATGTTTTAAATATAGAGGTGTTAAAGTGTCTGTATGACAACAAACGCCACCATGTCGGTCCGAGTACAGGAACAGAATACGAGGGCGATTCCACTGCGAAGAGGTGTAGACAGGGAGACGTCATATCTCCGAAACAGTTTACAGCGGCACTGGAAGACGCCTTCAAGCTCCTGGAATGGGAAGTATTCGGCATCAACGTCAATGGCGAATACATCACACACCTCCGGTTTGCCGATGATAATATATGATAGTCACTATGCTCGAAGACCTTGAAAGTATCCCAACAAGTGGGTCTTCAAATGAATATGGAAAAGACGAAAATTATGTCGAACTCCCGTGTTGTATCCTCTCCGGTATCTGTTGGGAACTCAATTCTCGAAGTACATGGGAGTTTGTTAGTAGTTAGTTACCTGGGACAAGTAATCCAATTAGGTAGAGGTCCAACTTTGAGAAAGAGGTCAATCGAAGAATCCAACTCGGCTGGGCAGCGTTCGGGAAACTGCGCAAGAGCATCTTCTCGTCTCAATTACCTCAGTGTCTGAAGACAAAAGTCTTCACCAGTGTGTGTTACCAGTGATGACATACTGATCCGAAACGTGGTCTCTAACTATGGGTCACATAAAGAAGCTCAAAATCACACAACGAGCGATGGAGAGGGCTATGCTCGGTGTTTCTCTACGAGATCGAATCAGAAACGAGGAGATACGTAGAACTAAGGTAACGTACATAGCCCTGCGAATCAGTAAGCTCAAGTAGCATAGGGCAGGGCACATAGCGCGTAGAACTAATGGCCGTTGGGGCAGAAAAGTCCCAGATGGAGGCCCTCCGACCAAAGGCGCAGCGTAGAACGTCCACCGACAAGATGGACAGACGACCTTGTAAAGATCGCAGGATTGCACTGGATGCAGACCGCTTACAACCGGTCGTTGTTGAAAGTCATGGGGGAGGCCTATGTTCAGCAGTGGACGTCCTTCGGCTGATGATGATGATGAATTATCAATGTCAAAAAACTGTCAAATTACTAAGCAGAAAACCACTCACTACTGTAGCACGACAGAGTCACTACAGCAGCCGTTGTCAGAATAGCGAGGTGTATCAAAGCACTCTCGTTGTACAAGTGATGCACAACTCAGTGAAGACTCAATTAGCGGAATTGGCACCCAGATGAAAGCTTCAACGTGTCAATGTGCATGAAGGAAAATATGCACCAAATGCCCGACGATCAAATTACACATTTGAATTACACAAGTATTTTGTTTTGTCCCTATCCTGTTTACTTCCAGAACCTAAACCAACAGGTTTTATAAGTTGACTGACGCAACGATTAAAAAAAAATTACACATATTAACGGATTAACGATTAACGTTAACTTGCGTTAATTCTTCCGAAATGTAACGCTTTAACGTTTAACGAAGCTAACTTTTTTTGTAGCGGATTAACGATTAACGAAGTTAACTATTTGATTAACGGTGCCCAGCTATGGTTTTAAAGTAACTTAAAAACTTAACGTAACTTTTAAAACATCATTGATTGTGGTTAAAATAAACTAGGAATATTATGTATGATGTTGTTTATGATGGAAAAAGGAACATTGAAGGTATAAGTAGGAGGAAATCACTGACCTCTCTAATACAAGTAGGTACCTACGCACTTTATTATTTTATATAGAGGTCAGTGGAGGGAATCCAGCCCACCACGATTTTCGATAAAGTTGCCTTTTGACTGTGGGATATAATCTATTAATTTAAATACACATATGTATATTACGATATATTTTCATCATCATCATCATCATCATCATCATCATCAGCCTATATTAGTCCACTGCTGGACATTGGCCTTCCCCAATGATATAATTATTTTATATCCCGGGATATATCTTTCGACCGGTTACACAATGGGATATATATTTTCTTAGTTTTGTATGGGATCGTCCACCACCGCGGGCGGCGGAGGGGCGTGCGGGGGGGCAGAAAATATATCTTTCTCGAATCGCTCCAAATCATATTATAGCTCGGGATATAAAATATTATATTTCTCAGTGAGAAGGGTTCCATCGAAACTATGGTGAGCGATATCGAGTATAATATCTCGGTATAATAAAATATATTTCTAAGTGAATAGGCAGCTTAATTAAGTACGAGTAAGTATAATATAAACATGGTACAAATAGAGAGAGAGAGAGAGAGAGAGAGAGAAAGAGAGAGAGAGAGAGAGAAAGAGAGAGAGAGAGAGAAAGAGAGAGAGATTTAAAAGAGATTAATCTTTTCTATAATATTTTGGTGTTGTGGAAACAGATCTCCCACGAAAATCTTTCTGCAGGCGTTCCTTCAGTGGTTCCTTCCTTCATAATCTTTGAATACTTCAAAATACGCTTCTCTTTATGAGGCGAAAAATGACAGTAAAGTAGTAGGTAGAATATAGGTAATAATTATTTGGACAATGTAACTAATCCGTAAAAGCAATCTCTACCAGATAAAATTATGTATAATGCACAAAATTATTGCGATTGTCTTAGAGAAAAATATTTCAGTAAGTAAAAACCTAGCTAGATGTACTTCTTAGCCTATATTTTCGGCAATCGAGCCGCATATTTTATGGATTGTAAATTCTGCGCTTCACTTAGCATTACACAGAAGTACCTACGCTACACGGGCTAACTTGTTTACCATTCAAAGACGACCAACTTGAGCTCGGAAGAGTTTGCTCGTTCGCGTTTTCTTTAACGCTTTGGCACGTAGGGTTTGTATGTATTGTTTGTGTAGGATTGTAGTCAATGATGTTTTAAATATAGAGGTGTTAAAGTGTCTGTATGACAACAAACGCCACCATGTCGGTCCGAGTACAGGAACAGAATACGAGGGCGACTCCACTGCGAAGAGGTGTAGACAGGGAGACGTCATATCTCCGAAACAGTTTACAGCGGCACTGGAAGACGCCTTCAAGCTCCTGGAATGGGAAGTATTCGGCATCAACGTCAATGGCGAATACATCACACACCTCCGGTTTGCCGATGATAATATATGATAGTCACTATGCTCGAAGACCTTGAAAGTATCCCAACAAGTGGGTCTTCAAATGAATATGGAAAAGACGAAAATTATGTCGAACTCCCGTGTTGTATCCTCTCCGGTATCTGTTGGGAACTCAATTCTCGAAGTACATGGGAGTTTGTTAGTAGTTAGTTACCTGGGACAAGTAATCCAATTAGGTAGAGGTCCAACTTTGAGAAAGAGGTCAATCGAAGAATCCAACTCGGCTGTGCAGCGTTCGGGAAACTGCGCAAGAGCATCTTCTCGTCTCAATTACCTCAGTGTCTGAAGACAAAAGTCTTCACCAGTGTGTGTTACCAGTGATGACATACTGATCCGAAACGTGGTCTCTAACTATGGGTCACATAAAGAAGCTCAAAATCACACAACGAGCGATGGAGAGGGCTATGCTCGGTGTTTCTCTACGAGATCGAATCAGAAACGAGGAGATACGTAGAACTAAGGTAACGTACATAGCCCTGCGAATCAGTAAGCTCAAGTAGCATAGGGCAGGGCACAAAGCGCGTAGAACTAATGGCCGTTGGGGCAGAAAAGTCCCAGATGGAGGCCCTCCGACCAAAGGCGCAGCGTAGAACGTCCACCGACAAGATGGACAGACGACCTTGTAAAGATCGCAGGATTGCACTGGATGCAGACCGCTTACAACCGGTCGTTGTTGAAATTCATGGGGGAGGCCTATGTTCAGCAGTGGACGTCCTTCGGCTGATGATGATGATGAATTATCAATGTCAAAAAACTGTCAAATTACTAAGCAGAAAACCACTCACTACTGTAGCACGACAGAGTCACTACAGCAGCCGTTGTCAGAATAGCGAGGTGTATCAAAGCACTCTCGTTGTACAAGTGATGCACAACTCAGTGAAGACTCAATTAGCGGAATTGGCACCCAGATGAGAGCTTCAACGTGTCAATGTGCATGAAGGAAAATATGCACCAAATGCCCGACGATCAAATTACACATTTGAATTACACAAGTATTTTGTTTTGTCCCTATCCTGTTTACTTCCAGAACCTAAACCAACAGGTTTTATAAGTTGACTGACGCAACGATTAAAAAAAAATTACACATATTAACGGATTAACGATTAACGTTAACTTGCGTTAATTCTTCCGAAATGTAACGCTTTAACGTTTAACGAAGCTAACTTTTTTTGTAGCGGATTAACGATTAACGAAGTTAACTATTTGATTAACGGTGCCCAGCTATGGTTTTTAAGTAACTTAAAAACTTAACGTAACTTTTAAAACATCATTGATTGTGGTTAAAATAAACTAAGAATATTATGTATGATGTTGTTTATGATGGAAAAAGGAACATTGAAGGTATAAGTAGGAGGAAATCACTGACCTCTCTAATACAAGTAGGTACCTACGCACTTTATTATTTTATATAGAGGTCAGTGGAGGGAATCCAGCCCACCACGATTTTCGATAAAGTTGCCTTTTGACTGTGGGATATAATCTATTAATTTAAATACACATATGTATATTACGATATATTTTCATCATCATCATCATCATCATCATCATCATCAGCCTATATTAGTCCACTGCTGGACATTGGCCTTCCCCAATGATATAATTATTTTATATCCCGGGATATATCTTTCGACCGGTTACACAATGGGATATATATTTTCTTAGTTTTGTATGGGATCGTCCACCACCGCGGGCGGCGGAGGGGCGTGCGGGGGGGCAGAAAATATATCTTTCTCGAATCGCTCCAAATCATATTATAGCTCGGGATATAAAATATTATATTTCTCAGTGAGAAGGGTTCCATCGAAACTATGGTGAGCGATATCGAGTATAATATCTCGGTATAATAAAATATATTTCTAAGTGAATAGGCAGCTTAATTAAGTACGAGTAAGTATAATATAAACATGGTACAAATAGAGAGAGAGAGAGAGAGAGAGAGAGAGAAAGAGAGAGAGAGAGAGAGAGAGAAAGAGAGAGAGAGAGAAAGAGAGAGAGATTTAAAAGAGATTAATCTTTTCTATAATATTTTGGTGTTGTGGAAACAGATCTCCCACGAAAATCTTTCTGCAGGCGTTCCTTCAGTGGTTCCTTCCTTCATAATCTTTGAATACTTCAAAATACGCTTCTCTTTATGAGGCGAAAAATGACAGTAAAGTAGTAGGTAGAATATAGGTAATAATTATTTGGACAATGTAACTAATCCGTAAAAGCAATCTCTACCAGATAAAATTATGTATAATGCACAAAATTATTGCGATTGTCTTAGAGAAAAATATTTCAGTAAGTAAAAACCTAGCTAGATGTACTTCTTAGCCTATATTTTCGGCAATCGAGCCGCATATTTTATGGATTGTAAATTCTGCGCTTCACTTAGCATTACACAGAAGTACCTACGCTACACGGGCTAACTTGTTTACCATTCAAAGACGACCAACTTGAGCTCGGAAGAGTTTGCTCGTTCGCGTTTTCTTTAACGCTTTGGCACGTAGGGTTTGTATGTATTGTTTGTGTAGGATTGTAGTCAATGATGTTTTAAATATAGAGGTGTTAAAGTGTCTGTATGACAACAAACGCCACCATGTCGGTCCGAGTACAGGAACAGAATACGAGGGCGACTCCACTGCGAAGAGGTGTAGACAGGGAGACGTCATATCTCCGAAACAGTTTACAGCGGCACTGGAAGACGCCTTCAAGCTCCTGGAATGGGAAGTATTCGGCATCAACGTCAATGGCGAATACATCACACACCTCCGGTTTGCCGATGATAATATATGATAGTCACTATGCTCGAAGACCTTGAAAGTATCCCAACAAGTGGGTCTTCAAATGAATATGGAAAAGACGAAAATTATGTCGAACTCCCGTGTTGTATCCTCTCCGGTATCTGTTGGGAACTCAATTCTCGAAGTACATGGGAGTTTGTTAGTAGTTAGTTACCTGGGACAAGTAATCCAATTAGGTAGAGGTCCAACTTTGAGAAAGAGGTCAATCGAAGAATCCAACTCGGCTGTGCAGCGTTCGGGAAACTGCGCAAGAGCATCTTCTCGTCTCAATTACCTCAGTGTCTGAAGACAAAAGTCTTCACCAGTGTGTGTTACCAGTGATGACATACTGATCCGAAACGTGGTCTCTAACTATGGGTCACATAAAGAAGCTCAAAATCACACAACGAGCGATGGAGAGGGCTATGCTCGGTGTTTCTCTACGAGATCGAATCAGAAACGAGGAGATACGTAGAACTAAGGTAACGTACATAGCCCTGCGAATCAGTAAGCTCAAGTAGCATAGGGCAGGGCACAAAGCGCGTAGAACTAATGGCCGTTGGGGCAGAAAAGTCCCAGATGGAGGCCCTCCGACCAAAGGCGCAGCGTAGAACGTCCACCGACAAGATGGACAGACGACCTTGTAAAGATCGCAGGATTGCACTGGATGCAGACCGCTTACAACCGGTCGTTGTTGAAATTCATGGGGGAGGCCTATGTTCAGCAGTGGACGTCCTTCGGCTGATGATGATGATGAATTATCAATGTCAAAAAACTGTCAAATTACTAAGCAGAAAACCACTCACTACTGTAGCACGACAGAGTCACTACAGCAGCCGTTGTCAGAATAGCGAGGTGTATCAAAGCACTCTCGTTGTACAAGTGATGCACAACTCAGTGAAGACTCAATTAGCGGAATTGGCACCCAGATGAGAGCTTCAACGTGTCAATGTGCATGAAGGAAAATATGCACCAAATGCCCGACGATCAAATTACACATTTGAATTACACAAGTATTTTGTTTTGTCCCTATCCTGTTTACTTCCAGAACCTAAACCAACAGGTTTTATAAGTTGACTGACGCAACGATTAAAAAAAAATTACACATATTAACGGATTAACGATTAACGTTAACTTGCGTTAATTCTTCCGAAATGTAACGCTTTAACGTTTAACGAAGCTAACTTTTTTTGTAGCGGATTAACGATTAACGAAGTTAACTATTTGATTAACGGTGCCCAGCTATGGTTTTTAAGTAACTTAAAAACTTAACGTAACTTTTAAAACATCATTGATTGTGGTTAAAATAAACTAAGAATATTATGTATGATGTTGTTTATGATGGAAAAAGGAACATTGAAGGTATAAGTAGGAGGAAATCACTGACCTCTCTAATACAAGTAGGTACCTACGCACTTTATTATTTTATATAGAGGTCAGTGGAGGGAATCCAGCCCACCACGATTTTCGATAAAGTTGCCTTTTGACTGTGGGATATAATCTATTAATTTAAATACACATATGTATATTACGATATATTTTCATCATCATCATCATCATCATCATCATCATCAGCCTATATTAGTCCACTGCTGGACATTGGCCTTCCCCAATGATATAATTATTTTATATCCCGGGATATATCTTTCGACCGGTTACACAATGGGATATATATTTTCTTAGTTTTGTATGGGATCGTCCACCACCGCGGGCGGCGGAGGGGCGTGCGGGGGGGCAGAAAATATATCTTTCTCGAATCGCTCCAAATCATATTATAGCTCGGGATATAAAATATTATATTTCTCAGTGAGAAGGGTTCCATCGAAACTATGGTGAGCGATATCGAGTATAATATCTCGGTATAATAAAATATATTTCTAAGTGAATAGGCAGCTTAATTAAGTACGAGTAAGTATAATATAAACATGGTACAAATAGAGAGAGAGAGAGAGAGAGAGAGAGAAAGAGAGAGAGAGAGAGAGAGAGAAAGAGAGAGAGAGAGAAAGAGAGAGAGATTTAAAAGAGATTAATCTTTTCTATAATATTTTGGTGTTGTGGAAACAGATCTCCCACGAAAATCTTTCTGCAGGCGTTCCTTCAGTGGTTCCTTCCTTCATAATCTTTGAATACTTCAAAATACGCTTCTCTTTATGAGGCGAAAAATGACAGTAAAGTAGTAGGTAGAATATAGGTAATAATTATTTGGACAATGTAACTAATCCGTAAAAGCAATCTCTACCAGATAAAATTATGTATAATGCACAAAATTATTGCGATTGTCTTAGAGAAAAATATTTCAGTAAGTAAAAACCTAGCTAGATGTACTTCTTAGCCTATATTTTCGGCAATCGAGCCGCATATTTTATGGATTGTAAATTCTGCGCTTCACTTAGCATTACACAGAAGTACCTACGCTACACGGGCTAACTTGTTTACCATTCAAAGACGACCAACTTGAGCTCGGAAGAGTTTGCTCGTTCGCGTTTTCTTTAACGCTAATAAAACGCAAAGAAAATTACATATCTTTATATTGCTTAAACAGCAGTCTCTCTTTGTATCTTTATACGTCAGTTATGGTATGATAGTTGCGAATGGTACGTGTTCAGAATATTGCGCTAGTCCTAGCTTAGGGTTATTTGTTTGCTCGAGTGTGCCTTATGGGATAGCGAAATTAATATTGTGGATTGAATTTGAGAACAGCCATTGTCGGGCTGAGAGATTGGTTTATGGTTTAGTATTGTGTTTTTAGCGTTTGAGGCATTTTAGGTATACTACAGGTAGGTATAGGTGCTAAGCAGTTTGGTAGGTACATAATATAATTCAAATGTAATAGTAGTACAATTTGCTCGAGCAATAACTTTATAGACTTATGATATGTGGTATTGTATAAAACGTTACATAAGTAATGCAGGTATGCAACTAAATAAGAGCATGCCCATTATTTTATCGCAACACGGTTCTTATATATTTCAATATTACAACTAGGTAGGTACACGCTCAGATAATTACTCTTGGAAGTTGCTACAAGAAAACTGCACTAGGCTTTATCATGCAGCAATTACAAATAACGTAGAAAGAAGAGCTTAGTTAGGTTTTATGGCCTGTTTCAATGAAACGACGTTCCATAATTAAATTATTCGTTGGTTAGTGCTTAGTGCTTCTATGTCGATGGTGAAACCGCGCCTTAGTAAAATATATGTAGTTTCGGTTCCGGTTTGTAAGTAAAAGGGTATTCGCAATCATAATTTCCAATGCTAACGAGGCTTATATCTCTTTACAGATATTTCTGTTACAGCAAATTGTGTGCAGTGGCGTATATTTTAATTTAGCGGCAAAGTGTCTGTCTGTCCGCATTTGCGGGCTAATTAACTTAAGAGAACGCGTCCCCGTCTCAAGTCGCCTCTCCTTGCAGCGAGTTGCAGCACAATTTGAAACTTGACTAAGGTTGTAAAAACTTGCATATTAAGTCTCTAGGAAGTTTACATAAACAGAATATATATAGTGGAGTGATCTTAATCACTCACGGACTTACGCCAAGGCGCTGAAATAAGATGTATGCTTGGTAACTTTGAACTAAGCATGGAAGGTGTTTGTCGAGTTGTGGAAGTTCTTGTGTCTAAATTTATGGCAAGGCCATGTGTGATTCTGATCTGATTTGTTACCTACTGTATATCCAACTAGCGGCTTCCCGCGGCCTCACTCGTGTACATATCGGAACTCGGTTAATATAATTACAAATTGTAGCATATTATGTTCTATGTATTCCAATGTTTGAACTATATTATTGCCGAGTTTTATCAAACGGCATTCAGTAGTTATTAGTATAATTTTACGTTACATGTAATAAATAGGTAGAGAGCAGCAACTTATACTTACAAAATGTAAAATTTATGACTCGATTGCAAAAAATTTAGCTATATATAACGATTAATTATTTCTCTAAGCAAGTCTAACGTCTGTGTAAGTACATCTGGTAGAGACGTGAACAGACTTAACTTCTCATTATAACGACAAGACACCACTGTGCTTCTTAGAGTGGAAGCGTTTGTAGAATTGCCGAAGTGAATAGATGGTGCTAATGATACAATAGTCGACTACACTGCTTGCATTCAACAAACATCACAGACGCTTTCAAGAAAATGCTTTTGTGCTCTATGTCGAACACACAAAGCTGGAAATTGGGCGTTTTAGTGAAATTGTAAAGGAATGCATCTTGGTGCAGGACACTGGCGTCTTCTATTGCCATTGAATGCATTGTAGGAGTTCAATGGTGCTATTCAGTCGATCGCACTTCACAAGTTGCTACCTATGAAAATACGTGAAAGGAATGTAAGCAATTATAAAGACACATTCTCGAAAAAATAACTTAATATACCTTAGAAAGATATTTACTGAAAAATACATCTGTCATTCTTAATATAGTGAATGATATTATAAAAAAACATGGAAACCTTTAACAATTATTTGGGAAAACACTTTCTATACAAAACAATGTTGCACTGAACTTCCAATAACGTCATAAATTTATTTAAAAGGCCTATCGCAAGCGCCCTTCCAAAATGCATTATCTAACCACCGTAAGTAGGTGCTTCGTTAATATAAATGATGTTACATTAGCGGCGAAGTCACAACGCTCGTTTCGGCTTAACTCCGCTAAAAAGGCGAAAAAATAGTGCGATCAGGAGTTAAAGGTAGGGACCGGGAGCGTACCGTGCAAAGCAACAGAGCAGCTTTATTCTCATGAGAAATTAACCGTTCCATTAGTTTTAATTCTACCCACGCTTCCTTATTTCCGCTATATTCGGCGTAAAAAAGCGTTAAAACATTGCCACCCCGCTCAACTGCAAAATAAAAGTGAGATATGGAGTGTGAAGAGTAATTCTACTTCCAGAGTTGGTCTGTTTCTGGTACACATTTTTGTAATGTTCGCGCCTTTTTGCGATTCGTGTATTTCGAAAACATTTTTCATAAAGTGCAGTTAGATTTTTCAGGCTGTACGAAAGTTTCGAAGTTAAATTAGATTTCAACTCGATGCTTATTTGTAGTATGTTAATTACTGTATGATAAAAAAGAGTTTAGTAAATTACTCTTAAGAGTACTACATTTATTGGTTGCAATTTTTGTGTATCCGTGTTTTATGACTCTAAATTTCCATTGCACTACCTTGGTATGATTTATTTTATAGTAAAAAGCTTTATGAATTTATACGATGATGGACATAAGTGGTAGCCTTTTATTTTATTTATTTATTTAAACTTTATTGCACTGTAAATTGTACAATTAAATAAAATTGTAAATTTAGGTACATTTAGACTAAAAAACTGTAAAACAATGAACTCTCTTTGAAAAAAAAAAGAATTAATTGGGATGCAAAATTATTATCTCTTTGTGTATACGTCGTGTGCGACCTCTGTTTTGTGTTTGTTCACGGTACAGCTCATCCGAATAATAACAGATTCAGTTTTATGGAAATGACATACAAACAAATATTCTGCTGGCATTTTGATTTACGATGCAAAATTGCTAATGGAATATTTTGTCAACAAAACATAAAAATAGCAGTAGAATTATGCATAGGTACATTAAAGACTCAACCAAGTTTTTTTCTTTATATCTTGAATAACGATGTTTAAAAACATTTTTAAAACACAAAGACTACGTTGCAAATTCAGATTTAACTACTTTATTTATGCACAGTTTCACAACCTTAATAGGTTTCTAATGAAAAAGAGTTCATAAAAAGTTTCATTACATTAACCGTATAATATTTCCTTGGGTCTCATTACTCTACTAGGCAATAGCGTAACTCCACGTCTAGTAGGCACCTTCGCCTGTTTATGGGAAGCCTGCAATATTGTGCGTACAACACTGGTTTGACCATAAGTCGTGTATTTTACGAGACAGTCCCGGGGTATGTTGGTTACCGGTTTGGACAAAACATAAATAGCATCATGCCGTAAGCAATCTGGGTAGAGCTACTGGGGAAACGCATAAATACAGGTCGGTTATTTTAAAGAAAGTAAACCTAAATGAAATAATTTCATAACGACAAGACATCGTTATATTAGGATGTTTATTTGCACTATATTTATCCAAGCTCTATATTATTCCTAAATAACTTGGATAAGGTACCTATACAAAGACAAGTTGTCTGGAAAAGATCGATATAGCGATAAGTCCCCCAAAATTTTACCTTTCCTCTGAACGAATTTGTAATTAAACAATATGATTTGCAATAAAGAGTTATTTATCTTTCCATCTAAGTTGTGTTAAACTATGTTTGTATGTTCAACTTTTAATAAATAAATAAAAAACATTCGCTCCGTTCATTGTGTGTTTCGCAATGTAAATAAGTATACAAGTCATCTGACATGATTAATAATATAATCGCTTAAAGCGATAAGACATAATAAATTAGAAATTTCCCCTTCAGGTCTAGCAAAAAAATGATTTGCAAATCACACTTTATCCTCGCGAGAGAGGGGTTGCGCGCGAGCATGCGCGGTGTCCGGTTATATTTACAAAAAAAATTTTAACCCTGATATGACAGGGTCCTCCACACTGTGGACTTGTTAAATAACCCGATAATTGGATGACGTTAAACCGCTGAGCGACATTTTGACCACGTGACAAGTGGCCAATGTCGGGTCGTTATAGTCCTCCGTATGTAAACTAATTTTAAACTTATTTTTGCGATGTGCAATAAAGAGCTACCTGGTCAGTCTTTTACGACTTTTTTAGTGAGAAATCAGAAATCGGTCAATAACACCAATTCATTTTATGTCTTGCTGTATGTATGTCATCATGGTCACCTTACTAGGCTTAATGAAAAGGAAACACCAGAATTACACACGGTGGAAAAAACACACGATTTACAAGCATGTAATATTAACATCCCTTCTTACTGGTAGTTACTCGTGCTCCAGTTTTTTGCGAGGATCACTTGGTAAAAGAAAAGGTCAAGGGATTTAACGTTATTATACTACAATGGAATAACTAAATAATTTATGTAGCTTTGAAAACTTTGGCATTGAATATTGTAATGACCCATCATCAAATTTAAGGCTCTTGACGGTGGAGTTTTCTTTCATAGAAACTCCACACTAGGGCTACTAGGGCGAAGCTGTAGCCGCTGTAGGCTACTAGCGAGGTCACAGGTAGCGGATAGTGAACGGCCACCAGATATGGTGGTTAGCTGCAAATATGTTAAATAAGAATTCCCCGACCAAACAGTGGCAGGATTACCAGAATGTAGTGGGAAGTCTAGCCGGATGGACTTCCCTATTAAAAGCAACAATATTCAGTGACGTTTCTGTGCCATGGCGAGTAAACGCTGCCATTAAATAATCGTTCCCCTGGTTGTGGGTAGCAGCAACATCAGTAGTGACAGAAGACTGAAGATTTAATATATCAGGAAAGGCTTTTGACTGAGCATTGAGATGCGTGAGACCCCGATTCTTTAACTGCGGTGTAGGAAACCACTATATTCCCTGATTTGTTTTTTTTTGTAATGGCACATAATTTAGAAATTGAAATAAAAATAATCTTTTAAAGCAAAATCGACTGGACAATTTTTTTAAGAGTACAACAACATGACTTATGTAATGCTTTATTAAAATAATGAATGATAATAGGTAATGGTAAGTTCACGACTGAATAAAAAATATTGCTTCAATATTTTCGTAGCACTTTCGTAGCCCTCGTAACTTTTTCGTAGTAATCTGCTTGGATTGAAAGAAAATTTTATGCAAAGGATTTTTTTTATTGAAAAACATCAAAACATAACTGTCATTAGAATATGCTAGGTATTATTTTAGTCACGTCACTTTTAAGAAGATAATAAGAAATGCGAGCTATACTTTTTTACTCTGTTGTTTTCACGCAGTCAAGTAAGTAAAAAACAAGAAAAACTCATCAAAAGAAAAATATATGGTACACACTCAAATCGTTTACTTCTATTTCGGGTTTCACTATAAATATCAAAATACCCAAATTCTTCCCCAGATAGCTCTGAACGCGTCATTTATAATACAAACGTCGAATGGAAAATTGACTCACTATCAATTTGTATCAATAGAACATGAAGCGGGGACGCGAAGAGCGTTTTGTGGAAAAGTAAACAGAAATCCCTCCCGGTGAAATCGTTTTATAAAATAAAGTAAGTCCAATAATTCAACACTTCGTCGCTCCTTAGAGGGCGAGAGATATAAAATGGAGAAAAACGTCCCTAATTCAGTTTGCGTCGGGGCGGTGTTCTCGGCGCCGAGCCACTAAGTCTTTACATCAAGTAGAAGGTAGATATAATATCGACGGACGACTCTGCCCACTGAGTGCTGTAAAAGACCGCTCTCACTCACTGCAAACTCCTTTCACGGACGCGATTTAGAACCGCCATTTAACTGTGAGACAGAACCGTTTAGGATCTCACGGCTCCATTGGCTTTATGTTACCTGTAGTCCGTTCAGCGCTGATATAATATTAAGTTGGTTTCACGGGAACTTTCATTAGGACATGATAAAGTTTAAAGTTAATTTTGCAACATAGGGCCTTTCTCAATATCGCCAAATAAGCACTAACCATAAAATAATTCAAATATGGAATATCATTTCGTATGAAGTAATGGACAGATAACGTTACTGGTTACTTATTAGGACATTGTAAAACAGGCCGTAAGTCATTAATCAAACATTAACGAGTGTATGGTACCGTATGAGTTGGTGGATTCGGTAAGCAAGTACCTAAATACTAGTACTACTATTTACATAGTTTTAGGTTCACGAGTTAGTATATTCAGGACGTAAGTAAATATAATAAGCTACACACTACCGAGAAGATTAAGTAACATGATACAATATCTGAGTAAGGATGGGGTAGTTTCATGTTGTTTCTTTGAAAAAGGTTACGTCACACTACAGCTGTCCGATTCACGTATTTTCGGCATCTACTGTGGGACTACAGTGGTCATTCAGTAGTGCTATTGTGACACATCGTGTGCTTAAAGTCAGCAGCATTGAAAGGTGACACGCCGCTGCCAGAATAGAGAGGTATATCAATTGTACTCTCATAGTACAACTGATGCACAACTCAGTGACAATTCAATTAGCGGAATTGAGACCCAGAAGGTTTAGTTTACACAATGCCTTCGCTGATCTAAGTCGCGCTACTAAATCACAATGCGACAAGACCGAGGTGTCGTATTACTCCGATTCCGCTTTTTGCTCCCGTTGAATGTTTGATGACTCTATTACGAAGAGGCGGGATGATCACGCGCGGAAGAAAATGGCGTATTACAACCGAGCAGTGCCATGTCACGCATGTGGTCGGGTAGTGATGGGCCAACTCAGAAACACGACTAGAGATTTTTTTTAAAATATCGGTAGACATTTGGCCTCAATCTCACACCTGATGGTAAGAGATTATGTGGCCTAGGATGGATCATGGAGAAAGTCATGAAGTTAACATTGAACCCAAGTTACGCCGCTCAAGTTGGAGAGCCTTTGGTTGCTTTGAGTAATAAAATAATTATAAAGAGGAATGTTATGTAAGGTGACCACGTTTAAAAAAAAAACTTTAAATGGCCGATTTAGCGAAATAAATGAAAAAAATAATAATAATACAGAAAATATATGCTTTGCTTTTATAGGTATGGTAGTGTGAGAGAAAATGCAAGATAAAGTTTTTTTTCAAAAAGAATTTGGCATTGAAATAAGAGAGACGGGGACCGATTACGTATTTAAGTATACATTTACATGATTCTTCTTAGTGATGATGATGATGTGACATCATCATCACTTACCATCAGATGAGATCGTGGAAAAACCATGATATCTTTTTAAATGTTTATTTTTTATCACTGTTTATGTACCAAAAAAAAGCTTCTGTGTTAGTATAGTTGTAGTACTGTAAAAAAATCGAGATACAAACCTCCTTACTACAAACAAAGTTAGTACCACGTTTAATATTACCCAACCAATAAGAAAAGTATCCCTCTTTGATTGATTGTCATCAGTAAGAATTTTTTTATTGGTCAGTAAATAGCAACTTGGTATGATACTAAGTTTGGAACTATATTTTTGGTATACTTGGAAAAGAGTTTAACTCGAGTGAGTAAGTCGAGTTGAACATCACTAGATCGGGGTAAGGATTCCATCCACGTCCTGTGGCCTGGGTAGCTGACATTTAATTTTGCGTTCTGTTATTATTTGTGAATTCATTCTTTCGTTTCTTTCGATACGTTAAGCAAATTGCTCTTGAATCGACCGCTGTCAATGTATGGGTACTGTGGTACAAGTGTTTACGATTTTATGTTTGGGTCACAGATTTGATAAAAATGTAGGTGCAACACCATGCTTATATGACGACTTTTTGATTTGCCGTGAAAAATACGTATAGAACATGTAATTTCCTCGCATAGCGTTCATGCGGTGTGGAAGGCAAGATGGAGAAAGCACCACACTAATTTCCGCTTATTTGGAGTTTTATAGAAAAAACTCCACTACCAAGAGCCTAGCTATTAAATAAGATGATGACAAAATTAAAATTAAAACATAAAATGTAATTTATTTTTCACACAATTAAGACACGGACGTGTGGTACACAATGTGGTAGATTACAACGACGTTAAATTTATATACTCGTAGGTAAAGTGAAGAGAAGAAGAAGTGTGCGTAAACGTTTTGTTCAAGTAGATAGAAATAGTAGGCATATGTTTAGTTTTAATATAATAATAATAAAAATAATAAATAATAAAAACGTTTATTTTTCACCACAGCAACAATTTTACAAAAGTAGGTACATATAAATTCTAAGCTAATATTCCTTAAGTAGCTGCGGATGACTGGTGCCTGTGGTAGGTATTAAAGAACCTGTATTACAGGTCACCAGGTCTCCACCTCAGGACCGGTGACAAATCAGTAGCTTAAAAATAGTGCGTGCGTGTGCGTGTGTGTGTGTGTGTGTGTGTGTGTGTGCGTGTGCGCGCGTGTGCATGTATGTGTGTGTGTGTGTGTGTGTGTGTGTGTGTGTGTGTGTGTGTGTGAAAGCGTCAAGACGTCAAAACTATCAAAAAGACGAGTGAAGTCGCGGGGGACCTCTAGGTGTTAATCAAGTCATAATCGCCAGTAACTTTTCAGTCGCATCATGAGATTGTGCTTGAAGCCATGCCTGTAAATCAGATTTATATCTGTATCTGTTTTTCCCATGAAGCGATAGAATTGAATGGATTTTTTTATAAAGAAATGGTCCAAGAAAAACAAAAAATCTACGACTAAAGGCCGTTCTAGTCACAACATTAAATCTATTTTCACCAAGTGGATGGCGGCGAGCAGAGGATTCAACGTAAGTTATCTGTGAATGCTGCTTTAATGCTGTATACAAAACAAAAAGTTGTCTAACAGTTAATACTTGACAATATTCATATAGTTTATCGCTAGGGAACAGGCGATGCTTAAAGGTGCACATTTTAAGCACAGCTCTCTGCGCTCGCTCGATTGCCATAAAGTGAGTTGAAGCAGAACCTCCCCAAGAAGTTATACAGTAGGTGAGTATGGACTGACAAAGGGCCATGTAGACCATTTTTAGAACCTCAGCATCAGCCGATTGACGAAGTAGCCTGAAAACATACAACAGCTTTCTAACACGACCTGTCAGTCGACTAACGTGTTGTTTGAAATTAAGGTTGCAGTCAATTACCACTCCAAGATATGTCATGTATGAGACTCTTTCAATAGTATGGTCAAGAAGAGACTGATTTTTGCTTTTTGTTGTAGCAGAGGGTAAAGCAGTGATTTTGAGTGACTCTGCCAGGCCGGGATTTATACCTCGCATGGAAAAGTTCATAAGTTTGGTTTTTGATAAATTCAGGGTTAATAGGTGAGCATTGAGCCAGTCTCTAACTGTGTCAAAACCAATCTGTACATAGTGGTATACCTCGTTCCAATCCCTAGCAGAAAAAACCAGAGCAGTATCATCAGCGTAGGAGAATACCGAACCTTTGAAAAGATTAAGGTTGCAAAGATTGTTTATGTATGTTATGTATGTATATTGTATATAAACCAACAGATGACGTTGTTCCTAGTTACATCGCGATAAAACTGTGATTTTCCGGGTTACTATATATAACTTGTTTTGACACATCAAAAAACCAATTACACAGCTCAGTAAAGAGTTTTATTGTGTCTCTGGGAACTATTGGGAAGTAGTGCCACAAGGGAGCGACCAGAGTTGGTTCACGTTTATTAATCAAAAGTATTGCTGTCCATAAGAACACCTTGATTAATCACCAATTAATGAGTTTGCGTAGTGATTAACTAACCATAGAAGGTGTTAATAAATCTTTACGGAAATATTTATGTGTTAAGGGAAATAGCGTTACAAAGTACTGTCTAGGAGTAAGTAAGATTGGATTGTAAATAAACCAGGAGTAGTTATTTCAGCTACCGGCTGAAGTTAAGGTTGAATACAAGACAAATTGAGCACATTATCTACAGACGTAGCTGGGCTAGTAAGATAGCTTGTTGGAAATCAGCTTATTCAAATTAACTACAAAGCTTATTCAAATTAAGACAAATATTTAAAAAAACAAAAAAAACTAATCTTTAAATCTCAACATTTTTGTTGAAAGCTTTTGCATTAAATAACGCATTTGTCACCAATTTGGGAGAAACAAATTCAATTGGAGTCATTGCATGTTGTCAAGCTTACGTACATCAACTTCAGTCTACGCACAAAAAATAGAAAACAAAATTATAAGCTTTTTAGTGAGATTTCAATAGTATTCTTCTAGTCTCAAAGATTGTATTAATGTAAGTGATGCTGTAGAAGTATCTAATATCCGATAAAAATAAGTGTATATGCTCTAGCAGAACTATTACTACAATAAATCGTATGATCAGGCGGTTTTCATGAAACTATTCTCGTTAGCTCCAAAGGGACTACTCGTGTGAACTAAAATCACATTGTTATTTGTTATATTACGTCAAAAAGTAATTAAGTACGTAAGTTAATCGAGATGAAAAAAAATTCTAGCGATAAGTGTTCATCATGTTATTTAGGAGATCATTGTGAGAGTTAAGTAGAAAATCCATCCTTGATGTTTTCGTATTCAGCTTGTTTGTTGTATAACGCGAGAATTCGCCTTGATCCAAAAAAGAGAACGGAATCAGTTATTACGTAACTGATCACAATGCGACTGTAATTTGTGTCTGGTCGGTAACAGCTTGCAAGTAGAAAAGAATTAGCACTTCTTTTTCCGATCAGATTTGTTGGCAGCGCTGTTAAATGCTAGCAAGCAGTTTTTACCTCGAAGATTACTACCCAGATAGGTACAACACTGCATTCGCATGCGCAGAAAATCTGTAAATTGTGTGGCAACGTTTTCATAATCGTTCGCATAAGCTGTGTCTCAGTCTGATATACATATTATAACCAGATGCAATAAATAGCTTTCTTGTCTGTATCGATCAGCTAAACGGTCGTTACATAGACGTAGTTGGATTAATAGCATTAAAATTGTTGTCCTGACGTTTTTAGTAATTGCAATGCAAAAACTGTCGAGTTAGCTAGTAGCCCAGTCGAGTAGCTGCAAATTGTGGAGCGTTGCATCTCCAGACTCTAGAGTGATTGCGGTATTCTAGCTCCTTAACAATACGGGCCATTGTTCCTTCTCCATCAATTATGAGAGCTAGGTACTTTTTAGGTGTCGCGCCTTTTTGTCTTTGGCTATTGAAAAAGCCAAAAATTATAAATAAAGAAAAAGAACAAGTACTTACTGAAGGTTGAAGGGTTGAACTCTTGTCATTATACGAATTTCAAATCGTTCGTGGTAAGAGTTCCGACCGAACAGGGTGCGTATTGCGATGCAGGGGGCGTGTTGCGATGCAGTTTTGACAGATAGAACGCTCTGATTTACTGTCAAATTAGCAATTATTATTGCAATTTCGTATTATATTGACAATATTATTATAATATAACAATATAAAGATTAATATTCATACCATTGCAGTATTATTATAATATTATTATATTGATAATATTCGTTTACACTGAGTCTGAATTGAACTGCCTCGGAATTGAACGGATTAAGTTGGATCGCAATACTCCCCCAGTTTTGACTTAAATAGCTCTGCTTTACTGCCAAATTAGCAATTCTTATGATTCGCATTGTCGGAGGCTTAGTAAAAACACGTGTTTTAAGGTTATCGAGATATTTGTGTTCTGTTAAGTGTTTATTTGTCTCTTTACTAATATTTGTGTTGTATACGTCTCTGGCAACAGGTGAGTGTTATGCATCCATCTCCCCCTGATCCTCCGGATCCCCCAGATGATGGGGCTTCAAACGTCTCGCAAGATGATGTCGATTCCTCTCCTCCCTTGTTTTCGCAATCGGGTACTAAGCGCAGATTGGTCCCTGATATCGAACCAGAACCCGCAAAGAGGGCTGTTATTGACTCTTCGCTAAGCAACCCTGGGATTTTTACCCACCCATCTCTCGTAATCTCCCCAAAATGCTACGGCCCCGAGGACACCGGCCCATTCATCGTCCACGTCTCTCGCATGGAATCTGAGTCTCCTTCTGCAACATACATACATCCAATGAAGTTCGGCCAACTCTTAATGAAAAACAAGGTTTGTGGTATTGTTAAGGATGGAATCAAAAAGATAGGTAGGAACCGCGTGTCAGTAGAACTGAAAACTGCTGCAGATGCAAATAACTTCCTAAACAATGATTTACTTAGCTCCCACCAATATGTAGCTTCTATCCCCACATTCAACATTACCCGCATGGGTATCATTAAGGATATTCCAGTCGACTGGTCAATGAGTGAATTAGCCGAATCCATTGAGACCCCAGAAGGATGTGGCATCCTTCTCAAAGCAAGACGTCTCAATAGGAAAATGATTATAGATGGCACAGTATCGTGGACTCCCACCAAAGCTGTTGTTTTGACCTTTAAGGGACAGGTTCTCCCCGCACGTATCTATTGCTGTCACACCTCAATTCCAGTGGACACCTACCAGCTCCCTACAATCCAATGCCTCAACTGCTGCCGTTTTGGACATGTAAAGGCACAATGTAGATCTCAACCCCGCTGTTTCCGATGCACACAACCTCACCCCGGAGCAAATTGCGATGTCACCGAATCAAACACCACCTGCATCCTTTGTTTAGGATCTCACTCGGCTCTCAACAAATCTTGCCCTGAGCACTCACGGCAAAAATCTATTAAATTTGTCATGTCCCAGGAGAATATCTCTTACTCCGAAGCATCTTCCCAGTTTCCTTCAGTACGCAAATCATACGCTGACACTGCTAAAACCCCAATCCCACAGTCATTGTTGACTCCCCAGCCAGCCTCCAATAAAACACCTATCTCTTCAGTCTCCTACAGGAAGACAATCACCCGTCCATCTCGTCCCCATGCTCCCCTAGGCAAGGGTTATGACAGACAAGCCCACCAGTCCATTATTGGCAATTGTTCCTCATCCCTCCCTAATGGATGTGCTCTGTCTAACAAAGATAATAATGAGCAAGAAGATATAAACCCCATGCCAACATCAACTGAAAATATTTTAGAGTACCTTTTGTCCATGCTGCTCTGTCTGCTATCTTCTCATACTAACCTACCGCCCAACGTCGCCCAAAAACTAACCCAAATTGGCAGTCTAGCTATTCCTCATGGCTCCTACGGCGGTTCTACAATGGAACTGTAAAAGTATCCGTAGGAGAAAACATGAAGTGTTATATATAATAAAAAAGCACTCCCCATCCATCCTTGCGGTCTCGGAGACTTGGCTAGTCCCGGATTCACATTTTCGTGTTTCGGGCTATTCATGTCTCCGAGATGACAGGGATGATGGTTATGCAGGAAGTGCCTTATTAGTAAGGCGCTCCCTCACATTCTCTCAACTAACGCTCCCACCTCATAGCCAGAACTTAAATGTTGTGGCTATACGGTCCCTTAATATTTCCTTTCTCTCTGTTTACATCCCCCGACCCAACTCTTCTACTCTATCTGAACTCCGCTCTATTATTTCTTCCCTTCCTCCACCTGTTTTAGTCATGGGAGACCTAAACTGTCACCATACCTCCTGGGGCTGTCACCTCACAGATTCTCCTGGCACATCCCTCCTTCAACTTCTAGATGATTTAAATCTCTGCCTACTTAATGACGGTTCTATAACCAGAAGGTGCTCTCCATCTCAAAATCCGGCTTCAGCAGTGGATGTATCATTCTGCAATCCAAATTTATCATCATTTTTTTCTTGGAAGGTTCTTGATAGCTCCTTCGGTAGCGATCATTTCCCAATTTTAATTACCTTTTCAGATTCTTCTTCAGCTGGTTATTCCCCCCCCTCCCTTATTAAAATATAAATTAAATCAGGCCGACTGGGCAACTTTCTCTTCTTTAGTTGAAGAGAGAATTAAAACGCTTCCAATTATAAATCCTAGCAACGCATCCTCTTGTTACACGGAATTTGTTGAGGTGTTGACTTCCGCTGCTGATGCTTCCATTCCTGTCAAGAAACCGCTAAGAAAAACCCCCTCCCCACCATGGTGGGATTCGGAATGCACGACTGCTATCCGCAAGCGGAAAGAAGCTGAGAAAACCTACAGCCGTGCGATGACTGTTGACAACTACCTAGAATATAAACGCATAGCCGCTCAGACACAAAGAATTTTTTCACAAAAGAAGAAACTAGGCTGGATAAAATTTTGTGAGACTATGTCCCCTAGGACTCCTTCACCCGTAGTCTGGCAACAAATTAAAAGATTTAGGCAATCAGTAAATTCCGCTAATATTTCGGCCAATGATCCATCCACCTGGCTTCCGGATTTTATCAATAAATTAGCCCCCCCTTACGTCCCATTAATTGACAGTTTCCCGTATGACGTAAATACTACTTATTCCTCTACTAGTAAATTAGATCAACCTTTTTGTCTTGACGAACTCCTTTGTGCCCTGAACGGCCTTTCTGATTCCTCACCAGGTATTGACGGCGTACCGTACTCATTCTTATGTAGATCCTCTTCTAATGGCAAATCCTACTTTCTTCACTTAATAAACTGCTTTTTTGATAGTGGTTCTTTACCAGAGGCATGGAAACAGCAGATAGTCATTCCGATTCCTAAGCCAGGCAAGAACCCATTGGATCACAACTCCTACAGGCCAATTGCCCTATCCTCTGTGCTTTTGAAAGTTGCAGAGCATATGATTAAAAACCGCCTGGAATGGTTTGTGGAGTCCAATAAAATCATTTCTAATTCCCAGTTTGGCTTCAGAAAAGGCTTCAGCACCCTGGATAGTCTCAGCATCCTGACTACTGAAATTCGCTTGGCCTTCAAAAATAAAGAATTCCTTGTGGGTGCCTTCCTAGATGTCTCTGCAGCATATGATAACGTTCTCCTTCCAGTACTCAGGGAGAAGCTCCACCAGCTGAGTATCTCGCCGAAGATGGTTCGGTTTATATGCAATGCACTTATGTCTAGATCAATAGTAATAAAATTTCAAGATTTCCTATCTTCTTCCCATCTCGTTTGGAAAGGCTTGCCCCAAGGCTCTGTGCTCAGCCCTCTTCTCTATAGTATTTGCACTTCGGATTTACATACAACCGTCACGCCCTTCGTCAACATACTACAGTATGCCGACGATATTGCCCTATACGTCTCTGCTAAATCGGTCCCTGAGGCCTCCTCTAGGTTGAACTCTGCCCTATTTTATCTGAACAATTGGCTCGAAGATCACGGCCTTAGCCTCTCCGCTCCGAAGTGCTCAGTGGTTGTTTTCACCAGGAATAGGAGAGTCCCCGATCCTGACCTTCATATTAACGGCGAACCCATTCCTCAGAAAAGTCAAGCTAAATTTCTAGGTTTGATCCTAGACGACAAACTGTCCGGCTCCCCTCACTTTAGTTATATAATCGATAAGGCTGAAAAAGGAATTAACATCCTTCGCTCTCTTTCTGGTGTCCGATGGGGGGCACATCCATATACACAAAAAATCCTATACAACGCTATTGTCCGAAGCCACTTGGACTATGCCTCATTTTTGTTGGACCCTTGCAACAAGGCTGCTTTGGACAAACTGAAGAAGGTCCAGTCAAGGTGCCTTCGCATAATATTGGGAGCTATGAAGTCTTCACCTATAAATGGACTACAGATTGAATGTGTGGACCCTCCCCTATATTTACGAAGACAATACCTTAGCGATAGGTTTCTCTCCAAGATCCTTCAGAACTCGTCGCATCCCCTCTTAGCGAAACTTCAATCCCTTTCTCTTGCTGCTTTTCCTGCTAATAAACTTCCGTGTATCCTGCACTCGTATCAAAAACTTTTACGCCTCCCTGCCCCAATTGAAAAATTCTCCCTTAACCCCCTCTTCTCTACAAACTTTGACTCTTTAATTTTCAAACCCAACGTAATCCTGAATCTGGGTATCCAAAAAAACTCTCCTTCAGCCCCTCAAGTTTTCTTGAACTCACTCTCAAAACACTGGCCAGACTGGAACTACTTCTACACCGATTCTTCGAAGCTCTCGGAGGGTGGATGCGTAGGCTCCGCCGTCTGGTTCCCGAAATTCAAAATTGCTTTATTATTTAAATGTCCTCCTTCAACCTCTATTTTCACAGGCGAATCTTTAGCGATTCTCCAAGCAGTAACCTACATAGAATCCCACAACCTTAATAATTCAATTGTCTTCTCCGACTCATTAAGTTGCCTTCAATCTTTATTATCCAATCAGTTTAAATCAAAAACGAAATTCCCGTATATCCTCAAAATTCGTGAAACCCTCTTTAAATGCAAACAAAAAAACCTCAACATTGTTTTGGCCTGGATCCCTAGTCATAGTGGTATTCAGGGCAATGAGACAGTAGACTCTTACGCTAAGAACGCCATTTCCACCGGCACTCTAGAGCATTATAAACATTTTTCACATGACCTTTCTAGCTTGGCTCGCACTCACCTTTATATCTCGTGGAACACTGATTGGCGAAACACTAGGTTACAGGCAGGAAAATTCTATTTCAACCACCAGAAGGAAATTCCTCAAAGACCCTGGTTCTTTAGATATCCCACCCTTCCCAAACCTGTTGTCTCTACGATATGCAGGTTGCGTCTTGGACACTGTTGCACTCCAGTCCACCTTGCCAAGATAAGAGTGAAAGACAGCTCTCTTTGCGAATGCGGCCTGGACGAAGGTTCCACAGACCACATATTTTTTAATTGTATCAATATTGGATACTCACTTTATGATCTTCTACCTAACTACATTCCCCGCCCCTGTAAATTTGACTCTCTGTTGAGTCAAGTTAACTCTCCTTTTGTCGAAATCCTAGCTAAATTTATCTTGACTAACAAAATTAAACTTTAAATAATCATTCTTCCACCTTCTCTTGTTTCCCTACCCACACTCTTTCAGCCTTTATACTTTTGTTCATCCCTATATTTTACTTTATAATATATACTTATATATTTCTAATTTTTGTTACATGTATTCATTGTGACGTCGTATATTTTTTGTGTTTGTTTTAGAAACTAACAAGTAATACAGAATTACAGTGACTCATTCCCCACAAACAGTGTATAAAACTATACTCACGTGACATTGGCGAATGTGACAGCACAGATTAGCCATAAAGAAGAAGAAGAAGCAATTCTTATTACAATGTCGCATTAAATTGATAATATTACTATAATATATCAATTTTAATAATAATATTCATACCATTGTAGTATTATCATAATATTATTATACTGATAATATTCGTTTACACTGAGTGGGAATTGAACTGCCTCGGAATTGAACGGATTAAGTTGGATCGCAATACGCCCCCAAGCTGTCAAGCTTCACGAATGAAGAATTTTGGCCGAACGGTATTGTGTATCGTCGTCATTGGTTTCGTGGGCGGCTACCAACACACCAAGTTGCGAGTTGCTGCTTAGCAGGCAAGTCACATATTTATACATATGTCTCAGATTACTCTACACAGCTATATACGAGAACTATACGATTAAAAAACGTGTTGAAATCCATATTCAACCAAAAGCTCACAAGATATTGACATATAAATTACCATTACATAATAAAAATCATAAGAACATCATATTTCGGTGTGGGTTCTTTGGTAAGTAAATAACATTTCATATTTAATAAGGTTCATCGGTTCATTGCTCTCAGTAAGTATAACTTATTTATTCTACTAAGCTTGAAAACACTTTAATAATAAATTAGTACTCTGCCGAAAAACCTAAGGGCTACTCAGGTCTCCAGGGTTAGCTTTCAGTGAATATCAGTGAGTACTGTGACAATTAAAAATGCATTAACTTGCGACAGGAGACGTGTCCCAAAGCTTTGTTTGGACTCTCTATTAATTACAAGAGGTCCTCATTTGTTTGTCCCGCTTGTTAATTAAGGACCGTTGCTATTTGCCATTACATTAAGTTTAATTAGAAATATTTGAGACGTGTCTTTGAATGATTTATGTAGGTAGGTAATCATTCGCTTAGGCTGTTTTGTTGTACACTTATAAGCTCCGAACATCCTTCGTGTCATATTCGTGTTTATTTTCAGATGCATTTCAAGGACTGTCATGGATGAACGTACTATTTAAAGGAAAGTAAGTTAACTAAAGTTATAGTTAATAAAGTCATTACATACTCTTATGTCACAATCTATTACAAAAATTCAATTTAAAAAAAACTATAGTCCTGCTTTTTGGCACATGTAAGCGCTAACAAGAGGGCGTATTGCGATCATACTTTAATCCGTTCAAGATCCAGGTAGTTTAATTCTCACTCAACTAGTTGAACCGCCAAAATAGCATCGCGATGCTACTTAAGAAAAGTTAAAAGTGTTTCTGTTGCACTCATTCGTGTAGTGCCGTCTCACGCTAATTTGCTGAGTGGATTATACGAAATCGCAATACGAATTTGCTAATCCGTTCAAAACAGAGCAGCTTAACTGTCAAAGCAACATCGCATTATACACCAATCACTTTCAGCAGTATTTTTAAATCTTTCTCCATTAATGCTGCGGCCTTGAATCAACATTGAGATGTTTCAGAGCAATAAATAAATAAATAAATAAGTAAGACTTCTTAGATACACTAAGATCTTCTTCAAAATGTGGTTCACTTTTGTGGATTGGAATTCCATCGGGGTCCAAGTTAGCCAGTTTAGTTATTTACATATTTATCTAGTTTCAAATCTAGTTCACCTTCTTAAGAAAGATAAAGTTTCTGTTTGTCTCCATTTCACCGAAACGCATATCTACGTATGCTATTCTAGTTTCTGAGCCCAAAGTTGCACCTAGTTAGTTAGCCGACCCGCATAGCCCGCGCACTTGCTAACACTTCAGTAACAGTCCTAACTGTGGCCCGCTCTCCTATAGATTTTAATTTCGTGTTCCATGAGTCCCGCGGGGCGGAGTTCACATAGTTCCCCGGATATGTGCCGCGCGACGAACCGTATTATAATTTGCACAACATTAAAATGTTATACTGGAGTTCTTGTTTGTACTGTGTTAATTTTTGTCGCGAAAACTAAAGAGTATGCATCTGTATGCAGCTTACAATACTTAGTAGTATACTAAACAACTACATGCATTCCGAAAAACTAAAAACAAAATCGCACCAATTACATGGCTATGTATTTTTTTTCATCCCTAGCCTTTTTGGCCAAATTAACACACATGCAAGGTTTTAGCCGACTTCAGGTTCAGCCTGTAGCACGTATAGGAAATCACAAAAGGTAGGACGTCTGTTTGGCATTTTTAAAACAAATATTTTTCATACTCGGCTTTAGAATTACTGAGATTTCTTTTTCAAGTCTTAGCCTTCTTTTTTCTTTCTACGATATTCCGCATAATCCGCATAGTCCTAAGTAAAATACATTCCAATAATCCTCTGCTTCTAGGCGGACGATTTCAAAACATATCCGGTCTGTGGTTATTCTCATATTCCGTAATATCTGATGCGGCGGCCAGCTCCGGCCTGTTAAAACCCGCTAATCCATTTGCCTTTTATGCCACTACGGGAAATGCACTGAAACGCCGGGAAAATGCAGCCCAAGTCGACGTTGGGAAAAAGCACGGCCATTATTTTTTCTACCCATTGCTTTGTAGCATTGGAACAACATTTTTAATATCGCGGCGGGTCAGTTTATAGCTAGAACTGAACGAAATTCTTTGCAGGGCTTCGAATGGATAGGAATTTGAGATAATGAAACGGGCGCCGTGGAAGGTATGTTATGTACACGCCTATGTGTTGTGTAGGCTAAATTTTTGTGTTTCAGTTTTTCTGTGAATTTAATATTGCAACTGTAGATGGTGAAACGTGCAATCAATTTATTTTTGAATACACAGTGATGAATGAGAGTTAAAGAGAGAACAGATTAGGGAAAAAATCCAAAACGTCATACATACATATGCCTTTAACATGATTAAGTAAGTCAGAGTTATTAGGTACCTCAATTTTTTTATTTAACAAGAAGCCAAAGGTAAACTTAGAATATAAATATCCAAGCTTTTATTTATTTAACGTGATCTAACAAGTTCTTCAATTAGGTACTTACCTAACTCGATTCGACCAAACGCCCTACTCTATAATAAAATCTCCTTTTCTGTCACCCATGTGAAATCACAGTTCGAGCCAGCGCGACAGTTCTGCGATAGTCCTCCAGACTATGACTACAGCCAAAATTAAAAATAACTTTTTACAGAGTTACGGGTTTCTGATATTCCATGGCTCCTATACCCCGACCCGCTGACGCCACTGGGTTTCCCAACTTTCTTTATAGACGTTTTTAAGTTTTCAAAACTCCTTGATACGGAAAATGTTATGGGAATTCTAATTTTAGAAGATTCGATAAACTTTGAACACTTGGAAATTAAATTTGAGACGTTGATTTAATACAGAACTCAGATTAAAATGTAATCAGATTGGAAGCTGTTTGAGCCACACACGCACGCACAACCAATAAATAGAAATTGTGTATCCCGAATGACCTAAATGTGATAAGTGTAAATGATGAATTTACTTTATTAATTTATTTATTACGTTAGCGAAAATAAATTGTAGCAAAGTCCCTAATCTAAATGGGCCCTCTAGATTTATTTCAAGTATCTATAAAAGCTCCTCACTTTCTTACCAACCCATTACCAGCTCAAAGGCCACAACTTATCAATGACCGAGGGCCGATCTGGATAAAATATTTTCACGCCGTCCCCTATCTCAATAATCAAGCAGTAAAAGTTTGTTCGTATCGATAAGTCCCGAAGCCATGGGTCCCTTTGTGTTCCCACACCGATCCACTTACGTGGAAACCGAGATGACGACAGTTTACGGGATCCAATATAAGGCGTATTTATTATTCAATGTGCCTCCATATTTCATGACGTTGCGTTCTTTTCGGTTAACTTAAGAGTGAATGATGCGACGAAGGGCTAACGCACGCTGAGACGGCCTGTAATCTTGAGCAGTCATGTGAAAATACTTTTAAGCGCCGTATTTTTGTAAATAGGGTGTATGGACGTTGTCTTTTTCGTTTACCTAAGTTGGCATTACAAAAATACACCTACATTTAGGATATAGACTTGGAACGGAACTTAAGGAGTTAGACGGGAGAGAGTGAAAAAAGGACAATTACGTTTAAATATTAATGAAAACCGCAGAAGTTAATATTTATGACTGTCATGTGAGGAGTGCGAGGGCCTGAAGATGGATGCGCGACTGTGAAGATGTGTTTATTCTTCAGAAGAAGTGTATCTGTATTTACACCAATCCTGTGTGTTTCTACTCCTCTAACCTCGCGTTACACATACTTACCTTCATATTGATAAAAAGTGGAGTCGCTTTTTATCCAGAAATGCTTTCTAAGTGCAAAATAAAGCAAAACTAGACTGTTTGAGCAATCAAGCGTCCGTAGACTGAAAAAGTTTCAAGCACGATTTTAAGCTTACATGTCACCGGATAAGCTAAATAAGCAGTTACTTTTATTACACACTTTAAAAGACAATGTTTCGTAAAAATGCGGCATATCAGTTAAGAGCGGAATCCTACACTGAGGTGTTGAGTCGCACAAACGCTGCATGAAGATAATAGAGTGCATCGTTGAGCTATGTAATAAACAGGGAAAATGTTATTAACTTTAGTTAATAAAATATTGTAAAATCCGGATTGCCGCGAATGTTGTTTGATTACCCTAAAAAGCCAAGCTAGCTATTAAAATCTCGATTATACTTAAACTTTAATACCTAAAGAAACTTAGCATTCTCCAGTGATAACCTACGTATTTTCAAATTGCAAAGTCAGGTTGTCTCTTTAATAATATTTAATTAACAGGCGACTTGCCAGCTCAGCACAGGAGAGCTTTAGGTAGAGTTTCTGCTACCGAAATTTGATAAATTCGCAGTGCAACAAATATTCCTAGATAGTATTTCCAAAACAAAAGGAGACTGCACAAAGGAAATGCTTTTGATTGTAAAGCATTCCTTTCAATGAGTTAGATGTTTAAACAATGCATTTCATCAACAATGCGAGATAGTATCGAGAATGCTGGCTAGATATCTTTCATGAAATCTCGTATTCAGAATACCTCGCTTACTTATTGCGAGTATATTTGTTGAGTCATTCGAACTTGTTGTTGCAGCTCGTTAAGTTTTCCTTTGAATATTTTGGCACCGACATAGTTTTGACACCGTATGTACAGAGTGGGCCAAAAAATACATCCGATGTTGTTTGGCTCTTATTTTTGTTTCAATGAAAAACGTTGATTCTGTTTTTTGATAATGTTTAATTAAACCTTTGGAATTTTATTATCAAGTCGAGAAGATAATATCGGCCAAATAGGCGCCGTCACAATTGATTGCCACACGACGGGTTCGCTTTATGGCATTTTTCATCACTTCGGACACTAAACACTGGACTTCAAAAACCCACAAAGAAGTATAAAATGGTTAAATCGGGCGATCTTGCGGGCCAGTGCAAATCACGATCGATAATTACATATTCCAATAGACACGATTATTCCGCGTTCTTGGGGAGTGTATCGCTCCATAGCTTACTCACTTGTATTCTACAGCGGTCTAGTCCACAAATGTCAAAACAGATTTAACATTGGCTACCATTTGCAAAAGTAAGAGCGTAGAGCAATAGGGTGATTTCTTTTGGCCCACCTTGTACTATGTATAAAGCAATTTTGAACGAAAATTTATTTAATAAATAAGAATAAGGAATCACATTTTTATATTTTAGTTAGAACGTCCATAATTATAAAATTATATAATAAAATTTTAAAATGTCAAAGATCTTTGGCATTTCAGTAGTAAATAAGCCACCAATGTTTTAACGAGTGTGGTTAGTGTGCGTAACTTTTAGCATAGATAAAATAAATAGTACACCAAATCTCTTGTTGTATCTAGTTGTTATATGAAGATATATTCTGCTGTAACTTTTCATTACGCGGCCGCTGCCCACAGTCTCGGAATTTATAGTGGAATCTGTTAAGTATTTTCTTCTTAATTTTTATTTACACCACAAAGTTTCATTTTCTGTGTTCATCTAGGCAACCGCTGCTTAGTTTACGACGGTAATTTGTGGCGCGCTAAGCGGTAGAACGGTTTCTGGTGTTTCGCTGAGTTAGTGGATTGAAACTATTTTGATTTAGGTATATAGACTTACTTGAATTAACATTGTTGGTACGAATAAGATAGATACGTTTAAGTTGAGAGAATATATGTATGGAATGTTATAAAAAAACAATAATTATTGCATACTTTCATCACAACAGCCTTTAAACCGAGATTGTGACAGCTCCATATTTAACACATGACATAAGCATCTAATTTCTACAAAAATATCTGGAACATCTTAATACCTTCCCTTATTCGGGGGAAAGAAGCGTAAAAGGAAAATATAACGATAAAACTAGGCATTTGGAACTAAAATATTCGTATTTAATGTAACTTCTGATTGGACAGAAAAAATGAAATGAAAAATGAAAATGTTTAATTGACAGAACAAGTACAAACAGGTTTTACCGGTCCCCAAACTAGGCAAGCCTGTCCTATGGGGAACAGTCTACGATTTACATGTAATTTTTTCAGCACTTGTTAAAAAGCATTTTTTCATGTTAAACAAAAACAAACGAGACTATAACAGAGTACAAACGAGGCCAAAAATTAAATACATTTTTGAAAGAAATATCTGCAGGATAATTATTACAATCTTCTTTAAAAATGGGCAAAGCTAGTGTGTGTGTGTGAGAGTGTGTGTGTGTGAGTGTGTGTGTGAGTGTGTGTGTGAGTGTGTGTGTGTCTTTGTAAGTATGTGCGCTTCTTATTTACAGACTTCTGATTTTTTCTCCGCCTACTTTAGACCACTTTACGGATTAATTTCGTGCCCATTTATTTGAAATTAAACGCCCGACGCAATGGTTCGCATGCTTCAGAGCCAAATACTTAGGCCCAGTTTTGTGATCGACAGTTAACTCAACTAATGGTTTTAAATGTTGTCACCAGCGGTTGAATATCAACGATTGTGCGTATTTTGAACAAAAAATAACTGGCCAACGATTCACCACTTAATTATAGAAGGTATTAGAAAAGAAAGAGAGAAAACATTTTTATTTGGTACCCATCAAATTACAAACCTAATAGAAAAACAAAAGTAAAACCATATCTGGAAGACGTTAACAATAAGTTTAAAAAAGTACAGTTTAATAATATTTTTTTATACCGTAATCATAGCCGGGAGTGTTATCAGATTACTGTCAACTTACGCGTTGTCATCTAGAGCTCATTTTGAATATATTTAATATAAAAAGCCACCGTCTACCGCCCAAGGAGACTGGGTAAAGTTCTTCCCCAATCGTATTAGCCGTCTCAGGGGTCTCCCGTCGACACGACAGTGTAAAAAGTTGTCGCCATCTGAAAGTAAGTAGTATTTTGTAGCTTAGTTTTTATACTTATTTTGGAATCATACTACAAAATGTGCACTTAGTAGAAGTTACTTTAACTTTACGTTCGACATTGCGAAGCAGTAAAGAAAAAGGTAATTTAAAATATATATAATATAAATATAAATATGTTTTTTGTTGAAAAATCAGCTGTTAATAATTGACTAGACTAAAAAAAGTACTTCATCATAATATAACCATTGGTATTTAATATGAGGCAGTATTTTGTCCTTCGTAAAAAGTTGATCACGATTTTAACGCATGAAAAAATATTGCACGATCAGCAACCCTGACATAAACATCCCTCATATAGCTCATTATATGCGCTAAAAAAGCACTCTTTCCACATTTTCCTCTATGTGGTATATTCTTCACTTTGCCAATGTCATTACCAATTTGTCGGCGTCAAGGCAAAGTAGACAGAAGTTGGGCGCCAATCGCGTTAGTGCCGCTCGTCGCAGACTGTACGTGTGAAAGTTCGTCACAATCCAAACTACTTTAGACTTTTACCCCCTTTATATTGGCAACTAGATAGGGATGTAATATCAAGTTTTGGTCGGCGAGTAATTAGGCGGTTGTTGGGCAGTGTCCTTTGAGTAGGTTTTAAAGATGGTGCGCGATTTTGTGCAGTGGAAAATATTATCATCATACTTCATAAGACATTCTTTGGGAAAAATAAATATAAATTTATCAATGAATATCAAATCAAATACTTCCATTATTCATAATTAAGACGCATGAAGTTTTTACATACGTGTATGTGATAACCTGCAGTATCCATTAAATGTGATTGAACCCCCGATGCTTTCACAAACACCTGCTGGTATTCAAACAAAATTCTATGACAATCCACAACGAAACCATCATTTGGCATCTCACTTCACGTTAAAGAACGGCTCTTATAAGCCTTTGTCTGCCACAAGGTCCTCAAGCCGAAATATCAACCCATTACATTTGATGCCCATAACTTTTGCTATAAATATTTCCCGCACAATTTGAGCTCATGTTACAAATGGCCTCTCTCCTCACTAATTGGTAGTCGCTACAGAAAAATTGCTTTCATCAACGAGCGAAGAGTTTCATAATTGCAGCAATTAGGACCATCACCGCGTCTGTTGTGACGAGACGAACGGACGTGTTGCGTATACGAAATAATTTTTGCAATTCCCTAAAATATAATGTTTGCGTGAGGCAACTGCTTAAATGCATTTAAATTGAGCGCCATTTATGTTGAGGCTCTTCTAAATCCCCTTTTCTAGATAATCATTTTGTTTCCCGGAGTTTTCAGGTTGCTACCTACATTGTTCAGAAAAAGTGATGTACACTCCTAGTTAATGTATTTATAAGCTTACATTACAAATCAAGAGGTCTTACTAACAGGTTTTTTGTGGGTCAGCTCGCCCCAATCGTCATCTCTATTTCTGCCAAGAATTATAATGGAGTTATCGATAAAAGAATAGAAAGGATTTTTAGAATTAAGAAATGCGATGAAGAAAAAAACCGGTTAAGTGCGTGTCGGACCCGCGCACTGAGGGTTCCGTGCCACCCTTAACTGAATTCAGGGTCCACTTACTTTCACTTAACGAAAACATCACAATATATTGCGACACCAAAAATAACTTTGTTTTTCATAGTGTTTGTATGAAAGACAAAGTTATATTTGCGGTTGATAAAAATGTGCAATATCTCAAAAACTACTGGTTCGATCTCCTTCAAACCAATTTTTGTTGCAAGTTTTTGTTGAGATCTACATCATATATTTTTTTCAAAATTTTCACTTTCTTAGTTCAAAAGTTAGAGGGGGGGGGGGACGCCCATTTTACCACTTTGGAAGCGTCTATATCTCAAACCTTACACTTTTAGAAAAAATGGTTTTAGAAACCTCAACATCATTTTAAAAGACCTATCCATAGACACCCCACACGCATAGGTTTGAGTAAAAAAAAATTTTTAGGTTTTACTTTCATGTATGGGAGCCCCCCCCTTAAATATTATTTTTCTTGTGATGCTTATAGTTTCAGAATAAAGTGGCTGTGACATACGGACGGACAGACAGACAGACAGACAGACAGACAGACAGACTTGAAGATACTATAAGGGTTCCGTTTTTTGCCATTCGGCTACGGAACCCTAAAAACTGTAAAATATATTTTTTATAAATTATTAAAAAGATAACATTTAAAGTGGAAGTAACCAGTACGAAATAACGATTGAATAGATCAGCACAAAATCTTCAGAAATTACAAAAAGAGTTTCGTAATAAAACATGCATATCCACTGCACAGTTTCAAACCTTTTGTGTGCTTTTATACAGAAAGTTTATCTGGGCAAGTTTGTATACATATAAACAACTAGTACGATTTCTAGTAAAAGTCAGTACTACACGCACAGTTTTCGGGACCAACTCAGTACATAGGCACCTACTGAATAGTTTATCAAAGGCATCCTAAAACAACAATCGAGTTCAAAGTTCTCTTGAGGACATGCGTATGCTGTTAATTTCCTAAGTTCATTAGTAGTCTTACAATGTACAATCCATTAATTTAATGAAGTAATTAGCTACATCGCAATACGCTCTCTGATCTCCTTTGCCAGTGAAATATCTGTCTGTTTTGAAGAATATTGTCGTCGGTTTTGTGTTTCGGCCCCACATTCAGCTAATAACGGTATAAGCCGGCGAGTCCACGTCAGTAAGTCACGTCGGTGATGTGTCTCCGTTTACGTTACGCTCTTTGTTTTGTCTCGCAATGGCGGCATTTACGTAACGCTGGAAACTGGAGAGGAAATGCAGAATTGCAACCCACTTAATGGCACGCGTAGAATTAAATTTGAAACTTTTTATTTTTTCGAAATTTTCTGCGAGAAAATGAGAAAGAAATGTTCCAAAAACATGAGAATGAAATGTTCCAAAAACATGAGAATGACAATAGGCATTTACGTACTTATTTTATTTGCTTTCTATGTTTATTCTAGAAAGACAATATGGTAACAGATGTATTTGTGGACGAGGTTGCAGGGAGCCACATCTTAAGTATAGTTGCCAGTTTTTGTGAAAAAACTACATGTATTAAACGGCGCAAATTTATACTAATTTAAATATCAGGAATTTTCACCGAATGCAGTTTTAAGGTAATTTTAGCACATTTCGGCCAAAGCTCATTCAAATCCAACAAAGATATCGCAGATCTAGTCTACATTAATTTTGTAAAATGTCCGAAGACTGTTTGAATTTATAAGCCAGTAGGGAGACCATAAATCTTTTTGAGTCACGTATTCTATCTCTTGAAATGCACTTCCATGCTATTAGGTGGATTTACAACACTCGCTTGCATGAGGTTTGAAATCTTTATGTCTCAAGGAGAGTTGGCGATTTCTGGTTATTTTAGCGGTTTTGGTAGAACTTGCTTTGCAAATTGCAAATCTTTCTTGATATATTTTTTGGGTTTGGCTCATAAAAGCTGGGTTACTTTAAGCATATGGTACGTAGACAAAATTTAAGAAAAAAATAATGTTCTAAGAGTATGTTTCACGTTATATAAATGGCCTATTTCACCATCGACAAATTATTTCTCAACACAATTAATTCAAATATGTACTGACGTAAGTATAGTTGTTACGCATGAAGTATAATATAACCAGAACTAATGAGGAAATTGTGAAACACGCTAGTCTCCTATTGCTATGGCAACCATAAATACCATAAATCAGTGTTAGGTAAGTCGCACGTAACCATCAATATTTCTCCTAGAGATGAACGATGGGCGTTTCAATATCATAATCAAAGAGAGTCGGTGCAACTGATCTCAAAATTACTAGCTCAGGGCCTCAATTCCGCTAATTGAGTCGTCACTGAGTTGTGCATCAGTTGTACTACGAGAGTTCAATGAGCAGTTTTCTTCCATCGTTTTACAGCTCTCACTAGATGGCGTTAGGGTCACTTTAGGATCATTTTTTCTCACGATGGCGCAAAAACCATAGATAAAGAAAAAAAAATATGTAAGGAAATATTGTAAAATGCGTTGATGTCTAATGGATTAATTAGGATACTTATTTTTTGGCATTATTATGTACTTTATGTGCTGAAGGTTAATTAGGCTAAAGGCTACATTAATATTGTTTTACTGTTTAGTATTTACGTTGGCGAAAAGCAATTACCTTCTGCTATAATTCTTAAATAAAGTTTAAAAAGTCAGTTCCTAAAGTGACGGTATCGCTATCGCTATCCGCGCTATCTCTCGATGATATAAACAACTCACGACAACAATGCTCATTCATATACCTCGCTATTCTGACAGCAGAGGTGTGTCACCTATCAATGCTGCTGACTTTAAGCACACGATGTTTTACAATAGCACTATTGAATGACTACTGTAGTCCAACAATAGTTGCCGAAAATACGTGAATCGGGGGGCTGTATTGCTACACCTTGCTTAGTTGGTCAGTGGTAGTTTGACTATCGGCAACTTGAGCACTAACCGACCGTCTGTACTCTGAATATTCATGTAGCGACCCCTAATCGCGTTCCGATCGCTCACCAAACAAACACAATAGAGGACGTAGAGACAGAAGGCTCTAGGAGTTCATACTTTATAAACGATCAGAATATTATATCCCGTAAGTAGAGGTCAAGCCGATAACGCATAATAGGGTAGACTACTGTGACTAAATATATTTTTTAATTTTATATTTTTTTATTATTATTACTTTTGATTTTAATCAGATGTTGTTATTTAATGGCAATAGAAATAACTGAAAACAATAGATTCGTAGAAACCGTAGTCAAAAATCCATCATAAGCAGACATTTTAGTAGATTTTCTAATGTTCATAACTTCAAAGTACATTATTCAGAATTTTTGTTTATTATTCTAATGGCTGTTATTGTAAAGCTTATCACATATTTTCTGCTGGAACACTATTTGCCAGTATATTCTGGATCTCGGCAATAGCTCTAACGATTTCAATGAAATTTAAGTGGCCCTAATTTGGTTAAAACAAACAGAAATAATATCAATTCAATATACTTCACAATTTCATTCAATAATAGCTGTTCTATTTATTTCTTTATTTACCGCAGCATACGAGTACAATGGAGTTGTGGAAAGAATGAAAGAAAAGTAATTAATAACTCTAATAGTGAAACTTATTGCGACGGGGACCTGCTGTGTTCTGCTCGGTTATGACGAGGTTTCTCTGTTGTTATTGAACGATTATTATTTTCGGTGTTACTGTGATGTTAGGCGGCGAAGGCGATAGTTGGGGTGGTAGCCACTAAACGAATGAGGTTTAACGTTGCCTCATGTTTGCGATCAGAATTCAGTAAGCAAAAGATTCTTTATGTAATTTGCTTTACCTAAACATAACTTGTAAATTTAGAATTTAACAGAAAAGACAATAGGATTCTAAAATAAGTATTGAAATTCATAAGGGTACGACAGATATTAAATCAAACAGACGTTTACAAGTATTTATTTATCATGTCCATCAATACAAATCTGTTATCTTGATTTCAAAGTACGAAGAGTCAAATATTTTAAGCCTACGTTGCTGATTATTATAGTTAAAGTTATAGAAATTTAATGGACTTGTCTCCCACAATTTTTCTTCATTTTTGCATCGCTGTATGGACAATTAGGGCCACCGTGGCGTCTTATCACCTCAAAGCCGAAATTGCTTGCTCGCGTTGTCTTTTGTTTGAAGAGACGCCCTTTACCACCTTGAGAACCAAATTCCCTTACACCTCGCGTTGTCTTTCGGGAGTGACGCCCGTTTTTGTACCCTGTGCGCAAGCGATTTTCGTTTTAAAAGGGGTAAGGCGACAGAGACCTCAACTGTACTTATGTAACTTACTTATAGTGTATTCATTCTAGATTTCAATGTATGGGCGAAACGGCAAAATTTATAATTTTAGTTTGTTGCTGCTGTGTTATAGCTCCAAGTGAGTACATTATAGAACACAACTCTCCCACCCCCCAACCCGCCGCTTCACCCCTCCCCCCCTTGATAAAGGTCCCAAATTTCACATTTCCTCTATTTTCAGGAAAACTATAAAAGCTAGGACAAAATGGTCAAGGACTAAATTATTTGTCAATAAATTACCTACAAATAAGTATTAACATTCATTTTGATACGAGTTATAGTTTTTAAGCTATGGAGCATCAAAGAGTACTAAAAATTTGCGCTTAGCAGAAATACAACATTTAACACAAAATAAACAATATAATTTATAAATTTTCACAAGAAATGCGTTTCTGTAGTACATACCTATCTAAAACAAATCAGTATCGTCAGTGTTATCTTCTAAAGGTTTGTCGAATCTACTAAGGCCCCAATGTATGCATATGGTGGAACAACGGAATGCAGCTTTGACATATCCACATACTTTTCTGTAGCCTTTTTTGCAGCTGCATGATATTGTTTTCAGTATCAACTGTAGAGCTTGATTAAAGTATGCATTGAATGCTGACAAGCTGAAGAAGGTGGTCTTTTCATAATAACACCTACACCGTATTGTTCTTGAGAGTTGGTCAAGAAGTGAAGTTGAAGTACGTAAATGTTTCGTAACACGATTATACTTTTTTAGGTTTGCCTAGCCCCATACTATGCAAGAATATATTTTTCTCCTGCCTGTATCTTTATATCATGATGATGCCTTTTTACCTCCTCGCGTTAGGCATCAGGAGTTATTGTATCTTGCAAGTCGATGTTATATGTTATTGAATAGACTAAACCTTTCCTGTGCCTTAGAATGCCGAAATTATGTAGTACGTCGAAAAGACATTGTCGTAGTGGTTGGGCAAGACATTGATCTGTTGGTTCTTTTACTGGGACTGACTCCACCACGTAAGAATATATTCTACTACATCTGCATTCTACAACAAAGGAAAGGTTTAGTATTTCCTGTTTGGTAAAAAGACCGAGTTAAAAGATACAATAAACGTTTAAAATAACCCGGATGCTTCACGCAAGCAGATAGAAGAGGCAGGAGAAAGATATATTCTCGGATAGTATCATAGTAGGTACCTAAAAAGTATAAACGATATAAGAGAGGTTCACTTTTACAAAAACATTGATCTGAAGAACAATACAGTGGTGATATTATCAAAGTTTCCATCTTCAGGAGCTGCTTGTCAGAATTCAACACATAGGTACTTTTCATCAAGTTCAATTATGGCGAGCAAATTCATTCAACCCAGAAAACTGAAGCTGGTTTTTTTTTTAACTTCGTACCCTAAATACCACATAGGCACCAGCTTCACAGTAGATACTGAAAATAGTATCATGCAGCTGCAAAAAAGGCTACAGAAAAGAATGTGGATATGTCAAAGCTGCATTCCGTTGTTCCACCATAATATGCATACATTGGGGCCTTAGTAGATTCGACAAACCTTTAGAAGATAACAATGACGATACTGATTTGTTTTAGATAGGTAAGTACTACAGAAACGCATTTCTTGTAAAAATTTATATATTATATTGTTTATTTTGTGTTAAATGTTGTATTTCTGCTAAGCGCACATTTTTAGTACTCTTTGATGCTCCATAGCTTAAAAACTATAACTCGTATCAAAATGAATGTTAATACTTATTTGTAGGTAATTTATTGACAAATAATTTAGTCCTTGACCATTTTGTCCTAGCTTGTATAGTTTTCCTGAAAATAGAGGAAATATGAAATTTGGGACCTTTATCAAGGGGGGGAGGGGTGAAGCGGCGGGTTGGGGGGGTGGGAGAGTTGTGTTCTATAATGTACTCACTTGGAGCTATAACACAGCAGCAACAAATTAAAATTATAAATTTTGCCGCTAAAAAATCTAGAATGAATATACTATTAACCTACTATGTTGTTAAAGTCGAAAGCAACTATCAAATACATGAAGATGAGCCGAAGTTCTCTGTTGATAGCTAGTTCCGAACTCGGCAGTCTAAACATCTGGACAATGAATATTCATTGCCGCCATAATCGTGTTCCGATAACCAAACAAGACCGCTCCAGATGAACACAGTTTTCGTTGTTACTATGATTTCACGATCACTGTTTCAGAGCTTATCTAATAAACCCTTCGTCGTTAGTTGAGTGGCCGTCAAGGAATGAGCATCATGCTTCATGGATGCGATGAAAATGAAATTCATTGTGTTATTTTACATCCGAGAATGATGAATCTCGTGTTAGTATTACGGATTATAGCAACAAAAAAAACAAGCAACATACTTCTTACCGATTTAAGTAATTAATTATACAGCGATTTACATTACAAATCTATTTATCTTCACATTCAAATCTACGCGGGAGAATAATGAAATTGTTTTATGGAGTAGATTACTTACACACGAAGAAACAGAAGTGAAAATGTGCTATAATATTTTGAATCTTTTAATAATGATTGTTTCATGCACAAAGAACATTACAATTAGGCCCTCTTTAAGAACCCTAACATTAAGAACGCAATAAATTATAAAATGTCTCTGCGGTGTTCCATTTCTACTTTAGTAGAGCATTTCAGTACTTGTGAGTTGGTGCCTAGACTATTAATGAGCTCTTAATGACTCATTGGGTTAATTTAAACGAATTTCGCCAAAAGAAACGCAGAAGTTTTTAAGAAATTGTGATGAAGATAGTCCTCTTGGGTATTTAACGGTCAATTTAAAAGCTTTTAAAGAGATAAGACGTTGGCGACAGTGTAAGAAAGGAATCGATTATGAGTAGAAATTGTATATATTGTATCGTATGACGCCAAACTTCTGGGGTGGATTCTATTCCACAAATACACATACACTTACAACATATTTTTTCATAGGACAAAAGAGTTTAATGTTATGATATGTATGATCACTTGCGTGGACCCAGATTAGCTGGCTCTAGGTTAAATTATTATTCTACAGCTGTTAGCTTCTCTGATGTTACAAAGTTTGAGCCTAAGGTTATCCCCTAATGTTTATTTTTATTTGCAATAAGTGTTTATTACAAAACGGACTGTGTCAATGTTAAACTACTTGCGAACAGCATAATAAGTATGAGTAATAGTCAATACATAATAAGTACGACCAAAGCTTCGATGTTCAATTCTTTTCTTGCTCCCATTTTGTTACAAAGAAAGCAACGTCGTAATATCGTTGAAAGGTATGCAGGAGTGCATTCGGTCCATTCAGTTTTGTTTGCGGACCCACTAAGTAAGTGACGTCGAGGGACAACTTCGAGGGCTGCCATTAAGTTAAAATGCTTCCTGCCACAGCGTGGTGATAGCAGATAACCAAACTGCTCTGCTTTCCGGAGATTACGATTATGGCAATGAGGGAAGGTCGGAGTTATAGAGCGGGTTTTAATGTTACATTGAAGACAGTTTGTTGGTTGACAATATAGTAGAAAGTACTGTACTTACTAGATTTTCCCATATAAATTTCCACTACCTTGGATGACATCTGGAATAATCTACCTAGATATATTTATGTCTGTTCAGGGCTCAAAGCGTAAGGTTGCGATAACCAGCCCTATTAATCGCCAACCCTCCAAATGAACAGCTAGTTTCACTATAGTACAAGTTCGAGCAAATTATTGCTATCTTACATCTTTCAAAGTAAGTAGGTATGTTCAAGTTCATACATAGGTTGATCTCCAAGAAATGTATTTCATTCGAGCGACCTGTTTGCTTTCCTGGAACTAAGCCAACGCCCTCTGCAGTTAATGTAATTTCACGCAAACTTGTCCCTAATATGATAAAAGCCGCGAAATAAACAATGGATGGCGTAAGTTTTACCTTCAGTTTGTCGATGACACTTCCTCAGATTTTCTTTCGTAATAAATCATGAGGCTTCGCGATTTATTTCATTATGAACTTTTTTGGCAACCGACTGTTTGCAGTTTCTTATGTTTATGTTTTTTTAGAGGAAGCCGAAACTAGAAACCAGAACTTGTCTACATTTCATTTTATCGACGATATTTTGTGAGTTTGTAGTCATTATTCATCATTATCATTATCAGCCAAAGGACGTCCACTGCTGAACATAGGCCTCTCCCTCGGTTTTCCATAGCGACCGGTTGTGAGCGTTCTGCATCCAGTGTGATCCTGCGATCTTTGCAAGGTCGTCTGTCTATCTTGTCGGTGGATGTCCTACGCTGCGCTTTTGGTCGAAGGGTCTCTAATCTAGAACTTTTCTGCCCCAAGTTTGTAGTATGTTGGGGAAACTAATCTATGCAAGTAATAACTCTATTTGCATATCACCAGTGGGCAACTTTGCTTTACTTTGATTATCTTAATCTATACTAACAATATCAAAATCACTGAATAAATCATCTTATCACTCATCCTTTATAACTTAGTATGCCACCCATATTCCAGTTTTGTCTGAATCAGTTTTGACCAACCCTGTCAAACTGAATCAGTTTCACCGAGCTAATCGTATTCTAGTACAAATTTAACATCGGAGCTAGTGAATGAATTGGTATAACTCGCGAATCGAATACGTTTGGGAGGTATCGCTTTCATACTCGTATCGTAATGGAATCGCCTCATTATTTGCCATCACGGGGAAATAGACACTTTGTGCGTTTGGTTTGCTTGAATACAATGCACTGAGGCTTAATTGCATTTAACGAATATGTTGTCTAGCTAATAGCATGATTTTCAAACGAAGAACCTAACATTTTTTTACAAAAACGATTTCTAACACGTAATTTATTTTCAAGCAAAAACTCCAATACCAAGACTGTGTAAGACTGTACAATTCTTGGTGAGAAATAGAGGTCAAGAAATACTCAATTACTTTTTACGTTTATAAACTAATACTACTTATACTTACAGAAAATTAGTACTTACTAATTTTCTCAGCTTGTAAACGTAAAAAGTTATTGAGTATTTCTTCATCATCATCAAATTTAAGTCAAGTCTCTAGTCAGTATTTTTTTTATATAAAAAAAACTCCAAATCAGGGAAGATAGTGTGGTGGTTTACTTCTCGTATTCCATATTTTAGTATTTACCTAAGCTTATTTCACGTGTAAATTGATGTTTGACTTTGTTGACTTTGACTAAGTTAAGAGATTATATAATAATAATTGTTGTTTTAAATAGTTTAACAGGGTTTATCTCTTCTGATAGAGCTATCGTTTTACTAAATATATTTGCTTTCAATGGTACAGGTACAGCAATAATGGATCGTTCCTTCGTCTAAGTTTGAGAATTTCAGTGAGAGTGGAGGCACCTACTATTGAATGAACAGAGGTAATGGTTGTCACGTTTCTGAAAATTGTCTCAAGTTAATTAATTCGTTACCGTTTGTTGTACCTAAATAATAATGTTGTAAGTAATAGTTAAATTATCCATTCAATCAACAGTCTGCTCTAGCGTATTTGTTTTTTTAGAATGCTTGGCCTGAGGAACAAACAGCTATGCGTGGTGTAAACAAGAGGACGGGATTTGGGGGCTAGTTGCGATCTTGCTTTAATCCGTTCAAGTTCCAAGCAGTTCAATTCCGACTCAGTGTCAACTAGTTTAGTCTCCAAATTGGTGTTGCGATGTAAATGAGGAATTTAAAGTATTTCTCACTCGTGTGATAGGTACTGTCTTACGCTGATCTGCCAAGTGGATTATACGAAATTCCAGTACGAATTTGCCACACAACGTCTGTTTGTGACGAACATCTCCTTATAGCGTGGACGTAGATATTATAATTTTACGACTGAAACGTTCCGTGTCAACGCCCAGCATGTTTTATAAACTGCCACTATACCAGACAAAGATTTGTAACGTCGGATCGGTCTAAATAGTCTATAATACAATAGATGGTCAACTAGGGGCGTATTGCGATCCAACTTTTTTTTAGTTAGCTGTTACTGTCCCACTGCTGGGCAAAGGCCTCCCCCAAACTTCTCCAGTGGTCGCGGTTACCGGTCTGAGCTGGCCAGACTTTGCAGAAGTGATCCAGATCATCTCGCTATCGTTTTCTGGATCTGCCTTTCGGACTTTCCATCAGAAGGCACCCAGTGGGTGACATCTTAGTCCATTTTTTGGGGCATTCTGCTCACGTGGCTTGTCAACGATCTAACTTAATCCGTTCAATTTCCTGGCAGTTCAATTCCCACTCACTGTTAACGAAAATTATCAATATTCTAATAGTACTACAATGGTATGATTATTATTATTTTTGTGTTGTTATATTATGATGCGACGTTGCAATACAAATTGCTAATTTGACGGTAAAACAGAGTTGCTTATTAGTCAAAGTTGCATGTCAATACTTTTCTGCTTATAAAACACCAGCAGTTCTAAGTGCTGCTGAAGAAGTTGTGTTGTGTTGTGATTAGAAAAAAAACCTTCATGTTATAGTTTGCTACGTAGCCAGCCGCACGCATTTTGTACGCATTTTGAGATAAGACTCAAAAATATCAATTGAACAAGTCCATTCTGCTTATATGCTAACGAAAATGTTAAGGACCTTATTGTGCTTAACAAGAATCACAATTTTTTGCACTTCTTTAGTCTATTGCAGCCAGACAGACGATTTTAATCTTTGCTTAAAGGAAAATACACGGATCCAATAAAAATCCAAGAGTAGAGTACTTACTCGTACGACGGAGAGAGATCATAAAATTGTCTTGCCAGCTGTGGCCTGCCATCAAGAGACCGGACCAAGCAGTAAACAGCTTTGATTTAACGTCAATGCTATGCAGACACTAATAATAATCTTAGTTTTAAGGTAATCGAGAGTGTACCATTATCCAAAATTACACATAATCTGTGTCTTAGATACATTTGAATTGAATTTAGATACTTGTATATGACTGGGAAAAGGAAATTACTTTTTAATAGTCCACAATATTACTTAATATAAGAAATATCTTTTCGTTAGTACCATTGTTTAAATTCAAATCCATTCTAGCAAGATTAATGAGTTTCACGTTCCTAATAACTGATATAAAATTCAAGCAATAAGACCGCCATTTAAAGTTTATATTTCTATATTATTTATTGTTTATGGTGTGCAATAAAGTATATTTATTATTGTTATCAAACTATTTAAAAGGTAGTTTTTTTACATTCGATTTTTCATGTAGTTTATTATCTCTTAAAAATTAAAAAAAAAAAACTTAGCACAAATTTGTAGTTTCGCTCAGGTACCCGTGGTAGCTGCATAAATGATTGAAACAATTCCTAACAGGAAACAAAAGCCCGTTCATTAACGCTGTAGCGACGTGAAAACTACTCACCCTCGTTTTCATGTTGGTTGCTCGACACGTGTGATGGAGTGTCCGCACATTCTCATTTGCTCGCGCGAGTGTTGGCAGGCTAATTTCCGAGTAAATCATACGTGATCAAATCAAAACGAGCGAGGCAGCACGGGGGATGTTGCAGGCACATTGTACAGTCCGCCTTTTCGATAAACCCACATAGATACTTGCACGGTGCTAAAAAACGACTAAAGACCGACCGAATTGTTTGATTACTCGATTTGAATTTTTTTTCTTAAGGCCGTCTTATTCCGTCAAATTATCTCATAAGCCCCGCCCCCTTGTTAAAAGTGCAGGGCGCTTCCCCCACCAGCACCCCCGCACAAAACTTTTTCTGTCAACTTTGTCTTACAAATCTCGTGTATAATTAAGCCATCTAGTGTTTATTTAAGGAACAAAATTTTCTTGAATAAGATACTTCATGCGCTTTTGTAAGTAACATACCCACGCCATCTAGCAGAACCCCTAAGAACTTTTACAAAATGGTTTCTTTAGTACACCATACATGCTTTTTAGTCTAAACGTTTATCGAAAGAACAAGGAACGCAAAGAGTGGCATTTCATTCTCACACGACTGGTCAGCACTTTATGCCAGCAACCTGTAACCATTATAAAAACAAGAAAGAATATCCAATAACATTTATTATATTCTTTATTGCACTTATAAGATGTACAGAAAATAGGTACAAGAAGTCACAATGTGAACAAAGGTGGGCTTATCCCTAAAAGAGACCTCTTCCAGCCAACCCATAGGTGTAGGAAATGTAATGTAATAACATTTAGGTGGTTTTTATTAAGATCCTTTTTGTCGACACAGTTATAGTCTCACTACTATCTTCCATCAGTCTTCCAACTGATGATGACTGAAGACCATTACAGATATGGCACTTCAAATTTAGGGTTCCGTACAAACCAGTAGGTATATAAGTCAAAGTTCACCCATCACGAGAATTTTGTCATGGTTTTTTTTTACACACTGAAATTCATAACATTTCAAATCATCATCATCATTCTCTTGCCCTGTTCCCAGTTTATCTAGGGTCTGCGCAGTATGTTTCACGCTTCCGTTTAACATTACAAATATGGAAAGCTAAATTAAAGACAAAGGTTTCTTTATCGTTTCAGTAATCCTTTAATAATATCAAAGTTTTTTATTTACTAGTCGTCTCCCGCGACGTCGCCCGCGTATATTTTGGATGTCCCGTGAAATGGTTCAAGTAAATTAATGGTTTAAAGTAATTACTATCGAGGTCACCCACACCACGCTTAAAATACTCGCTTAATATCAGCCTGAACTATAAAAATGACTTGACTATCATGTGTTAGAAAGTAAGAAAATAGTAAGGCAAAAGTAGTTAGTAGTAATCTCTCATTTAGATGCAATACTTTTTTCGGCGAAGTTCACTATCAAATATACTGAGCATTGAACTTGGCTATCATTTTTCACATTGATGTTTTTGTTGGGATATCATAACTTTTTATAGAAATATTTATTTGCTTATTCATAAATCATTAATACATATTTTGTGCAAGCTTCCATCCACTTAATTATAACGGTTTCAGACCCTACAATTAAAAAACTTTCTTTTGTTTTCAGATTTTTTCCTTCGCTTACACATTATTACCTAGCTAGATGCCATATTTCAACTGTCTAGGTTTGTTAATTAGAGCACCGCACCCACACAATTACTTTGATAAACCATATATGGTTTTGCCATGTTTGACTTTTTGTAGTCTAGCTTATAGACCTTTTTTACTATAAAACTGTAATTTGGCATGGGTTTCTTTATATGCTAATCACACCGCCTAAAATATGTATTTTAAAATATTTTTGGGACACCTCCCTACAAGGAATGAATTATGATGAGCATGAGTTCCTACACCGAAAGGGCAACACCAGGGTTTATCTCATGAATCGTGATAGTAAGACAGTTGAAATTTTCAGGAAGGATGTATTCATGTTGCCGTTGAAAAAACAAAAACTTAAAAAACAGTTTTTTTTTTCAGGTTGCTCTCATACAACTTATCTACTCTGATAATGATAATAATGAGGGGCTGCCCCATTATTAGGACTTCATATCTTTTGTATGGGACTCCCTGACAACAGATATGATGTTTATGCCATTTTCATAGATAATGGTACGGAACCCTTCGTGACCCCGAAGCGCCATTTCGCGCTAACTACAAGATTAATAGAATTATTATGTGTCACAAACACCAAAGTTGTTTTGGATATTCAGTAACAGCAATTTGAGGAACAACGGTTATAAAAATAAAATTAAGACAGTCTCCACACATTTTCGAAAGAACAAAATTGAAAAAATTATTCAGATTTGACATTTCTGAATGCAAATATAATTGGATTATACTGAGTAATCTCTATGTTCGTCGCTCAAGTCCATGTCACCAAATAAGAGATAGATAGTCAATGCATTATTACTACACGATTCAGAAAATGTGTACGTACGTACGTAAATAACATGGAAACCTGAGTTCCATACACGAAGAGAGCTAGACCGACCTTAACTTAACCTCCAATGTTTGTATTTTGTCACAGGAGTCTAGATGTAAATAAATAAATAAAATTAAAATAGACCTATCACCTAATAATTTTCTCCCTCCCTCAAATTCATATAATATTTTCTCGTCTCCAATATACTAGAGTCACCAGGGCACAGCTTTAGCATTTGAGATTACTGCTAAACCTACAGTTATGGTTTAGCTCTGATTTTTCCAAATAGAGAAAATGTTAAAAACTACAAAAATTTGACATGAGTGTTTTATGCTTTTTGTTTATATTGTTACTATAGAAACGGATTCATCTCTACGATTGGTACAAAAATATAGTTCATTTATTCACATCAATTATATATGTCGCTACAGCCTTTCTCTTTTTATTTTGCTTAACACGTAGAGGTTGGGGGTTCCATCCTCATGGCATTGAGGAGATTTATCCGCATGGTGATGATGTTTTTGATACTAATTTTCTTTTTGAAATTTATTTTCATTGTTATGTAGTTTTTTTAATAGGATTTGCTACTTTAAAAAAAAACCTAAAAATTTAATTAGTTTTTATTTTTTATTTTTTTTATTTTATATGTTAAAATGTCCAAAAATTAAAATAAATACTTATTTCGTTTTCTAAAAAAATATTGTGACTATGTAGAAAAATATTCATGATACCCCCGATTTGAACTCGCGACCTTTGATTAGTATAAGACTGGTGCTGATCCAACTGAGCGTGACGCGGCGCGGCGAAATTAGCTATTATTAGTTCTTAGGTGTTTTACGTAATTAAGTACGCAAATAAAATTGCAAAAATTGACATAGGTCCAGCGTTCGCAGTGGCGTCAAGGGGAATGAGGAAATGGTATCTCGTGCTTGTCATTTGAATAAAAAGATAGCGCTATTTCTGCTTGCATGTATAGAATAGAGATGACACGACGATCAACTGTTGCGTCAAAGTCGTTGCGCGAATCACCATCGTCACAAGTGTGAGAATCACTAAATCAGTGTTTTATGAATGAGAATGTTAATAAAACTGGAAAAAAACGATTGGACGCCCTAAACATCTTTGGTGTCTAAAGTAATCTTAAAAAGACAATTGGAAGAATTTGCTGCTTGTAAGAAAGAATACAGACTAATGAAAAAAATGGACCTTTCTTTGCCTGAACATAACACCGATAAAAACTAAAAAAAAATCATTTGATTCATAGCTGAGATCTCACTTATGTGGTCAAAATGTATATTCTTATAATCCCCTGTTCCTCACATCTGTGTAGCTTGAGCAAATCAAGATCAAAAAAGTCGAAATAGGTCAAATAAAGTGTTTTTAGATATTTCGTTATTCTGATCTAAATAACAAACATTTTGAAATCATTTTAACATGTATATGTGTAGAATGGAATTACCTACTAAAATATGTGATTTTCATAAATATAAGTCCAATAATTTGAAAACTACATAGAAAATACGAAAAAAAAGGGGCCCACTTCTGAGGCAATTATTATCGAGCAAAGTAATTACAATCGTGTTTCCAACCACAATCCAGCTTTCTAGTAATCTTCTTCTATAACATATATAGATTCGAGATTTAAATAATTAGTGTTTCCATGTTAAAACTCAATCGAAACATCGTAAAAATGAAATATCTAAGCCTTAAACTGAAATATTCGGTAAATACTTTCTACCGATTTCATAAAAGTGCGTTATCAATTCGACTTGTATGTATTGGGATTGGATAATATTTGAGTATGATGATCTGAGCGCCTAATATGCGCGCCTCGATTATTGCAGTAATCGATACATTTCAAAAGGTTTTTTATCATATTGAAAAATTATAGTATCTTTTACGAACTCATTTGTTTTTAAACGTAATAAGAATTGCTTTGCCAGTTCAAAAAATGTTGAAAAGCATGTTGTTTAGGTAACAAAGTACTCGTATCGAGGCGTGCATTTAAGCCCTATTGTATGTAGGCTAGAACGTATGCCAAATTTCAAAGGTATTTCTGTTGTTGTTTTTCACGGATTTCTTGAAAACGGTAAGCTATACCGAGATGATTCTTTTTTATTTCAGTTAGGTATATAGTAACTTATAAAATATAGGTTAAGTAATTTTTTAGACATTCATATTTCCCATAGGAAAAAATATAAAAATATTTAAGAAATTAAAACGAATTTGTCTTATATTTAGGAGAAACAAATTAATTTGGAGTCGGTGCATGATGTCAAGCTTACGTATATCAACAGTCCACGCAAATCATGCGCCGACTTCAGATGAGTTTATTTGTTTCTTCTAAATAAACGTAAGCTTTCTGTTTAAAGTTTGTACATTATCAGTGTAGTATTGTTTTAATATTATATTTGCCAGAATTTTTTTATGGAGAAAAAGTTTTTAAAGCGGGTTTCGTTAAAGTTTTTAAAGGAATTGAATTTCTAAAGGACCCCGGAGCTTGACTCAAACTGCCGGTCGTCAAAGAAGTTTATTTTCAGGCTGTAAACACCTAGTACCTATTCTATCACCAAGTTGAATTTTATTTTCAGTGGTCATCCGGGAGGGTTTTAAATATCTAGCTTTATAAACATTTTCCGTATTATTATTTTTATCTGATGTCTGTTTAGCGCGGCTACCCGCGACCTCTAGTCCGCGTTTTGATTTTTCCTGCTCCTTTAGGTCATATTGCGGGTTATTTTAATGTATAATCTTTCATGATAAATAAACATAAGCGACAATAGGTTTTTTTATCGAACCAGTATATTACACAAACAAACTAACTCGTCAGCTTATGATGTTAAAAATATTTAAATAGCATGCCAATATCAGTTAGTCAATAGCGACGACGCGTTTGGTGTAGTGGTTAGCGCTCCTGACTACTATGCCAGCCGGCGCGGGTACGAATCCCGCAAGGGGCAAATGTTGTTGATGAGCACGAACATTTTTATATCTAAGTCATGGATATTTATGGGAGACGCCCCCGTCATAATCGTTGTCTGGTACTTCGTAACACAAGAAAGAAAATTCCTTACTTCGAAACCAGATAATTGGTGTGTTGTCTGGCGCATATTTATTTATTACATTTAGGCGACTTTAGCAGCGCGGCAGCAGCGCGTCTTACGCGCGACAGTTCCGCTGCCGATAATGTCATAATAACTATACGCGGTGGCAGCGCGGCAGCTAGTGCTAATACTATATCCGTATTAGCACTGCAAATGGGTAATGGGTGTAGTGGGAGGAACGATCCAGTCGCGTGACAGACGCGCTGCTAATGTGAAGGCATCCGCTGCTGCCGCGCTGCTGTCGCTCTAATGTGAAGGCGCGCATAAATTGGTTGTCGATGATATAGTAAAGGAGGGCTTTTTTAAATCAATCAACCTTGTTTTTAGTGGTGATTACTAATAATAAATTACACTAAGCAAATAACTAAGAACACCATGTATATAGAAGTGGCCTTTATCATTGAGACATGCGATAGCAGGATCGATACCATCTCGTAATGAAATGCAAACAGAGCCGGCTTCCTTATTGTTCTCATTAATCTTTGGTGGCTTCACTTTTTCTGGGGCTCTCACAATTTGTACACATATTTTTCATGATTTCCTTCGTGCCGTTTTCCTCTTTGCTCACATACAAGATAATGTTATTAATGATTTGTTCTTTTATTATATTTTAGCAGGTAGACAACTTTTTTTGCAAATAAGTTTTGAATTCGGTGCAAAGTGTTCGGCGGATTTTATGCGCGAATTCGATTATTTAAAATTGGTTTTCCATCGAATATGACTTGTTCTACTGTGTCCGCCGCATAATCAATTTCCACAAATGCTATGAAACCCATGTTAGTAAATGTTATAAAATAACTAAACTATTTAGGATCAGTGTGAGTTAAACAAACCTTAATTTATAATTGCGTCGTCGTTTCGCCGACAGAACCTTTCGCCTACTGACCTTTTGCCGACAGAACGATTCTTCTATGAGTGTTTCGACGACAGGATTATTTTTTTAATGTATATATTCTAATTTGGATAAATTACGTTTTTTATATTCATTTTATAACACGCACAAAAATAATATCAACAAAATTACTTTTTGTTTTAGTTACAAATGAAATGCGTTAGTAAATGGCTCTTAACACAAAAAGAAACGAACGTTAAAAAACCAGATTTTTATTTTTAACCGAATTCAAAAAGGAGATTATCAATTCGACTGTATATATTTTTTATATGTGTTACCTCATCATAACTCAGTCATTTGTGGACAGATTTAAGTTTTATTTACCTACTTAGAGGGTTTACCTTCTAGTTGGTCCCCTCTAAATCCGGATCTGATGATAGGGTCTTTGTGTAATCGAGGGAAACCCTCAAATCTAAAAGGCACGTATAGTGTTTTTAAACTAGCATCTCAATATTTACATGTTTACGTCTGAAAGTTACTATTTTGTGGAGCTGAGCTGATGGTGGAACTCTTTAACGCTTTGGAGTTCAGTGATTATGACGCCATAACTTATGTAAGGTACTTTGTAGTTTAAAAGGTGCAACCCACTCCCCGCTATATTAATCACAAAAAAATTGCAAATAAAATTAACTTAGTCGGCGCCCAGATAGATGACGCTTAAGATGGTGCTTGAGATAACCAATGCGATGGATCCTCTGGTCAATCCTTTCAAGAGTTTTTTAAGACTTTTTAGTTTATTTTGTTTTTGAAGTCGTTTTTTTTAAAGTTAATTCATCTTTTAAGCTAATTTTATGGTAGCAAAGTGTATGTAAAATAAATGTATACTCATGTGCATTAAAAATAAATTTTGATTGTTTAATTTTACATTGATTAGTATTTTTTATAGTTAATTTGATATGGCTAATTAATAACTTAAACCTCAGCTTCCCTCCCACATTATCAGCCATATCATAAAAAAATATTTACCCTTATCATTATTTAATTGTCTTTTTATTACGCAAATATAATTTTATTCAATATGAAGGATGTAACATCCTTTGCTACAAAAATAGAAACCTGGTAAACTCACGTTCCTTTCTTTTTGTGAGAAAATCGATCATTGGAAGCCATTTACTAACGCATTTCATTTGTAACTATAACAAAAAGTAATTTTGTTGATATTATTTTTGTGCGTGTTATAAAATGAATATAAAAAACGTAATTTATCCAAATTAGAATATATACATTAAAAAAATAATCCTGTCGTCGAAACACTCATAGAAGAATCGTTCTGTCGGCAAAAGGTCAGTAGGCGAAAGGTTCTGTCGGCGAAACGTCCATAGACGAATAGTTCTGTCGGCGAACGGTCCAAAGATGAAAGGTCCTATCGGCGAAACTTCTAATAGTGAAAAGTCTTGTCGGCGAACAGTCCATCGGAGAAGCGACTGTCGGAGAACGGTTGCGGAATCTATTTTGATTAGTAAAATAAGACTACAGTGCATGTGGTATGAAAATTAAAATTCGTGTCGTATAAATATAATAATATTATCAATATAATGCGATTGCAATACGAATTGCTAACTTGACAGTTAAGCAGAGCAGATTAATTGATTTGGATCTTTTCTGTAAGGGTAGATGTATGTTGGAAATAAGTAAAATGAAATGAAATAAATTGTCAAAGCTGCATCGCAATACGCACCCTGAACTTTTTTTAAAATTCCTGACAGTATTTTCGGTCACACAAAATCAATTCAGATTCAAACAATCAAAGTCTAATGGCAATAATCAAGGGCAGCCTTCAAACAAAGGGTCGGGAAGTTAAATGGGCCTGTTTTATGCGGCCGAGAAGTGAACGGCTACAAATTGAATAATTATACGGGGCTATTGTCCCGACGATCGCAGCTGACCCATGCCGTTAGGTAATTATGTAACCAGATCAATTTATGAAGCGTCAGATGGTATTGCATCGACATGCCGCGAAGAAATATGTAATAAAAACTCCAAATTAGGGAAATATTACCTTAGAATCCTATTTATCGGGAAAGGTTATAAAATACGTATAATACACCACACTAGTAAAATTAAAATGCGCAAAGTAGCAGGAGACCGCCTAGTCTAGAATACAAAATAAGGCCATCTATCTGTCGCAACTATCTGGTTAAATCAGTGAGTTAATGAATGCCCAGGCAGTTGATTAATCGCCGGGCATCCAATAAAAAGGCTAGGCCGATGATTTATTCCATTTAATTCACCATACTCTGTTTTTTAATCAGATAGACCAAAATGACATTTGGTGGGTTGCCACTTTTTTACAATTCAAAAATAGTGATGTTCGTAGTAATCGGAAAGTTTAGTTATTTTCAATTGATTTCAAGCTTATTGTATTATAATAAAATGGTTATAAATTTGATTTGCGTCGTGCCGAAGTAGATAAAAGCTTTGAATTTGACGATGTTGTTACAAAAAAAAAACATGTTAAATTTAACTTGTATTTTGTTTATCATGTTTGATACAGCTTTCAAATATTCCAGCACTGCAGCACTGCTTAAAAACGCTCGATGTTTGTAGGTAGTTATTACTAGCACTGATAACTATCTAGGCGTATAAAATAAACAGAAAAGTAACCATGCTGAGGGTTAGCAACCAAACTTACAATTTTCTTAAATCATTTTATAGTTAGTTTCTTTGTACACAAGGCAACGCGAATTGCCTATTCTCAATGATTTTAGTCTTTTTTAGAATAAAGTATTTATCCATGAAAAATAATAAAGTTTTTGTATAGGTATCGTTCTACGGAGTTCTTCAAAATTTTGAAACCATGTCGCTCTGTATAGTGCGTATCTGTGATTTATGTTTTTATCCACGTGGCTAAGATTGCGTTCTTTTACTAAATAATAACTAACTGTTTTTATAACGTTTCTTAAAATAAATAACTTCAAATTATCTTCCCTTGTTCATTGCTATATTTAATATTTTACATTTATGATACCAAATATTAAAATCAGGCTATTGAAAATATATCGCATATTCAGTTAATCGCTAATAATCGATTTATTACAACACTGCGCTTGCAACAATAAAAAGTAAAAAGTGTGATTGGAGCTGTCATTCTGGTCTATCTAACAAAAAATCAGAGAGGACTAAGTCCGCATAAACCCCCTGTAGATCGATATACATAATGATATTTTATTATTATTATTATACTAATGATTCTTTATTGTATTTTTAATGGATATGGCAAAATTTTACCGATTTTTTGGTTCCACGTACATGCGTAGGATGGGACATCTCCTATAAATTCAAATTTCCTGATTTTCTGAATGATAGGGTCCTGTTTTCACGAGGAATGAGTGGCGCTGTTCAAAACATTTAAAACGATTTCACCTTATATAATTTTTCATATCGGATTTTGAGCGTGTTCAATAACAAACAAACTCCTCAGCTTATAATATTTGTATAGATTCAGCAGTGAATAATTAGTATGTCTGTGCTTAAAATTAATCCAATAAGTGCAATTAAAAACAGAACATACAACGCATTACAGATTTTTTTTTATTTATGAATATTAATCTACATAATGTTATAAAACTATAAAAAATCTGGTATTTATTAAATGGAAACTCCATCTTTCCACATGGAGGAAGTCGTTTAAAAAGGCGAGTCGTCCCTGAAAGAAAGCAGCTAGAAACACTATTAATAGGTTATAGTCTAGTTCCTTAAGTTTCATTTCCATGTTTTGTAAGTCACTGTCTGTAACCTGTCTGTGTACTGATCAATAAAAATAAAAATAAAAAATAAAGTTTTATAATAACTGTTTTTTATTAAGGATTAGCAGCCCCCACGACTTTGCATTACTCAGTTGCCATAGATCGTAGCGAAATGTTTTATTGCCATTGCACTACTTCTAAATAACTTATCTAGCTATGTATCTAACACACATTTTTTTTTCTAATCGGACCAGTTTCTGAGATTAGCGCGATCAAACCAACAACAAAAAACTTCAACTTCATAATATTAGTATGGGTGTATTTTCTAATACGTATAGATAAATCATCATCACCATCATTATCAGCCAAAGGATGTCCACTGTTGAATATAGGCCTCCATTACGGTTTTCCACAGCGACTGGTTGTGAGCGGTCTGCATCATAAAGATAAATGTTATATTTTATTACACACATTAATTATAAGGACTAAAGCGTATTGATATTAACTTCGAAGCAAGTCACCCCCAGAATAACTTGCTACAAAATAAATCTTCTGTCAATTTGATTACGGAATGTAAAATTTTAAGTAAATTGGACCAAAGAAGTACATTGTCCCATTCAAACTTTGCCCCCCTTTTTGCCCCTTTGGGAATGGAATTTTGTAAAATCCTTTCTTATCGGATCCCTATGTCATACAAAGAACACAGCCTCTAAATCTCCACGTTAAGCGGTTTAGGCTGTGCGTTGATTCGTCAGTCAGTCAGTCAATCAATAAATCAGTCATTCAGGAGAAAGCATTATTATATTATGTATAGATATTTTTGCTTTAAATGAGCACATGAATTACCGGCTACTAATTTGTATTTCCACATCAAAGATCAGATCTTCCTCTTCAAGGTAAGTCGCCCTGATTTGAGACCAATCAGGAATAGAGCCCAACCAGAGGGGTGAGCCGTGAATCCTAAAAAAAATCATTTCGGGAATAAATAAATAATGTTTATGCAACTTTGCCACTGATATATTAAATAATATAATTGTAAGGTTAATAAAGAGACGGTTGAGACATGCCCCAGAGTCGTCTTATGTTTGATTAGAGAAATACATCAGCAGCCTTACTCTGGCTACAAAACCCAATTTAATGTATATTGCCATCCTTGTCAAACGCATACACGGCCTGGTATGAGTGACAGGGATGGCTGTAATCATTGGATCGTGTTTTGTGTCCAGAGTAAGGTCACAGGAGGTTTGACTACAGCATTTTGCAAAAAATATATAAAACTATTAAAACAAAATAATGTATTCTGTTTGGTTCTATCTAGCGGGGTTTAAAAATAAAAAAATAAGATATGCAACGATTTAATTCAACTTCCTTTACCCGAGAATTGTTGTTTGGTAGAAAATAGCGCTCATAAGCAAAGTGAAGACCTCTCATCAAAATAGTGGATTGTGCCATAGAAGTCTATGTATACTATCTCACTTATGTGAGAACTCGCAATTTTGCTTTTTTGGAGAGTAAAGGCAAAGTGATGGTTTGTTAGGATTAACATTTCACTGCTTAGATGGTGCTTATTCGAAATGATACATTTATGCCGCACAGATGGCGCTAGGTACTTGGTGGTCGGATTCTGCTAACAATAATTGCGGCCCTAGACTGAGTCGAAGAGATTGACCCCATACATAGTTAATTTCATCAAACGTGAAAACATGTACGGATACATTATATAAAATTATTTTGAAACAAGATAAAAATAAAGAATTTATTTATTCAGTTTTCGTCGGCAGCATAGAATATAACTTTAAGACGTCATTTTTATGAAGAACTTATGTACTTGTGTTCCACAATAAATTAATTTGATTTGATTTGATTTTTAACTTTTGGGGCAAACAATGTATGGAGGCTCGACCGTCTCTATTGTTGATAAGATCAATAATCTTACCTTAATCCTGATGATTTTGACGAAAAAGAATATTTTTTGGTTTTCAAGTCGTTTTTTGATATAATGCCTACATGTACGACGCAGTCAAAGTCTCGTGGACCTGTTCCATCGAGTAATAGTCAATACATAATACGACCAAAGCTTCGATGTTCAATTCTTTTCTTGCTCCCATTTTGTTACAAAGAAAGCAACGTCGTAATATCGTTGAAAGGTATGCAGGAGTGCATTCGGTCCATTCAGTTTTGTTTGCAGCCCACTAAGTAAGTGTCGTCGAGGGACAACTTCGAGGGCTGCCATTAAGTTAAAATGCTTCCTGCCACAGCGTGCAGATAGCAGATAACCAAACTGCTCTGCTTTCCGGAGATTATGATTATGGCAATGAGGGAGTTATAGAGCGGGTTTTAATGTTACATTTAAGACAGATTGTTGGTTGACAATATAGTAGAAAGTACTGTACTTACTAGATTTTCCCATATAAATTTCCACTCCCTTGGATGACATCTGGAATAATCTACCTAGATTAGATATCTTTATGTCTGTTCAGGGCTCAAAGCGTAAGGTTAATAAGAAGATCAAGCGGATTTAAGGCTTAGATATTCCATTTTTACGATGTTTCGATTGAGTTTAAACATGGAAACACTAATTATTTAAATCTCGAATCTATATATGTTATAGAAAAAGATTACTAGAAAGCTGGATTGTGGTTGGAAACACGATTGTAATTACTTTGCTCGATAATAATTGTCTCAGAAGTGGGCCCCTTTTTTTTCGTATTTTCTATGTAGTTTTCAAATTATTGGACTTATATTTATGAAAATCACATATTTTAGTAGGTAATTCCATTCTACACATATACATGTTAAAATGATTTCAAAATGTTTGTTATTTAGATCAGAATAACGAAATATCTAAAAACACTTTATTTGACCTATTTCGACTTTTTTGATCTTGATCAAAAAAGTCTCTGATAGGGCGTCCAATCGTTTTTTTCCAGTTTTATTAACATTTTCATTCATAAAACACTGATTTAGTGATTCTCACACTTGTGACGATGGTGATTCGCGCAACGACTTTGACGCAACAGTTGATCGTCGTGTCATCTCTGTTCTATACATGCAAGCAGAAATAGCGCTATCTTTTTATTCAAACGACAAGCACGAGACACCATTTCCTCATTCCCCTTGACGCCACTGCGAACGCTGGACCTATGTCAATTTTTGCAATTTTATTTGCGTACTTAATTACGTAAAACACCTAAGAACTAATAATAGCTAATTTCGCCGCGCCGCGTCACGCTCAGTTGGATCAGCACCAGTCTTATACTAATCAAAGGTCGCGAGTTCAAATCGGGGGTATCATGAATATTTTTCTACATAGTCACAATATTTTTTTAAAAAACGAAATAAGTATTTTTTTTAATTTTTGGACATTTTAACATTTAAAATAAAAAAAAATAAAAATAAAAACTAATTAAATTTTTAGTTTTTTTTTAAAGTAGCAAATCCTATTAAAAAAACTACATAACAATGAAAATAAATTTCAAAAAGAAAATTAGTATCAAAAACATCATCACCATGCGGATAAATCTCCTCAATGCCATGAGGATGGAACCCCCAACCTCTACGTGTTAAGCAAAATAAAAAGAGATAGGCTGTAGCGACATATTATATAATTGTTGTGAATAAATTAACTATATTTTTGTACCAATCGTAGAGATGAATCCGTTTCTATAGTAACAATATAAACAAAAAGCATAAAACACTCATGTCAAATTATTGTAGTTTTGAACATTTTCTCTATTTGGAAAAATCAGAGCTAAACCATAACTGTAGGTTTAGCAGTAATCTCAAATGCTAAAGCTGTGCCCTGGTGACTCTAGTATATTGGAGACGAGAAAATATTATATGAATTTGAGGGAGGGAGAAAATTATTAGGTGATAGGTCTATATTAATTTTATTTATTTATTTACATCTAGACTCCTGTGACAAAATACAAACATTGGAGGTTAAATTAAGGTCGGTCTAGCTCTCTTCGTGTATGGAACTCAGGTTTCCATGTTATTTACGTACGTACGTACACATTTTCTGAATCGTGTAGTAATAATGCATTGACTATCTATGTCTTATTTGGTGACATGGACTTGAGCGACGAACATGGAGATTACTCAGTATAATCCAATTATATTTACATTCAGAAATGTCAAATCTGAATAATTTTTTCAATTTTGTTCTGTCGAAAATGTGTGGAGACTGTCTTAATTTTATTTTTATAACCGTTCCTCAAATTGCTGTTACTGAATATTCAAAACAACTTTGGTATTTGTGACACATAATAATTCTATTAATCTTGTAGTTAGCGCCAAATGGCGCTTCGGGGTCACGAAGGGTTCCGTACCATTATCTATGAAAATGGCATAAACATCATATCTGTTGTCAGGGAGTCCCATACAAAAGATATGAAGTCCTAATAATGGGGCAGCCCCTCATTATTATCATTATTAGAGTAGATAAGTTGTATGAGAGCAACCTGAAAAAAAAACTGTTTTTTAAGTTTTTGTTTTTTCAACGGCAACATGAATACATCCTTTCTGAAAATTTCAACTGTCTTACTATCACGATTCATGAGATAAACCCTGGTGTTGCCCTTTCGGTGCAGGAACTCATGCTCATCATAATTCATACCTTGTAGGGAGGTGTCTCAAAAATATTTTAAAATACATATTTTAGGCGGTGTGATTAGGATATAAAGAAACCCATGCCAAATTACAGTTTTATAGTAAAAAAGGTCTATAAGCTAGACTACAAAAAGTCAAACATGGCACAACCATATATGGTTTATCAAAGTAATTGTGTGGGTGCGGTGCTCTAATTAACAAACCTAGACAGTTGAAATATGGCATCTAGCTAGGTAATAATGTGTAAGCGAAGGAAAAAATCTGAAAACAAAAGAAAGTTTTCTAATTGTAGGGTCTGAAACCTTTATAATTAAGTGGATGGAAGCTTGCACAAAATATGTATTAATGATTTATGAATAAGCAAATAAATATTTCTATAAAAAGTTATGATATCCCAACAAAAACATCAATGTGAAAAATGATAGCCAAGTTCAATGCTCAGTATATTTGATAGTGAACTTCGCCGAAAAAAGTATTGCATCTAAATGAGAGATTACTATTAACTACTTTTGCCTTACTATTTTCTTACTTTCTAACACATGATAGTCAAGTCATTTTTATAGTTCAGGCTGATATTAAGCGAGTATTTTAAGCGTGGTGTGGGTGACCTCGATAGTAATTATTTTAAACCATTAATTTACTTGAACCATTTCACGGGACATCAAAAATATACGCGGGCGACGTCGCGGGAGACGACTAGTAAATAAAAAACTTTGATATTATTAAAGGATTACTGAAACGATAAAGAAACCTTTGTCTTTAATTTAGCTTTCCATATTTGTAATGTTAAACGGAAGCGTGAAACATACTGCGCAGACCCTAGATAAAGTGGGAACAGGGCAAGAGAATGATGATGATGATTTGAAATGTTATGAATTTCAGTGTGTAAAAAAAAAACCATGACCAAATTCTCGTGATGGGTGAACTTTGACTTATATACCTACTGGTTTGTACGGAACCCTAAATTTGAAGTGCCATATCTGTAATGGTCTTCAGTCATCATCAATTGGAAGACTGATGGAAGATAGTAGTGAGACTATAACTGTGTCGACAAAAAGGATCTTAATATAAACCACCTAAATGTTATTACATTACATTTCCTACACCTATGGGTTGGCTGGAAGAGGTATCTTTTAGGGATAAGCCCACCTTTGTTCACATTGTGACTTCTTGTACCTATTTTCTGTACATCTTATAAGTGCAATAAAGAATATAAATATATAAATGTTATCGGATATTCTTTCTTGTTTTTATAATGGTTACAGGTTGCTGGCATAAAGTGCTGACCAGTCGTGTGAGAATGAAATGCCACTCTTTGCGTTCCTTGTTCTTTCGATAAACGTTTAGACTAAAAAGCATGTATGGTGTACTAAAGAAACCATTTTGTAAAAGTTCTTCGGGGTTCTGCTAGATGGCGTGGGTATGTTACTTACAAAAGCGCATGAAGTATCTTATTCAAGAAAATTTTGTTCCTTAAATAAACACTAGATGGCTTAATTATACACGAGATTTGTAAGACAAAGTTGACAGAAAAAGTTTTGTGCGGGGGTGCTGGTGGGGGAAGCGCCCCGCACTTTTAACAAGGGGGCGGGGCTTATGAGATAATTTGACGGAATAAGACGGCCTATGCAGTCGATCCGCAATACAAGTGGCTGAATTCTGGGCTGCTACGTTGTAATTTCTCCATTATAATTCCTCCATATGGGTTTCCATCGACACGCTAAGAAGAAGAAGCGTAAGGTTGCGATAACCAGCCCTATTAATCGCCAACCCTCCAAATGAACAGCTAGTTTCACTATAGTATACATAGATCTATATAAGTTTGAGCAAATTATTGCTATTTAAAGACATCTTTCAAAGTAAGTAGGTATGTTCAAGTTCATGTGTTTCATTCGAGCGACCTGTTTGCTTTCCTGGAACTACGCCAACGCCCTCTGCACTTAATGTAATTTCACGCAAACTTGTCCCTAATATGATAAAAGCCGCGAAATAAACAATGGATGGCGTAAGTTTTACCTTCAGTTTGTCGATGACACTTCCTCAGATTTTCTTTCGTAATAAATCATGAGGCTTCGCGATTTATTTCATTATGAACTTTTTTGGCAACCGACTGTTTGCAGTTTCTTATGTTTATGTTTTGTTAGAGGAAGCCGAAACTAGAAACCAGAACTTGTCTACTTTTCATTTTATCGACGATATTTTGTGAGTTTGTAGTCATTATCATCATTATCATTATCAGCCAAAGGACGTCCACTGCTGAACATAGGCCTCTCCCTCGGTTTTCCATAGCGACCGGTTGTGAGCGTTCTGCATCCAGTGTGATCCTGCGATCTTTACAAGGTCGTCTGTCTATCTTGTCGGTGGATGTCCTACGCTGCGCTTTTGGTCGAAGGGTCTCTAATCTAGAACTTTTCTGCCCCAAGTTTGTAGTATGTTGGGGAAACTAATCTATGCAAGTAATAAATCTATTTTCATATCACCAGTGGGCGACTTTGCTTTACTTTGATTACCTTAATCTATAATAACAATATCGAAATCACTGAATAAATCATCTTATCACTCATCCTTTATAACTTAGTATGCCACCCATATTTCAGCTTTGTCTGAATCAGTTTTGACCAACCCTGTCAAACTGAATCAGTTTCACCGAGCTAATCGTATTCTAGTACAAATTTCACACCGGAGCTAGTGAATGAATCGGTATAACTCGCGAATCGAATACGTTTGGGGAGGTATCGCTTTCATACTCGTATCGTAATGGAATCGCCTCATTATTTGCCATCACGGGGAAATAGACACTGTGTGCGTTTGGTTTGCTTGAATACAATGCACTGAGGCTTAATTGCATTTTATGAATATGTTGTCTAGCTAATGGCATGATTTTCAAACGAAGAACCTAACATTTTTTTACAAAAACGATTTCTAACACGTAACTTATTTTCAAGCAATAACTTCAATGCCAAGACTGTATGAGGTTTACTTACTAATTTTCTCAGCTTATAAACGTAAAAAATTATTGAGTATTTCAGGGAAGATAGTGTGGTGGTTTCCTTCTTGTTTTCCATATTTTAGTATTTACCTAAGCTTATTTCACGTGTAAATTGATGTTTGACTTTGTTGACTTTGACTAAGTTAAGATATTATAAAAAAATAATTGTTGTTTTAAATAGTTTAGGAGGTTTTATCTCTTCTGATAGAGCTATCGTTTAACTAAATGTATTTGCTTTCAATGGTACAGGTACAGCAATAATGGATCGTTCCTTCGTCTAAGTTTGAGAATTTCAGTGAGAGTGGAGGCACCTACTATTGAATGAACAGAGGTAATGGTTGTCACGTTTCTGAAAATTGTCTCAAGTTAATTAATTCGTTACCGTTTGTTGTACCTAAATAATAATGTTGTAACTAATAGTTAAATTATCCATTCAATCAACAGTCTGCTCTGGCGTATTTAAGCTGTTTTTTAGAATGCTTGGCCTGAGGAACAAACAGCTATGCGTGGTGTAAACAAGAGGACGGGATTTGGGGGCTAGTTGCGATCTTGCTTTAATCCGTTCAAGTTCCAAGCAGTTCAATTCCGACTCAGTGTCAACTAGTTTAGTCTCCAAATTGGTGTTGCGATGTAAATGAGGATTTCTCACTCGTGCGATAGGTACTGTCTTACGCTGATCTGCCGAGTAGATTATACGAAATTCCAGTACGAATTTTCCACATCACAATACGCAGCTTGGTATAATAACAAACGTCTGTTTGTGACAAACATCTCCTTATAGCGTGGACGTAGATATTATAATTTTACGATTGAAACGTTCCGTGTCAACGCCCAGCAAGTTTCATAAACTGCCACTATACCAGGCAAAGATTTGTAACGTCGAATCGATCTAAATAGTCTAAAATACAATAGATGGTCAACTAGGGGCGTATTGCGATCCAACTATTTTTTAGTTAGCCGTTACTGTCCCACTGCTGGGCAAAGGCCTTCCCCAATCTTCTCCAATGGTCGCGGTTACCGGTCTGAGCTGGCCAGTCTTCCCAGAAGTGATCCAGATCATCTCGCTATCGTTTTCTGGGTTTGCCTTTCGGACGACGTCCGCGTCTGCGTCAGTAGGCACCCAGTGGGTGACGATCTTAGTCCATTTTTTGGGGCATATTCTGCTCACGTGGCCTGTCAACGATCTAACTTAATCCGTTCAATTTCCAGGCAGTTCAATTCCCACTCAGTGTAAATGAAAATTGACAATATTAATAATATTATAATAATAATACAATGGTATAATTATAAATATTTTTGTGTTGTTATATTATAATAATATTATTCGACATTGCAATACGAATTGCTAATTTGACGGTAAAACAGAGCTGCTTATCAGTCAAAGTTGCATCGCAATACCCACCCTGTTATGCTTATAAAACATGCTAACGAAAATTTTAAAACACCATATTTTGCCCAACATGAGTCACAAGTTTTCGCACTTCTTTAGTCCATTGCAGCCAGACAGACGATTTTAATCTTTGCTCAAAGGAAAATACACGGACCCAATAAAAATCCAAGAGTGGAGTACTTACTCGAACGACGGAGAGAGATCATAAAATTGTCTTGCCAGCTGTGGCCTGCCATCAAGAGACCGGACCAAGCAATAAACAGCTTTGATTTAACGTCAATGCAATTATCTTAGTTATGATAATCGAGAGTGTAATATTATCAAAATTACACAATGTAATCTGTGTATTAGATACATTTGAATTGAGTTTAGATACTTGTATATGACTGGGAAAAGGAAATTACTTTTTAGTCCACAATTTTACATAATATTAGAAACATATTTTCGTTAGTACCATTGCTTAAATTCAAATCCATTCTTGTAAGATTAATGAGTTTCACGTTTCTAATAACTGATATAAAATACAAGCAATAAGACCGCCATTTAAAGTTGTTTGTGTGCATTTAATGTTTCTACTATATTTTATTGTTTATGTGTGCAATAAAGTATATTTATTATTATTATCAAACTTTTTAAAAGGTAGTTTTTTACATTTGATTTTTCATGTAAGTACTTTATTATCTTTTAAAATTTTTTTACACCATAACTTAGCACACATCGTAGTTTCGCTTAAGTACCCGTGGTAGCTGCAGAAATGATTGAAACAAAACCTAACAGGAAACAAAAGCCCATTCATTAACGCTGTAGCGACGTGAAAACTACTCACCCTCGTTTTCATGTTGGTTGCTCGACACGTGTGATGGAGTGTCCGCACATTCTCATTTGCTCGCGCGAGTGTTGGCAGGCTAATTTCCGAGTAAATCATACGTGATCAAATCAAAACGAGCGAGGCAGCACGGGGGATGTTGCAGGCACATTGTACAGTCCGCCTTTTAGATAAACGAATAACATTGTTTGATTACTCGATTTGAATTTTTTTCTTAAACTGAGAAAAAATCGGTAATTACTTTTTCCCGATTTCAAAAAAGTGCGTTATTAATTCGACTTGTATGTGTCTGTTTGTGATGTCTGATATCGTTGGGATTAGATAATATTTGAGTATGATGATCTGAGCGCCTAATATGCGCGCCTCGATTATCGCAGTAATCGATACATTTCAAAGGTTTTTATCATATTGAAAAGTTATAGTATCTTTTACGTACTCATTTGTTTTTAAACGCAATAAGAATCGCTTTGCCAGTTCAAACAATGCTGAAAAGCATTTTGTTTAGGAAACAAAATTATTTTATTGAAGCCATAAGGTACTCGTATCGAGGCGTGCATTTTAGGCCTACTAGGCTAGTAGGCTTATAAGAACGTATGCCAAATTTCAAAGGTATGTCTGTTGTTGTTTTTCACGGATTTCTTGAAAACGGTAAGCCATACCGAGATGATTCTTTTTTATTTCAGTTAGGTATATAGTAACGTATAAAATAGAGGTTAAGTAATTTTTTAAACATACATATTTCCCATAGGAAAAAATATAAAAGTATTTAAGAAATTAAAACGAATTTGTCTTATATTTAGGAGAAACAAATTAATTTGGAGCCGGTGCATGATGTCAAGCTTACGTACATCAACAATCCACGCAAATAAACTTAAGCTTTCTGTTTAAATTTGTACATTATCAGTGTAGTATTGTTTTAATATTATATTTGCCAGACTTTTTTTTACGGAGAAAAAGTTTTTAAAGCGGGTTTTGTTAAAGTTTTTAAAGGAATTGAATTTCTAAAGGACCCCGGAGCTTGACTCAAACTGCCGGTCGTCAAAGAAGTTTATTTTCAGGCTGTAAACACCTAGTACCTATTCTATCACCAAGTTGAATTTTATTTTCAGTGGTCATCCGGGAGGGTTTTAAATATCTAGCTTTATAAACATTTTCCGTATTATTATTTTTATCTGATGTCTGTTTAGCGCGGCTACCCGCGACCTCTAGTCCGCGTTTTGATTTTTCCTGCTCCTTTAGGTCATATTGCGGGTTATTTTAATGTATAATCTTTCATGATAAATAAACATAAGCGACAATAGGTTTTTTTATCGAACCAGTATATTACACAAACAAACTAACTCGTCAGCTTATGATGTTAAAAATATTTAAATAGCATGCCAATATCAGTTAGTCAATAGCGACGACGCGTTTGGTGTAGTGGTTAGCGCTCCTGACTACTATGCCAGCCGGCGCGGGTACGAATCCCGCAAGGGGCAAATGTTGTTGATGAGCACGAACATTTTTATATCTAAGTCATGGATATTTATGGGAGACGCCCCCGTCATAATCGTTGTCTGGTACTTCGTAACACAAGAAAGAAAATTCCTTACTTCGAAACCAGATAATTGGTGTGTTGTCTGGCGCATATTTATTTATTACATTTAGGCGACTTTAGCAGCGCGGCAGCAGCGCGTCTTACGCGCGACAGTTCCGCTGCCGATAATGTCATAATAACTATACGCGGTGGCAGCGCGGCAGCTAGTGCTAATACTATATCCGTATTAGCACTGCAAATGGGTAATGGGTGTAGTGGGAGGAACGATCCAGTCGCGTGACAGACGCGCTGCTAATGTGAAGGCATCCGCTGCTGCCGCGCTGCTGTCGCTCTAATGTGAAGGCGCGCATAAATTGGTTGTCGATGATATAGTAAAGGAGGGCTTTTTTAAATCAATCAACCTTGTTTTTAGTGGTGATTACTAATAATAAATTACACTAAGCAAATAACTAAGAACACCATGTATATAGAAGTGGCCTTTATCATTGAGACATGCGATAGCAGGATCGATACCATCTCGTAATGAAATGCAAACAGAGCCGGCTTCCTTATTGTTCTCATTAATCTTTGGTGGCTTCACTTTTTCTGGGGCTCTCACAATTTGTACACATATTTTTCATGATTTCCTTCGTGCCGTTTTCCTCTTTGCTCACATACAAGATAATGTTATTAATGATTTGTTCTTTTATTATATTTTAGCAGGTAGACAACTTTTTTTGCAAATAAGTTTTGAATTCGGTGCAAAGTGTTCGGCGGATTTTATGCGCGAATTCGATTATTTAAAATTGGTTTTCCATCGAATATGACTTGTTCTACTGTGTCCGCCGCATAATCAATTTCCACAAATGCTATGAAACCCATGTTAGTAAATGTTATAAAATAACTAAACTATTTAGGATCAGTGTGAGTTAAACAAACCTTAATTTATAATTGCGTCGTCGTTTCGCCGACAGAACCTTTCGCCTACTGACCTTTTGCCGACAGAACGATTCTTCTATGAGTGTTTCGACGACAGGATTATTTTTTTAATGTATATATTCTAATTTGGATAAATTACGTTTTTTATATTCATTTTATAACACGCACAAAAATAATATCAACAAAATTACTTTTTGTTTTAGTTACAAATGAAATGCGTTAGTAAATGGCTCTTAACACAAAAAGAAACGAACGTTAAAAAACCAGATTTTTATTTTTAACCGAATTCAAAAAGGAGATTATCAATTCGACTGTATATATTTTTTATATGTGTTACCTCATCATAACTCAGTCATTTGTGGACAGATTTAAGTTTTATTTACCTACTTAGAGGGTTTACCTTCTAGTTGGTCCCCTCTAAATCCGGATCTGATGATAGGGTCTTTGTGTAATCGAGGGAAACCCTCAAATCTAAAAGGCACGTATAGTGTTTTTAAACTAGCATCTCAATATTTACATGTTTACGTCTGAAAGTTACTATTTTGTGGAGCTGAGCTGATGGTGGAACTCTTTAACGCTTTGGAGTTCAGTGATTATGACGCCATAACTTATGTAAGGTACTTTGTAGTTTAAAAGGTGCAACCCACTCCCCGCTATATTAATCACAAAAAAATTGCAAATAAAATTAACTTAGTCGGCGCCCAGATAGATGACGCTTAAGATGGTGCTTGAGATAACCAATGCGATGGATCCTCTGGTCAATCCTTTCAAGAGTTTTTTAAGACTTTTTAGTTTATTTTGTTTTTGAAGTCGTTTTTTTTAAAGTTAATTCATCTTTTAAGCTAATTTTATGGTAGCAAAGTGTATGTAAAATAAATGTATACTCATGTGCATTAAAAATAAATTTTGATTGTTTAATTTTACATTGATTAGTATTTTTTATAGTTAATTTGATATGGCTAATTAATAACTTAAACCTCAGCTTCCCTCCCACATTATCAGCCATATCATAAAAAAATATTTACCCTTATCATTATTTAATTGTCTTTTTATTACGCAAATATAATTTTATTCAATATGAAGGATGTAACATCCTTTGCTACAAAAATAGAAACCTGGTAAACTCACGTTCCTTTCTTTTTGTGAGAAAATCGATCATTGGAAGCCATTTACTAACGCATTTCATTTGTAACTATAACAAAAAGTAATTTTGTTGATATTATTTTTGTGCGTGTTATAAAATGAATATAAAAAACGTAATTTATCCAAATTAGAATATATACATTAAAAAAATAATCCTGTCGTCGAAACACTCATAGAAGAATCGTTCTGTCGGCAAAAGGTCAGTAGGCGAAAGGTTCTGTCGGCGAAACGTCCATAGACGAATAGTTCTGTCGGCGAACGGTCCAAAGATGAAAGGTCCTATCGGCGAAACTTCTAATAGTGAAAAGTCTTGTCGGCGAACAGTCCATCGGAGAAGCGACTGTCGGAGAACGGTTGCGGAATCTATTTTGATTAGTAAAATAAGACTACAGTGCATGTGGTATGAAAATTTAAATTCGTGTCGTATAAATATAATAATATTATCAATATAATGCGATTGCAATACGAATTGCTAACTTGACAGTTAAGCAGAGCAGATTAATTGATTTGGATCTTTTCTGTAAGGGTAGATGTATTTTGGAAATAAGTAAAATGAAATGAAATAAATTGTCAAAGCTGCATCGCAATACGCACCCTGAACTTTTTTTAAAATTCCTGACAGTATTTTCGGTCACCCAAAATCAATTCAGATTCAAACAATCAAAGTCTAATGGCAATAATCAAGGGCAGCCTTCAAACAAAGGGTCGGGAAGTTAAATGGGCCTGTTTTATGCGGCCGAGAAGTGAACGGCTACAAATTGAATAATTATACGGGGCTATTGTCCCGACGATTGCAGCTGACCCATGCCGTTAGGTAATTATGTAACCAGATCAATTTATGAAGCGTCAGATGGTATTGCATCGACATGCCGCGAAGAAATATGTAATAAAAACTCCAAATTAGGGAAATATTACCTTAGAATCCTATTTATCGGGAAAGGTTATAAAATACGTATAATACACCACACTAGTAAAATTAAAATGCGCAAAGTAGCAGGAGACCGCCTAGTCTAGAATACAAAATAAGGCCATCTATCTGTCGCAACTATCTGGTTAAATCAGTGAGTTAATGAATGCCCAGGCAGTTGATTAATCGCCGGGCATCCAATAAAAAGGCTAGGCCGATGATTTATTCCATTTAATTCACCATACTCTGTTTTTTAATCAGATAGACCAAAATGACATTTGGTGGGTTGCCACTTTTTTACAATTCAAAAATAGTGATGTTCGTAGTAATCGGAAAGTTTAGTTATTTTCAATTGATTTCAAGCTTATTGTATTATAATAAAATGGTTATAAATTTGATTTGCGTCGTGCCGAAGTAGATAAAAGCTTTGAATTTGACGATGTTGTTACAAAAAAAAAACATGTTAAAACTTTAACTTGTATTTTTTTTATCATGTTTGATACAGTTTTCAAATATTCCAGCACTGCAGCACTGCTTAAAAACGCTCGATGTTTGTAGGTAGTTATTACTAGCACTGATAACTATCTAGGCGTATAAAATAAACAGAAAAGTAACCATGCTGAGGGTTAGCAACCAAACTTACAATTTTCTTAAATCATTTTATAGTTAGTTTCTTTGTACACAAGGCAACGCGAATTGCCTATTCTCAATGATTTTAGTCTTTTTTAGAATAAAGTATTTATCCATGAAAAATAATAAAGTTTTTGTATAGGTATCGTTCTACGGAGTTTATCTTCAAAATTTTGAAACCATGTCGCTCTGTATAGTACGTATCTGTGATTTATGTTTTTTATCCACGTGGCTAAGATTGCGTTCTTTTACTAAATTATAACTAACTGTTTTTATAACGTTTCTTAAAATAAATAACTTCAAATTATCTTCCCTTGTTCATTGCTATATTTAATATTTTACATTTATGATACCAAATATTAAAATCAGGCTATTGAAAATATATCGCATATTCAGTTAATCGCTAATAATCGATTTATTACAACACTGCGCTTGCAACAATAAAAAGTAAAAAGTGTGATTGGAGCTGTCATTCTGGTCTATCTAACAAAAAATCAGAGAGGACTAAGTCCGCATAAACCCCCTGTAGATCGATATACATAATGATATTTTATTATTATTATACTAATGATTCTTTATTGTATTTTTAATGAATATGGCAAAATTTTTCCGATTTTTTGGTTCCACGTACATGCGTAGGATGGGACATCTCCTATAAATTCAAATTTCCTGATTTTCTGAATGATAGGGTCCTGTTTTCACGAGGAATGAGTGGCGCTGTTCAAAACATTTAAAACGATTTCACCTTATATAATTTTTCATATCGGATTTTGAGCGTGTTCAATGACAAACAAACTCCTCAGCTTATAATATTTGTATAGATTCAGCAGTGAATAATTAGTATGTCTGTGTTTAAAATTAATCCAATAAGTGCAATTAAAAACAGAACATACAACGCATTACAGATTTTTTTATTATTTATGAATATTAATCTACATAATGTTATAAAACTATAAAAAATCTGGTATTTATTAAATGGAAACTCCATCTTTCCACATGGAGGAAGTCGTTTAAAAAGGCGAGTCGTCCCTGAAAGAAAGCAGTTAGAAACACTATTAATAGGTTATAGTCTAGTTCCTTAAGTTTCATTTTCATGTTTTGTAAGTCACTGTCTGTAACCTGTCTGTGTACTGATCAATAAAAATAAAAATAAAAATAAAAAATAAAGTTTTATAATAACTGTTTTTTATTAAGGATTAGCAGCCCCCACGACTTTGCATTACTCAGTTGCCATAGATCGTAGCGAAATGTTTTATTGCCATTGCACTACTTCTAAATAACTTATCTAGCTATGTATCTAACACACATTTTTTTTTTCTAATCGGACCAGTTTCTGAGATTAGCGCGATCAAACCAACAACAAAAAACTTCAACTTCATAATATTAGTATGGGTGTATTTTCTAATACGTATAGATAAATCATCATCACCATCATTATCAGCCAAAGGATGTCCACTGTTGAATATAGGCCTCCCCTTACGGTTTTCCACAGCGACTGGTTGTGAGCGGTCTGCATCATAAAGATAAATGTTATATTTTATTACACACATTAATTATAAGGACTAAAGCGTATTGATATTAACTTCGAAGCAAGTCACCCCCAGAATAACTTGCTACAAAATAAATCTTCTGTCAATTTGATTACGGAATGTAAAATTTTAAGTAAATTGGACCAAAGAATTACATTGTCCCATTCAAACTTTGCCCCCCTTTTTGCCCCTTTAGGAATGGAATTTTGTAAAATCCTTTCTTATTGGATCCCTATGTCATACAAAGAACACAGCCTCTAAATCTCCACGATAAGCGGTTTAGGCTGTGCGTTGATTCGTCAGTCAGTCAGTCAATCAATAAATCAGTCATTCAGGAGAAAGCATTTTATTATATGTATAGATATTTTTGCTTTAAATGAGCACATGAATTACCGGCTACTAATTTGTATTTCCACATCAAAGATCAGATCTTCCTCTTCAAGGTAAGTCGCCCTGATTTGAGACCAATCAGGAATAGAGCCCAACCAGAGGGGTGAGCCGTGAATCCTAAAAAAAATCATTTCGGGAATAAATAAATAATGTTTATGCAACTTTGCCACTGATATATTAAATAATATAATTGTAAGGTTAATAAAGAGACGGTTGAGACATGCCCCAGAGTCGTCTTATGTTTGATTAGAGAAATACATCAGCAGCCTTACTCTGGCTACAAAACCCAATTTAATGTATATTGCCATCCTTGTCAAACGCATACACGGCCTGGTATGAGTGACAGGGATGGCTGTAATCATTGGATCGTGTTTTGTGTCCAGAGTAAGGTCACAGGAGGTTTGACTACAGCATTTTGCAAAAAATATATAAAACTATTAAAACAAAATAATGTATTCTGTTTGGTTCTATCTAGCGGGGTTTAAAAATAAAAAAATAAGATATGCAACGATTTAATTCAACTTCCTTTACCCGAGAATTGTTGTTTGGTAGAAAATAGCGCTCATAAGCAAAGTGAAGACCTCTCATCAAAATAGTGGATTGTGCCATAGAAGTCTATGTATACTATCTCACTTATGTGAGAACTCGCAATTTTGCTTTTTTGGAGAGTAAAGGCAAAGTGATGGTTTGTTAGGATTAACATTTCACTGCTTAGATGGTGCTTATTCGAAATGATACATTTATGCCGCACAGATGGCGCTAGGTACTTGGTGGTCGGATTCTGCTAACAATAATTGCGGCCCTAGACTGAGTCGAAGAGATTGACCCCATACATAGTTAATTTCATCAAACGTGAAAACATGTACGGATACATTATATAAAATTATTTTGAAACAAGATAAAAATAAAGAATTTATTTATTCAGTTTTCGTCGGCAGCATAGAATATAACTTTAAGACGTCATTTTTATGAAGAACTTATGTACTTGTGTTCCACAATAAATTAATTTGATTTGATTTGATTTTTAACTTTTGGGGCAAACAATGTATGGAGGCTCGACCGTCTCTATTGTTGATAAGATCAATAATCTTACCTTAATCCTGATGATTTTGACGAAAAAGAATATTTTTTGGTTTTCAAGTCGTTTTTTGATATAATGCCTACATGTACGACGCAGTCAAAGTCTCGTGGACCTGTTCCATCGAGGTGGAATGAACTACCAAAAGGGGTTAACTTGAGTATCACTCTCCACGTTTTATTCATACCGTAATACAAAGGAAAATATACATCATCTCCATATGTTAAATTCAACCAATCCGGTATTGTGTACTCATATTTGATAAATGTCCGAGACGCGTTCTTCGTCGTTAGATATTTGTCAAAGTTGTTCTGTAAAAAATAAAAAAAAACACAATTACGCAGATTATACGATTAATAAGAAAAAGAGAGCACCTCTTATGATAGCAAAATATATGAAATGTTATATTACTTATGATGCAAATATTTGATCCTATTTAAGTTTTGAATATCCAGGAACGGATTTGAATACTGTTAAAACTAAAAGGATGTGCTTATATGCTTATTTAAAGCCAATCAATCAGGTGTCAAAAATTTAACACTTACACTCAAGAATCTCTTTTTCCTAGATTTTGTGAAACCTTCTGGCATGGGAACATTTGACTGCGGATGATTTATGTTAACAAATATAGCAAATATTTCTGACTGCGTTAGCAGTGAAGATATAGCGGGCTTCTTTACAAACTCTTCTATGGTCATAGTCAGGAAACGAATCAGTTTTGTAATGTGACTAATCGTTACAACTGTTGATTTCGTATCTATAAAAATACAAAAATATATTAATTCAATCTGAAGACATTTAATGGAATGAAATATAAGATAGTTAGTATTATTTTGACAAATCACTTGATTCTCACACTTTTTAATCATATATACTACAGAAAAATCATATTTTAACTGATTATTTTTATTTAACAATTTGGAAATATGTGTTCGTAGAATATTTTTATACTAAACACATTATGTACCGACTTCTGAAATTTGGCGCATGATTTTCTTTTAAGTAGGCTAAAGTTTCAATACCATGATAAAAATATACAACGCGTGGCCTGTAATAGGAGCAATAATTTTCATCATTAAGAGGATCGTGTGTCCACGAGCATCCATACTAAAAGAGAAAAAGTTATTCAACCCTTAAACGTTGTCCAATTTTATCAAAAACTATGCTCATATGTCTTGATTTTTGAAATGTACATTCATTTATTTGACCAAAAAAACTCTTCAGAATTTCGTTCATTTTTAATCAAATAAGCCCTCATTTTAAACAATCGAAGACGTCCAAGCCTAGTTTAGGATGTACGAAAACGAATGACACCAACTTGATCTTATTCCATAAAGGTTTACCGCTAGGAAAACATGTTTTGATCCTCTTTGGATCCTTATGGTAATAATGCTCTAAAACTAGTTAACTCCTTCAATGCAAAGCTAGTACCTATAATCCCTATCAATGTTTTTCAAAATCACTAACTGGATATAGTCGATGACAAGTTCTATGACTGGACCTGCGGGCTAAGTCTGCAGCAAAATTTTTGACATTTCGTGTATGAGTAAGTTAAAAGGTTATTCGATGCAGCAGAAAATCAGAAAATTGAAATTGTCTACAAAAAATTTGCTTTAGCTCTGCCCGCTGGACAGATATGTTTGCAATATATTGCTGGACCGATTTATTTTCCTAGGAAATAATTTTTGTCGTTATAATAAATTAAAACAATGTAAATCACTGGTTACTTAAAGGGCGTATAAGTATTAAATTTTTGCTTCTATTTATAGGCCACATCCTGTATACATCTATAATTACAAACCATTATCAACTTTTTGGTCTGTATTATGTTTGATTTTTGTTATTGCAGCAACATCCTTATTATCTTCATGGTTTGTATTGAAATCTTCAATATCATCTCCTATTTTAAGCCCTGAAAAAATGTTATGATTTGTCAAATGGTAACATGAAATTAAATATTCGCCAATACTCACATGAAATGACAGTATTAATTGGGTCGCTCTATACATTATCAGTAAGTTCTTATGTAACCTTTGTCTATTTTGCCCTAAGGCCCTTTTGCGTGATCGATAGTTAACTCAACTAATAGTTAAACTGCATTACCAGCGGTTGAATATTAACGATTGTGCGTGTTTCAAAGTAAAGCAATCAAAATCTTAAAAATTACCTAAATTTCAGAATGGCTCTTTAATGACCATTCGTTTAGGTATATATTTTCTTCAAAATACGCAAAATCGTAAATATTAAATCGCTGGTAACAACGTCTAACCATTAGTTGAGTTAACTATTAATCACGCAACCGTGCCTTAGTATGTGAAATGTACAGAAATATAAATACAAACCCTCATCAACGTTGTGGTCTTTATTATGTTCGATTTTTGTTTTTGCAGCAACATTCTTATTTTCACTAGGACTTGTATTGGCATCTTTAATATTACCTCCTATTTTAAGCCCAAAAAAAAATTGATATGATTTATCAAATGTTAACATGAAATGGAATATTTGCAAATACTCATATACAATGACAGTGTTAATTGGGTCGCTCTATATATTATTAGACAGTTCTTATGTAACTTTTGTAAATTTTCCCCTTAGTTATTTTTGCGTGATCTATTATTAACTCTTTAATGGTTAAAAATGGCATTACTAGCCGTTGAACATTTACGATATTGCGTGTTTTGAAGTAAAGTAACCTAAATAAATAATTGTTAGAATGGCTATTTTAATGACCATTCGTTTGGGTATATTTTTTCTTCAAAACACGCAAACTCGTAAATATTCAATTACTTGATACGCCATTTAACCATTAGTTTAGTTAACTATTGATCTCGCAACCGTGCATTAGTATGTGAAATGTACAGAAATATAAATACAAACCCTCATCAACTTTGTGGTCTTTATCATGTTCGATTTTTGTTTTTGCAGCAACATTCTTATCTTCTTTATGAATAGTAATGGCATCTTTAATATTACCTCCTATTTTAAGCCCTAAAAAAATAGATATGATTTGTCAAATGTTAACATGAAATTGAATATTTGCAAATACCCATATGCAATGACAGTGTTCATTGGGTCGCTCTATATATTATTAGACAGTTCTTATGTAACTTTTGTAAATTTTGCCCTTAGGTATTTTTGTGTGATCGATAATTAACTCTTTGATGGTTAAAAATGACATTACTACCGGTTGAACATTTACGATATTGCGTGTTTTGAAGTAAAGTAACCTAAATAAATAATTGTTAGAATAGCAATTTTAATGACCATTGGTTTGGGTATATTTTTTCTTCAAAACACGCAAAATCGTAAAAATTCAATTGCTTGATACGCCATTTAACCATTAGTTTAGTTAACTATTGATCACGTAACCGTGCCTTAGTATGTGAAAAGTACAGAAATATAAATAAATACAAACCCTCATCAACTTTGTGGTCTTTATTATGTTCGATTTTTGTTTTTGCAGCAACATTCTTATCTTCTTTATGACTTGTATTAGCATCTTTAATATTACCTCCTATTTTAAGCCCTAAAAAAATATATGATTTATCAAATGTTAACATGAAATTGAATATTTGCAAATACTCATTCTGGAAACCGGTCGACACGTCCGTATTCTGGCGATCACTCGACTGCGAAAAATAGGGATACTGTCAGTGTAGTGTGTGGTGGCGGTACGCAAATAATAAATATTTTGCGGGTAGAACAAGATAATTCTACCCCGCAAACGGAGTGAAGAAATCGCAGATCATCAGTTCGCCTGTGACCACGATTGGTGAAACCCGATCGAAACGTCAGGCAAAAACATAAGGTAATTATGTTTATCGCGATCGCGTTAATCCCCGTGTGTCTGTGTATTTATCATGCAACGCGAAAGTTTAAAAGTGTTCATTAGTTTAGTTAACTATTGATCACGCAACCGTGCCTTAGTATGTGATATGTACAGAAATATAAATACAAACCCTCATCAACTTTGTGTTTTTATTATATTCGTTTTTTGTTTTTGTAGCAACATTCTTATTTTCTTTATGACTTGTCAGTCTTATTATCAGTCAGTTCTTATTAGTCAATTTTGCCCTAATGCCCTTTTGCGTGATCGATAGTTAACTCAACTAATAGTTTAATGGCATTACCAGCGGTTGAATATTAACGATTGTGCGTGTTTTGAAGTAAAGTTATCTAAATCTAAGAACTTATCTAAATGTCAGAATGGTTTTCTAATGACCATTCGTTTAGGTATATTTTTTTTCAAAACACGCAAAATCGTAAATATTCAATCGCTGGATGAGTTAACTATTAATCACGCAACCGGGCCTTAGTTTGTTAAAAGGTACCGAACTATAAATACAAACCCTCATCAACATTGAGGTTTTTATAATGTTCGATTTTTGTTGTTGCAGGAACATCCTTATTTTCTTCATGACTTTTGGCATCTTCAATATTATCTCTTAATTTAAACCCTGAAAAAATGTTATGATTTGTCAAATGATTATCATTATAAAAACACCCAAGGATGCGATTAGAAACAAAATGAATTGGTATTAACCAATTAGTTTCTTATCTTCTGTCTTTTAGCATCAAGTCCACTTTTGTACAAAGGAATTTGTGCAAAGTCTTTAAAAAATATATATTGATACCATTAGCAGTTTTAGGATTTCCGCTTTGGGATGTTGTCACCGGTGACCACCATGGCGCTCAATGTGTTAAGCATAGTTTGAACGTTGTAATTTTAGTATTACTACTAAAGTCTGTCCTATAAAACCGTGAGCTGGTTTTGTTTGAAAGATTGATAATACCATTATCATCATCATCATCATCATTATCAGCCGAAGGACGTCCACTGCTGAACATAGGCCTCCCCCATGGCTTTCCACAACGACCGGTTGTGAGCGGTCTGCATCCAGTGCGATCCTGCGATCTTCACAAGGTCGTCTGTCCATCTTGTCGGCGGACGTCCTACGCTGCGCCTTTGGTCGAAGGGTCTCCAATCTAGAACTTTTCTGCCCCAACGGCCATCAGTTCTTCGCGCTATGTGCCCTGCCCACTGCCACTTGAGCTTACTGATTCGCAGGGCTATGTCCGTTACCTTAGTTCTTCTACGTATCTCCTCGTTTCTGATTCGATCTCGTAGAGAAACACCGAGCATAGCCCTCTCCATCGCTCGTTGTGTGATTTTGAGCTTCTTTATGAGGCCCATAGTTAGAGACCACGTTTCGGATCCGTATGTCATCACTGGTAACACACACTGGTTGAAGACTTTCGTCTTCAGACACTGAGGTAATTGAGACGAGAAGACGCTCTTACGCAGCTTCCCGAACGCTGCCCAGCCGAGTTGGATTCGTCGATTGACTTCTTTCTCGAAGTTGGACCTACCTAATTGGATTACTTGTCCCAGGTAGACGTACTCGTCAACAACTTCAAGACTTGAGTTCCCAACAGATACCGGAGTGGGTACAACACGGGAGTTCGACATAATTTTCGTCTTTTCCATGTTCATTTTAAGACCCACTTGTTGGGATACTCGGTCAAGGTCTTCGAGCATAATGCCCAGATCATCCAGCGTCTTTGCCACAACGACTATATCATCGGCAAACCGGAGGTGTGTCATGTATTCGCCATTGACGTTGATGCCGAATCCTTCCCATTCCAGGAGCTTGAAGGCGTCTTCCAGTGCCGCTGTAAACAGTTTCGGAGATATAACGTCTCCCTGTCTTACACCTCTTCGCAGTGGAATCGCCCTCGTATTCTGTTCCTGTACTCGGACCGACATGGTGGCGTTGTTATACAGACACTTTAACACCTCTATATACCTATAGTCTATGTGGCACCGCTGAAGAGACCGAAGCACCGCCCAAGTTTCGATCGAATCAAAGGCCTTCTCATAGTCCACAAACGCTAAGCATAGAGGCATATTATACTCCTCTGACTTCTGTATAATTTGCCTAAGCGTATGGATGTGGTCTATGGTACTATAGCCTTTTCGGAATCCGGCTTGTTCGGGAGGCTGGAAGTCATCAAACCTACGTGCGAGACGATTCGTGATGACCCTTGAGAACAGCTTGTAGACATGGCTCAGGAGTGAGATGGGTCTATAGTTCTTCAATAAGGTTTTGTCTCCTTTTTTGAAGAACAACACCACCACACTCCTGTTCCATGCCTCAGGTGTGATGCCCTCTAGCAGCACGGAATTAAAAAGCTTCTGAAGGACTTTGAGTACCGGTGTTCCACCCGCTTTCAGAAGTTCTGCTGTGATTCCGTCCTCGCCAGGTGCTTTGTTGTTTTTAAGCTGTTTCAAGGCCATCCTTATCTCGTAAAGGCTGATGTCCGGGATGTCTTCAGTGTAGTGTCGGGTCAGGGTAGCTCTTGGGTCTCTGGCCGAGCTATCAACGGGTTCGGCAACTGAGGTGTACAACTGCCTATAGAACTTCTCGATCTCCCTCGAAACCTCTGCTTTCGTCGACGCTACACTGCCGTCCTCCGTCTTTAGCTTCGTCAACTGGCTTTGCCCAATAGACATGTCCCTTGCAAACACTTTGGAGCCTTGGTTCCGCTCTATCGTCTCTTTAACGCTGTTCGTGTTAAAGGCACGAATGTCGTGTCGCAAGGACTTCCATATTCGTCTATTGAGCAGCCTGTAGTTTTCAGCATTATCGGAGGTCTGCAGTGCCATAGATCGACGTTCTGCCATGAGGTCGAGAGTGTGGACCGAGAGTTTTTGAGGTCTATTTTTACGGCCAGGCCTAAAAAACTTTGACCCGACCGTTTGGACAGTTTCCACAAACCCATCGTTTATTTCGTCAACTGAAACGCAACTCTCTAGGCAATCAAAGCGGTTTGACAACTCGAGTTGAAAGCTCTCGGGATTTTGGATATGGGCAAGAGTAGGTCGGAGCGTAGACTTCATCAGGCGGGACCTTTCCAATTTGACATTTATATTCAATGTGCCTCGAACCATTCGGTGATCACTACCGGTCTTAATCCTGTTGATCACGGAGACATCACTGAATAACCGTCTCTTGGTGGTCATGATAAAGTCTATCTCATTTCTCGTGGTGCCATCCGGACTCAACCAGGTCCATTTCCTTTGAGGCGGCTTCTGGAAGAAAGAGTTCATCGCAAAGAGTCCCTCCTTCTCCAGAAAGTCGGCCAGCCTATGTCCCCTGGCGTTCCTTTGACCATATCCAAAAGGTCCCACTTTCAACTCATCTTCGCCACGACTGCCGAGTTTTGCATTGAAGTCCCCCATAACAACAGTAAAATAGGTTTTGGAAGTATGTATGGCTCTACTTACGTCCTCATACATTTCCTCCACCTCTTCATCGGGGTGTTTAGAGGTCGGTGCATATACCTGTATGACCTTCAGCGAATACCTCTCGGTTATTCTGAGTATAAGGTATATCACCCTGCTCGACACACTCTCGATGGTTACGATGTTGTTAACGAGGGACTTGTGGACGAGAAACCCAACACCACCTTGAGACTTTTGGTCACCCTCCCGGTAGAAGAGCAGGTTGCCGGACTTCAGAGTTATCGTGTCCTCGCCCTCTCTACGGACTTCCGATAAACCCACTATGTCCCAGTGTAACCTGCTCAATTCTTCCTCCAGCTCGAGCAGCTTCTCGTCTGTCCTCAGTGTGCACGCGTTATAGGTTACCAGGGCCAGTTGTCGTTGGGGGTGGTAGCGCGATCGCCTCCGGGGATTCTTAGCACCCCCTGCCCCGCCGTTACCGTGGCCGCTACCGGAGTCAGGAATAGCGGGGCTGCCGGAGACTGGGGGCCTGGTTTTTTTGTGTCCTACCATTTTTTTTTAGGGGGGTATTTGCCAATACTCGCCACGCTTGGCAGGCGGGTTGGCGAGCGCAGAGGCGCAGTTCTTTGTAGCTATGACGCTGTTGCCCGTCTCAGCTCAACATTTAGCTGCGCCTTTTGTTGGATGGTTATCCCGCCATCGGTCGGTCGCCAGAGCCTCGTCTGTTGAAACAGGACGCACCACGTGAAGGTGAGGTTGGCTTGGAGCTTTGGGTCTTGGTTAAGCTCCCTTACGTCCCCAATACCATTATCAGTGCAATGTTTTTAGACGTCACAGGCACGTCACAGTCTCTGATTGCAGAACTAAATTAACTTGATACTTTTTGGATGATTATTTGATTTAATAATTATATGTTTTTTTGGTATTTATAGACTTGATGATTTAGAAGATATTTTAAAGGCATCATTATTATCATCAGCCTAGGTGCGAATTGCCATCTTGCTTTGACAGTTAAGCTGCTCTGCTTTTGATGAACTTTAAGTAAACCGCTTCATTGAGACTTCGCCTGCGGGGTACAGGGGCGTGGGGGGAAAGTCGGAAACACCCGCCCGCGCCGCTCACTAACCGCGCTCTTGTCTCCCCCCGTACCCCTTTGCCCCGCAGGCAAGGTCTCAATTTCGTGGTCTACCTTTAGCAAGTTTCGTTTTGCGATGTGTTAGTTCTGACCAATTTCCATGTCTTGATTACGACTATAAGAGTAAGTGAGAAAGAGAATATTATGCATTTTTAGGGTTCCGTAGCCGAATGGCAAAAAACGGAACCCTTATAGTTTCGTCAAGTCTGTCTGTCTGTCTGTCTGTCTGTCTGTCTGTCTGTCTGTCTGTCTGTCTGTCTGTCTGTCTGTCCGTCCGTATGTCACAGCCACTTTATTCTGAAACTATAAGCATCACATAGCTGAAACTTGGTAGGTAGGTGTATTTTGTTCACCGCTTTCCGATCCAGATACAAAAAGTAAGAAAAATAATATTTAAGGGGGGGCTCCCATACATGAAACTAAAACCAAAAATTTTTTTTTTACTCAAACCTATGCGTGTGGGGTGTCTATGGATAGGTCTTTTAAAATGATGTTGAGGTTTCTAAAACCATTTTTTCTAAAAGTGTAAGGTTTGAGATATAGATGCTTCCAAAGTGGTAAAATGGGCGTCCCCCCCCTCTAACTTTTAAACTAAGAAAGTGAAAATTTTGAAAAAAATATATGATGTAGATCTCAACAAAAACTTGCAACGAAAACTGGTTTGAAGGAGATCGAACCAGTAGTTTTTGAGATATTGCACATTTTTATCAACCGCAAATATAACTTTGTCTTTCATACAAACACCATGAAAAACAAAGTTATTTTTGCTGTCGCAATATATTGTGATGTCTTCGTTAAATGAAAGTAAGTGGACCCTGAATTCAGTTAAGGGTGGCACGGAACCCTCAGTGCGCGGGTCCGACACGCACTTAACCGGTTTTTTTTATTAGGTTGAATCGCAATACCAATTTGGCGACTCAGATCGATAGATCAATCTGAGTCGGAATTGAACTGCCTGGAACTTGAACAGATTAAAGTAAGATTGCAATATTCACACAAATAAACCATTATAGTTGAATAAATTCAATAAATTTCTATGTGTAATGTAAAGAAGGAAAATATTATGTACACACTATGCTTCATTTTCGCAAGACGCGTAGCAGAATAAATTTACTAACTAAATACAAAAAATACGATAACTGTTAAAGTATCAAACTATTTACTCCTATCATTTATACCTATGTACTCAGTGATACGTACAGTTTTACTCGGCGCTTTCCATAAAATTAATATTCCTATCGGAAGAGAAGAACAAGTAAGAGCTGTCAAACGAAACCGATTGATGACAGTAATTTACTTACGTAAGTAATATTTGTAACTAAAAATGAGATAACCGTTCTAAGTTTAACATATTAGTTTACTGAATGATAAACAGTCGACACAAAATATAGGACATGCAGCCTTAGTGTTAAACAAAAAATGATTTCTTGAGACAAATATTCGTAGATATGCAATACCTGTGTTATTTTGTCTTTACTTTTTACGAAATTTAAAGTTAATAGAATAGAATAATCAAACTGCGTACTTTAAATTTGAAGCGCATTGGTAAATATAAATCGTATATTAAGAGGCTTCGATTTGGACTAATCTACCTGTTAAAAGAATATTTGTCGGGGTTATTTCGCTATAATGAACAACAATCAATCACCGATCAAGTCACCATGTTTCAGGATAACTATTTCTTAAAAATATACACGTCATATTCACTTGAATTTGTAAAAAAACACATGAAAGAAATTATCAGCGAGCCTCCATTGGCCTATAAACTGACTCACAGCCGCCAAAAACGGCTCTGCTACATCGCATCTCGCATCTCTTTTTATCACACAGTTTGCTGCTAGTGAAATCTCGCTCTTGTTGTTCTGTTCCAAAGGGATAGTAATTTTATGGCGCTTTCTCAGTTCACGCTTTCGTTAGACAGACTGCATTATCATTATAACGAACGACGTGGTTAGGCATCTGTGACCACGATTATACATATGTATATGGATGTTGGACCCAAAACACTGACCTTCGTTTTTTTCCTTATTTTCTTCACGTGCCTTATGAGACAAGGGTTTCTCATTTTTCTTCCCCTCGATGTTTGTTGCGTCGTTTTGTCTGTGATTTACCTAAATTAATTTGATTAAAAGTGACTCATTTTTTTTGTATTGAGTTCCGTATGGATTAAACATACATTATTTACTAAAGGAATTTAATATAACTTGCATCAAATATTGTGAAATAAGAGTGGGTTGCACGAAAATATTAGGAAAGTTAAAGTTAGAGTTACGGCTGAGTTACAGTTCCAGTTAAGTTTCGTTTAAGATAGGGTTCAGAATGAATTCAGGATACTTATTTATACTCACTTAGTTATCATCTAACAGATGTTTCGTGTATCTTATTTTGGATAGCGCCATTAACAGGAATACAAAAAAAAAATAGTTTCAAAAATCATATGTCAGTATTGTAATTGCATAATAAGAGTGGGTTGCCCACCAACCAAACTGATTTAACCGTAACTTAACCAGTGATCTTAACTATAAACCTGCTTTAACCCTAACTTAAACCTTTACTTTAAAACAAAACTAAACGCAACTTAAATATAACCCTTTTTTGCGTCAGGAAAATGCTCTTAACTTAAATATAACCCTTTTTTTTTAAGGTGGAAAAAATGCATTGAGTTGCATACCCTCTATATGGCCAGGTAGAGGGTTATGTGGGGCTCTCCTCTCCAGAGGGAGAGGCCTACCCACTAAAATAACCACCGTGCCGTCTCTCTGTGTGTGGGGGGAACTGGTGTAGCTAGGCCTTCCCCAATCATCTCCCGCACACAGTGTTGTTCTCTCAACGAACTCGCCTCGGGCCATGCGTCACCACCTTAAAAGTCTATAAAAGTGACATTTCTTTTCATTGGATTTTATTTATGGCACAATAGGTGCTCACGTGTATAAATAATTAATGAATAAAATATAATCTCTCTCTTGTATATTTACATCGGGCACCAACTTGTAGGTGTATAGGCCCTGCCCGCTGGCGCCTTATCACTAACTCTAAGACTAGGTACTAGTGTGGAGTTGACGAGCAAAAGCTCGCCGTCTCCGTTCGACTCTTTTGCGGCGCATGGGATCAGCCAGAGGATTGTTCTCGCGTTCCCGCTCCGCTGCTTCTTTTTGGTTTAGAACCTCTTCGCAGAACGTTCTAAAGTGTCCCCACAAGTCTTCATCACGGACGATAGTTACAATCACCACTGGCAGTGAAAGGTCTGCTCCGATGTGTGCAACTAGAGTTGCTCTTTCTCTTGACCAGGCAGGACACACTTCTAGTGTGTGCAGCGCTGTATCCTCTGCCGAGCCGCAGTGGTGACATTCAGCAGTCCTCTCCCTACCGATCTTGCACAAATACTTGCCGAAACAACCATGCCCGGTTAGCATCTGTGTCATTCGGTACGAGAGAGAACCCCTGCGTCTATCCACCCAGTCGTTTTAAAGTTAAGTTTAAAGTTAAGATCACTGGTTAAGTTACGGTTAAATCAGTTTGGTTGGTGGGCAACCCACTCTTATTATGCAATTACAAAACTGACATATGATTTTTCAGACTATTTTTTTTTGTATTCCTGTTAATGGCGCTATCCAAAATAAGATACACGAAACATCTGTTAGATGATAACTAAGTGAGTATAAATAAGTATCTTGAATTCATTCTAGAGGAAAAACATAGTTTTTTTTTGGAAATAGAGTTAAAACTTAAAGTCAAAATAATATCTCACTCACATTTTCGGCTCCGGCTACAATATCATTGGCTGCGGCAGCAGATAATAAAACGTCTTTATTTTTATCACCTGACTCAAAAAGAGGGCTGTTATGCATTTGATAGCGTTCCAGCGCATCAAACATGTGCAATTCACTAGAAATATTTAAATTTTCCATTGAATAAATGTGATGGATCGTATTGAGGGATGCATTTAGAAATTCTTCACTAGCAAACATTCCCATAGTTTCTTTCTTGAAAATCTGTAAATAAAACATGAAATAATAATAAATAGATTCATAAAATTGAGTTTATAACAAAGGTAATTATGCTTACATTAGTGCATAGTTCCTTGAGTACGTCATCTTCATACGTAACAGCAACTTCGAATGCAGAAATACAATTGTTTGAATTTATGTTTTCTGTAATGTAAGCCCAGGTGAGCCTTTTTAGAAATTCCAATTGATATTTTTGTGCAGCCATATGTAAGACACAGGTCCTACTAAAAGACCTCCTGTCAATAATGTCATCGTCCGTATAAATGTATCTGAAATAAAATTATATTTGTCTGAAATAATCAATTTTAAAAACGTACCCAGACAACGAATCAACATTTTTGTACTTAAGATTATTTATCTTGTTTCATTTAATATCCTACTGTTATGCCACTCGTTGGAACTCCTTTGCCATGTTGCTTTATTTGAATTAAATGTAGCCTATTTTACCCGAACTATAATAAGGAATCGATTGATACCTCAATTACTTGCTTGCCTGACTTAAGTTAATTATTTCAAGTACAAATAGTTAAAAAAAACTATAAAACAAGAATAATAATTGTGAAATATATAAGGTCAAATCATTTTAAGTGATAATATTTTGACAGTGGCTTTGTATACATCAAAGAAACAGGACACTATTTTTTTTTTAAATCGAGATTTAAATTTTTATTATTTTCTTTAACATAGAGTATATTTTTTTTTAAAACAGCACCCTAACAATTTAAAAAGTTATCTACGTCGTCGGCTTTGCCTCTCTCAATTCAATGCCCAAACCTTCTTTTTCTCTTATCTTACTTAATAAATTATCCTTAATTAATAAATAAAAATCTGAAAAAAAAATATTACCTTTCTTCAATTTTCTGAAAAACTAACGGATAAAAACCCAAAGTGTTTTCTACAAAAAATGATTAATTTATTGCGCTGAATCGGTCCTTTAAATATTATCATAAAACGAAGTGACCTTATATATTTTGAAAAGTAAAAATTACTAATGTTTTTAAAATGTTTAAAAATCCGATCATAAAGACTAGGACATTGTGCCAACACTTGCGCTCATTTCGATTAAAACAGTTGTAGTAATATATATCATATTTACATCAGCTTACAATGAATAGAAACAAAATTACCTCACTATGTCTTTAATAACGTCCGCTGGGAATTCTTTTATGATGATGAAAATGTAGTGACTCTTATCGCCATATAGTGTGTCAGCGAACACACACGAGGCCGTCGCTAGCACAAGCTTGTGTGCTTCTATCCATTGCTCAGTGCCTTTAAACTTAATTACAATTGTGCAGTCTGTCCAAATAGATTTGTTATACAGATACCTGACCTTACTCTGAAAATTTTGACATTCATTTTGCCAAATTACTTTTGACTCATTATCCTCTGTACTCTGCCTCTGTACTCCAGGTTTAGTACTCTGAAATTAAGGTAATGGACTAATTTATTTTATTTCCATTAAAAATACAACTTATAACCAATAGATAATCAGGAAAACTACTCACGTTATCCATGTTTAAACGGTCACCACGGATTTATACAAAAGTTGCTGTTCACTCACAACAAAATTATGCCGTCCTGTGTCGGTATAATGACCCACGCTTAAATTTGTATGACAATTAATTGTTCGTATTAAATTGTTTTATTTCTGGTTCCATCTATGTATTTGTGTAGACGCTAGTCTGTGAAAAAATAAGCATTATCTACTATATAAAAATAAGTCGGGTTTTCCTCCCTGACGCTATAACTCCAGAACGCGCGAACCTATTTCCACGGTTTTGCATTCGTTGGAAAGGTCTTGGGCTCCGTGAGGTTTATAGCATAAAACGGGGCCGGGGCGGGACGGGGCTGGGGGCGAAACGAAGTTCGCTGGGACCGCTAGTTATGTATAGTATTGAATAAGCAGCTATAGACGAAATTAAATGTAGGGAACCTATTGTACCAAAGACAATTTTTCAGATATATATATTTTAATTAGTAATTAAGGTAAATTGAAAACTTTTTTTAACCACAATTGGTTTATTCATTCTATTCTTATATTATATTAATTAACAAAACACCTCAGAATTTTTTAACACAATCAGAAAAAAATTCAAATTTATTTTTTTTCTGTTTAAACACATTCTTGAGACAAAAACAACAAACTTTTAATACCTAGGTACTATTTTATTATATCACAAACTTTTAAATGAATAGGTACATAGACCTAGGTACATATTGCATTATATGTATACAGCGTGTGGCCTGTAATAGGAGCAAAGATTTTAATCTATGATTCTACAGAGTATATTCGTCCCCGTCGTGGCAAAATTAAATAACCAACAAAACCAAAGTTCCGAGATATTTGAGTTTTTGTGATTTTTTTAAACAAAAATGGCGATAACATTCCAAGCCGAAGGAAATTTACTGTCGAGATTTTGATATGTTATGAAGCTGCTTCAACTTCATAATTTAAATAGTCTATCATAATGCTACTTTATATTATTTTAAATATAAAAATAAAAAAGTAATTATTTAGTTTTGCCACAAACGTATTTTATAACAAAATTGCAATTATCAAGTTTTTGTACGTCACTTTTGCAAGTTTTGGCACACAACCAAGTAATACTTTTTTTTTATATTACCTACATCATCCCACTGTTGGGCAAAGGTCTGCCCCAATTCTATCCACTTGTCTCTGTCAGTGGCCAACAACACCCAATTTCTCGCAAAGCTGAACAGATCGTCACTCCACCTCGTCTGGTGGTATCCATCGCGTGACGATTTGGGCCCATCTATTCGGGTGCATTCTACACACATGCCCCGCCTACTCCCATTTAAGCTTTGCTGTCTTTTCGCCTACATCTGCTATTCCAGTTCTGGAGCGTATTATGGTATTCCGGATCTTATCGATCCTTTTAATATGGTGAAAGGAACCCAGGGTACATTTCTTCCAGAAGCCACCTCAAAGGAAATGGACCTGGTTGAATCCGGATGGCACGACGAGAAATGAGATAGACTTCATCATGACTACCAAGAAACGGTTATTTAATGATGTCTCCGTGATCAACCGAATAAAGACCGGTAGGTAGTGTTTACCGGATGGTTCGAGGCACATGGAATTTAATGTCAAATTGGAAAGGTCTCGCTTGATGAGGTCCAAGCTCCGACCTACTCGTGCCCATATCCAAAATCCCGAGAGCTTTCAACTCGAGTTGTCAAACCGCTTTGAGTGCTTTCGCGTTTCAGTGGACGAAATAAACAACGAGTTTATGGAAACTATTCAAACGGTGGGGTCTAAGATTTTTAGTCCTGGCCGTAAAAATCGTCCTCTAAGACTCTCGATCCACACTCTCGACCTTAGCAGAACGTCGATCTATAGCATTGAAGACCTCCTTTAATGTTGAAAACTACAGTAGGTGAAAATACGAATATGGAAGTCCCTACGACACGACATTTCTTCCTTTAATACGAACAGTGTTAAAGAACCGATAGATAGAGTGAAAACAAGGCTCCCAAGCAAGAGACATGTCTATTGGGCAAAGCCTGTTGACGAAGCTTAAGACGGAGGGCGACAGTGTAGCGTCGACAAAAGCAGATGTTTTGAGGGAGATCGAGAAGTTCTATGGGCATTGTACAGTTGCCGAACCCGTTAATAGCTAAGGCCGGACACCCAAAAGCTATCCTGACCCGACACTACACCGAAGACATCCCCGACATCAGCCTCTACGAGATAAGGATGGCCCTGAAACAGCTTAAAAACAACAAGGCACCTGGTGAGGTCGGAATTACAGCAGAGCCTTCAAAAGGGGGGGAACACCGGTACTCAAAGTCCTTCAGAGACTCTTTAATTCCGTGCTGCTTGAGGGCTGCCTGAGTCATGGAATAGGAGTTTGGTGGTGTTATTTTTCAAGAAAGGAGACAAAAGGTATGACTGGTAGAGAACGCCATATGGCGTTAAGTACACCTTTTGTACAAACTCTGGTTGTGCAATACAGTATAAATAAATAAATAAACAAAACTTACCACCTCAGCCCTGAGCCATGTCAACAAGCTGATTCAAGAGTTATCACAAATCGTCTCGCACGTAGGTTTAATAAGTTCCAGCCTCCCTAACACTAGGCCATCCGGATTAGGCCTGATGGTCGTTGGGGCAGAAGAGTTCTACATTGGAGACCCTTAGACGACCTTGTAAAGATTGCAGTCTTTGTGGGAAATCGTGGGGGAGGCCTAAGTTGAGCAGTGGACTAGTCCTTTGGCTGATTATGATAAAAATATATAATACAATGTGTTAATGAAAAATTAAACAAGAGCACTTATTCAATTTTGCCACAACCAATTTTTGTAACAATGTTTGCGAGTCAGTTGTGGCAGAATTCAACAAAGTCACTTATTGATTTTGTTGGTAGGTATGTCAAAACCCTCAATTGTAGTTATTTAATTTTTTTGTCATTTATTCAGTTTTTCCACGAAACTTTTTTAACAAACCTTGTTGTAATATGTGGTCAATAGAGTTACTAAAATTATGATATCTTCGCGAATATCATACATATTGCAACGAAAAATAGACCAAAATGTAGCTTACACTTTATATTATTTAAAAATAACAAAAAGTGAATTTCGGCAAACGTGTCAGTTATTTAATTTTGACACGATGGGGACGAATGTACTTACCTTGACCTGGTCATATAACTCTAAAATGCTTAACTCAGAGATATGTAACCAAAAGTTATATTCCCTAATCACAATGTAGGTAATCAAAATCGCTAGCTTGTTGTGTGTCATGTCAATGTCAAGTTCTATGACTGGACACATTTGTTTGCAATACATTTCTCGTTCAATTTATTTTGTTAGAAAATAACAATAATTGTATCTGTAATTATTATAAATTAAAACTATTAAGAATTGATTACTGGTTACTTAAAAGACTATTAGGAGATATTTAAATTTTTTGCTCCTATTACACGCCTGAATACCTGCAGTGTTTCCCTGGTTATAGTGCAATCCGGATAGGAGGTGAAAGTAGACCGAAAATGCAACAAATTCTAATTTCCAATTCGAACGACGCCGTACGAAACTATGAAGAAGTTTGTAATGAACAAAACATTAAACAAACAAATAAAAACAAAAAATATTGGTACCTGCGTCCGCGCACTAAAACCACTAGTTGTCAGTTCCAAAGTGGGTTTGTGAATAATCGGGCCCATGACCTTTTGATAATACTGTTTCCTTATATTTCACTAATTCATTAGATTCAACAAAAGCATGCCACACTCTTCACCGTTATACATTTAGACTTGTGAGAGTGAGATAGATATGAATAGCTCCTGCGCCTCTGTGTGGTTTGTTATCGGGACGCGCGCTGTCGCCAAAATTTAGCAAATCTGTTTTTTTGTTTGAGGCCAGGGAATTTTGCATCAATTGGTGCCGTCAACGACAGCAATTTATTGAACAAATATTTTTTAACTCTTGTGTTCAATAATATAGCGCCTAGGTACACAATATTTTCTTTACTAATAGATCAAATAAGTAAAATAATAACCCTCCAAGGGGCAAATGTTTATGTGATTCAAAATGTTTACCTACTTATATTCTTTAATTTATTATTTTTTTCAGATAGGTCTCTCATTGATTCGGATGAAATTTGGGTCAATGATTTGCGGTTCCAGCTTTGAATGATCGATTTAACTTGTCAAGTATGTGTAAACGAGACACAATAAAAATTCCATTGTTATGCGACTCTCGGCATTCGTTTGATACCTGACTGATTACATTAATAAATAACATTGTGTTCCAAGCAAAATATCATATTCATATGTTTCGCAGCCACACATGTTAATATACGAGTATTATCACCACAGTAATTGATCTTCTGTTTCTTACACTTTTTCTATAGATTTTTTTTACTATTGTTTTACTTTTCCTAACGTCGAAAACCTGTTGTTTAATACGAATCATAATTGCCACTTTGTGACGATCTAACTAAATGCAAACAAGTCATGCTATATCTAAAGTACAGAACCATCCCTCTAAATTCCCTTAGTAGGAAGTACTATTATTCAGCAGAAACTCATTTACCTTACAATCACATTGTGGAAAGATCAAGTTACTATTTTTTGCAACGAGATCCCTGAGTTGGTTTTTGGAGTGCTCGTTGCTATTTTGTTTTGGGTATATAAACTTTTTGACGTGTCACATATACTTAACTTTAGGTACGTTACTTCTTAGATTATTTCACGTAGACATGAAGTTACCAGGCTTAGAACCGTACTATACTATACATTAACGGATTAATAAAAAATATGACATATATTTTACGAGTACTTACGATATTTTGTTTTCTAATTTGGTCGGGTACTTTAAGCCTCGGTTTACTATCTGCCACATAATTTTGACTATGGTGTACACTTTGTGAAGATTTTGAGGTAGGTTTTTGAGTAAAGCTAGGGCATGTAGGTTAAGAAGCTTGGTTCTACATGAAATCTCATTACTTATTTAGGTTGGAAGCTATACAATCTCGTTTTTTGGCTACCTTTTACACAGAAATGTTTTTATCAGTGATTTCTTATTACGTATAGAGAAGCTACGCCGAGAAAAAAATGTGTCGCAAATACGACCACAAGATTGTGACGTAATCCTTGAAATATGAATTTCGAATATGAAACCATTTGTATGAGTTGGTGAAAAGTGGCGTCAATTCATGGCGCACGAGATTTGTTCGTGGTGTCAGTTCCATACGCTAGTAATAATAGTTTAATGGGATTAACTTTTTTGTAAAAAGGGGGCAAACGATTTACTTAAAGAACATAATATTTTTTTACCACACAATTGGATTTCTGGTACCTACCCAATTCCGTGAATTTAATTTTAAAGCGACGCCTGCGCCAGAGGTCCCGGGTTCGATTCCTGGGTCGGGCCAAAAAATATGTACCTGGGTATTTCTGTTCAGAAATTCTCAGGAAAGCCCGGAGTTTGGAAGTTGACGGTGTTTCACCCCCGTGCCTCGGAAAGCACGTAAAGCCGTTGGTCCTGCGCCTGATCTGTGATCTGTGTCAGATTTCTGTCCCATCGGGCTATGAGAGTGAAAGGAATAGAGAGTGCACCTGTGTTTGCGCACACACTTGTGCATTATAATATGTCCCGCGCAGTCGGTTAGTCGTTGTGACTGGCCACCGTTGTCTAAATCGGCTAAGGGGACTATTTTTTTTTAATTTATTCCTTGAAGACGATTGCATCTACAAAAAGAGGCTACCAATTTGAACCTTTATGAGATATTGTGTGAATCGTAAGATATTTCACCCACATTATACGCAAACATAGTTTTCAGTGTGTGTTCGCCATTCTATAGTGCGCACTCGCCAGTAGCTGAAAATTCTGAAGTGTGCACTTTAAAAAAATAGAGTTTCTACTCACCTTTCGGCTCATATAATTTAATTAGCTTACAACAAGAGCAGTGGTGTTTTCCATAGGCATAAAAGAGTATTCACTCTTTCAGCGATGTTTATTTAGGGAGGTAAAAACAGGTGGTCGTGTTGGTTTGTTTGAAGAGCGTATGCTTTCATAATTAAAACAAAACAAGGAAATATTATTTCGTAAGTGTTTATAGGTGTTTTTGTTTTCGTATTTGATAGATTGTTTTGTTTAATAATAGGGATGGAGTCAATCGAGTTTGTTTCGGTTAAGGATGATTCAGGAGGCCAATTCTCGTGCAATTCGTATACGAAAAAAGTTCACCGATCGAATTTTCTGTCAAATTAAAAAATATTTTTTGATAACTCAGGGTCACGATTTCTATGCATTTAGATTTTGTTCGTACACTATTTTTTTACGTGTAGATATTTTACTTATTTTTTTAGGTAAAACGGTTAAACTTACAATCGAATTACCACACGAAAAAAGTTCGAATGCCGCGAGAATCGGCCTCCAGGTTATTATTATTGATGATGATTTGATGTCATTTTTATACGGGAAGTTTCCTTTACCTTTAAAACTGTAATTATTGTAGTTGTTAATTAAATGTATCATGACTGCATGAATGTATATGCGCCAGACAACACACCAATTGTCTGGTTTCGTAGTAAGGAACTTTCTTTCTTATGTTACGAAGAACTAGACAATGATTATAACGGGGGTGTCTCTCATAAATAGTTGAATACATATAACATCCATGACGTAGGTACAAATGTTCGTGATCATCACACAAATATTTGCCCCTAGCGGGATTCGAACCCGCGACGGCCGGCGTAATAGTCACGAGCGCTAACCAATACACCTAACGCGTCGTCTACTAAATATTACTACTAATAATCTTTATAATAGTGCCAAAATTTAAATTACATACGGGTGTTTCTTTCAAAGTTCCACTGAAGGTTTTTACATAATGTATTATGACCGACCGATTTGAATTACCTGAACCATAGATTTTTTAGCATACGAGTTATACCGCTTTTATGTCTTAAAAATACACTCTGTTTTAGTGTCTCGACAAGCGCTTCTGTTGGCCAACCTCTCAAGCTCTATACTCGTATAAATTTCAATTTACCCAGAGTGCATATCAAACTTCGTCATTCTTAAACGGAAAATTCGATTCTTGAACATCTCATTTTTCAGTAATAACAAGGAGTTATCTTTTACGAGTGGCATATCCCAGCCAGGAGATTTTATTCGAGATTAGATTAAAGTGGTTCGTGAGCATGCCAGTGGCACTTAGATTAGCATGCAATTTTCCATATTTCGAACATATTAATGTCAGATTACTTCCATTGCTGTAGTTCTGTTGCCCTAGTCGGACTCTAGCTGCCTGATTTTAGAGTTCCGTAGCCGAATGGCAAAAAAACCCTAATACTTTTATAAAGTCTGTCTATATGTTTGTCTTCACAGCCACTTTATTCTGAAACTATTAGCATAACACAGTTAAAACTTGGTAGGTAGGTGTATTTTGTTAACCGCTTTACGAGTTTTATACAAAAAATAATGACTTTTTACTCTGACTCACTACCTTCTATGACACTAGGTCTATGACATCACAGGAACAGGAGCTCTATTATTGAATCACTCAATATTACGCATGATTTTCATTCAAAGATCAATTTTTGAAAATACGTAATAATATTGACACGAGTACTTACAATATTAAGTTGCCTTTTTTAAATCGCTGTTGTGTGGATTTTATCAAGTTTTTATTCGAAAAACAAATATTAGTTACGAAAATCACACGCCATATTCAGGCGAGTGATTCATAAATAGGGCCCCAGATGAAACTGACAAAAATAATGCAGACGGGCGTTCTAAGCAGAAGAAAAATTTCCACAAAGCTTACAATTACCAACGAGCAAGCAATGGGCAAAGGCAAAACCTATTTATTAGAGCAAATATAATATTGGTGATTTAAAATGCCGCTGAGCATAAAAATATAGTGTTTTATAAATCTGTGCTATAATATACAGATTCAAGAACTCACTCGTACACCTATATTTTTGTAATGGAGTTACCAAGTATTTACTTGGTGAGCTCATAATCATTTTAATGGTGAAAATAAGTCCACAACGTTTTCGTTATTATTCTCAGATTAAAAGCTTATGTTCCTATCTCCAAAATGGTCATAAATTAACGTCCATAAATACGTAATGTAACGGAATAAAGTATAGGCCTCATTACATGCTAATAAACAACTAAGTAGGTACGGAAAGAGCAGCTAAGTTAAGCACTCAAGGTAAATTTGCGAAGTTTGTTTCCCCAATTAGAAATTTCTTACCTACGTGAAATATGAACTCCCATACGTTTGCCGTACGGTCGGCAAAGATATTGATTGGTTTCCAAATTAACTGAGTTTCAGAAACTTTGAAGCTTCAACGAAATTGATCTTCGTTTTGGACACGGCAACTTGATTTATTAATGTTGAAGTATAAACAAGAGCAAAGTTATCAAAGGTTGCTTTTTAAAGTGCTATGAAAAACAGCGATAAAATCTGTACAAGTCTTTCAAAATGAAGTTTAAATAACAGGTGAATACGCGTATATGGAAACCCTTCCAGGACTCAGAACCAGCACTTCTGAGATGCGGGAGAGTTTAAGCGCATTTGATAAAGTAAATGCTGCCCTGCTTTTAGCTGCGGGAGGGTTTCACGAACAGAACATTATTAATTCCTACCATCAATCAGACTTATACTTAGGTACATATACCGTTATCACTCGGTGTGTTTACGTTAACGAGCGAAGATTAAACAAAAGATGAATATCATAATGTGAGGAAATGAAAACTAATTAGAATTGCAAAAAAAATATGATAACAGTTTTTGGTATTAGCGGGGAGAATCGTCCAAGGCATCAAAGATAACTTAGATGATTCGCACTGCTCAACAGCAAACGGTGCAAATAACCCATTCTGAAAAAGCCCAATGCTTTTCTTCCGATTCGATCGATCTGGATTCTCCCCGCGGTTCGAAAAACTCGTGGTGCGAAACTCATTAATCAAATCAGGTATACATAAAATAAAAAGAAAAAAAAAATAAGCCATAGGCACAATCTTGCTTATGTTTATAAAAACAGTGAATGAATCGACCGTCAAACTATATATATATAAATATATAGTTTGACGGTCGATTCATATATATTCATTCGATATATAAATATATATATTCTTTATTGCACTTATAAGATGTACAGAAAATACAAAAAGTCACAATGTGAACAAAGGTGTGCTTATCCCTAAAAGAGATTTCTTCCAGCCAACCCATAGGTGTTGGAAATGAAATACTATTCTAATGTTTATAATAACCTAACCTAACGGATTACCATAATCCAAGTCTTATAGGTACTAGATTGCATCTAAGTTATCAGTTATTTCAGCTATACATCTAACACGTGTATTAAACTAAAATAAAATATCTTCTGAGACGGGTTGAGGTTCTGAGAACATAGCGCAGAAAACAACGTTTAGGGCAATTTTTTGTAAGTTAATGCTAGTAAACCCTCCCGGAGCTCAGAGTCATGGAAGGGTTTCCATATACGCTAAAGAACTCATAAAGATTGACTTTTTCTTACTTTTCAAGTAATGTATTTTAGTATGCTTAAAAGTTAATATCTTGAAGACGATGCTTGGTGTATCTATTGGCAAAATAATATACATTAGTTAGTTAGAATTTTGATAAAGGTTATCAGAGTTGTATTAAAATTAACGATAATGACCTCGTTTTAAGTTATCATCAGTAGTTACATGAATTATTTAAATATTATTTTTTTCAACTACTGAGGAATGGGCTACACTATTATGAACTGCTTAGTTTTTATCTTCAAATGTTTTAAATTAAAAACACGAATACAGTAATTTCTCGACTAAGCAAAAAATACTTAGTCTTTTTTGCTCACTTCATGGTGAAATGAAGGCATTTTTAATCAAATTGTTTTCAAATAGTTGCTGAAGTAGTAGTTTCCAATAGCAGAGTGGATTTATATTGAATTTGTATGTATGATCTTCAAAGACAGTTTTACGATTCATCAAAATACGGGTAGCCGTATTATTTTGAAACAAATCATGATGTATAAAACATAACGTTAGTTTAGTACCTATGGATATAACATAATATTAGTGTAGGAAATATGAGAAAGTCAGTGCGTGTTCAACTTCTCTCTATGCTGAGTTTTTTATGTTCACAAACCTGAGTCACAGAATATATATAGTACTAGCGTACCTGAGTGCGGTGTGCAAGTTTTATCAGCACTTCACTATGCGATACTATTGAGGTAACAGCCCTGGGGGTCAACTAAATCTATAATAGTTCTCTAGCTTTTTTGGTTATGGCTGTCTTTGTATTTCATAGTGCCACTATAAAGACTTTTAACCTTTTAATGCTTGCATTTAAGAGAAACATTAAACGTTTGCTGAAATAAAATAATCTTATTCTGATTCCTTTTAAATTAACTGTAATAAAGTTGGTGCAACTCACTCTCCCAGAGTAGGGTCTTCATGCAACTCGGTTTGTGCATCGTAAAGTAGTCAGCATTGAGTGCGGGACGTATCGTGTTTTACGAATATTTCACGAGGGCTGTGAATTGCAAAGAGTCAATCGTCTTTTAAGAGGCTACAACGTGATTTAGGCCGAAAAGCGTGTTTTCCAAGCATGACAACTCTGCAAAACCGCATTCCACAATAAATCTAATTGCTAGTAATTGTAGGAAATTCTTTCGAGTAAAGACGTTATAAAAAACATTTTCAAATTATACTCGTGCTTCGTCCTCGAGATTAGTATTTCTTAAATTATATTTAACACAATGTAGTATCGCATAGTGACTCCACCTCTGCACTGTTGTTGAGCAAATAAAAATAAAAAGTAGGATAAAAACATTTGCAGGTAGACTTGCAAATGGGTTTCTCCTACCCACCGCCATTTTGAATTGTTTCCTGCGGCGAGCTCACTCTGCTAGCCTCATTCGCAGTTTAGTGCTCGACCACTTCGCACGTAAACAAAAACGCCAAAACGTCGCAGTGAAAGTACCATCGAATTTTTATCGAAAAAATTAAAGAAATTAGAAAGTGAAATTAAACGTTGTCGCCGGCCGCGCCGCCGCCGCCGGCTGCCTTCGAGTGAATCTTCATCGTCCTCGACCAGATTCCTTCGAGGGAATCAACGTCTTCGGACATACCTTACGGTAAGAGTAATAAATTTTATTGTAATAAGTGATCACCTACAAGACGTATGCAATCAGAATAGTCTACGGGACTACTTCGCTGCATTTTCCTTGTTGTTAGTAGGTAAGACAAGACGTATGCAATCAGAATAGTCTACGGGACTACTTCGCTGCATTTTCCTTATTGTTAATAGGTAGGACAAGACGTATGCAATCAGAATAGTCTGCGGGACTAGTTCGCTGCATTTTCCTTGTTGTTAGTAGGTAAGACAAGACGTATGCAATCAGAATAGTCTGCGGGACTAGTTCGCTGCATTTTCCTTATTGTTAGTAGGTAGGACAAGAAGTATGCAATCAGAATAGTCTGCGGGACTAGTTCGCTGCATTTTCCTTGTCAAATAAACGTGTGGCTCGTTAAACATTATGATAATATTGCACGCAGAGCAATCTGTGGGATTGTCTCGACGCATATGAAAATTCGTTATACTCAGAACTGTCTCCGGGACTTTATCGCCTATGACGAACCGGTCTGTTATCATTTTAAGACCAAGATGCAACAGAGCCCACGTTGCCGCACGGAGGCGCCGCCGCTGCCGCTGGCCAGGAATCGTCCCGCGTGAGTGACCTTGCCAGCGCCCGCGCCGCCCGCCCAGTGGCCGCGCCCGCCGCACTACCCGCTGCCGCTGACGACGTCGCCACGCTGCCCGTGCCGCCCGCGCAATCCGCGCCGGCTACAGACGAACTCGAGACGCAGTTGGACTCCTCGGCTCAACCTCGAGATAAAAGCGGCGGTCCCCGACAGCGTAGCTATCGAAGCCCGCCAGACAGAGATCGCTGCCGTTATTTCGTGCCTGAGTGAAGCTATATCCAGTCAACTGCCTTCTAAAAATTACGAGCAGTAGAAACAACTCATGGATTTGGTCCGCATATTATGCAATATCCAATATAGCAAATCCATATCTAGGCGAAATTTCGCATTGTGCTTCTTAAAAAAAGAAGTCAAGGAACAACTGACGCACGCTAAAATCGATACATTGTTATTCGGAGAAGTTCTACCCGAAACTTTGAAAACGGCAAAAGCGGTCACGGAATCTAGCTTCGAGGTAGAAATTCCTAAGAAATCGAGTACTTCGAAATATCCTTCGAAGACTTTAAACTGGAAGACGAGGTCCGGCAACCGCAAGGCGGGCGCGTGCTCCGGTCGCCGCCAGCCGCTGGGCGCGCCACACCCAGTATGATTTGCTGGCAGGCTTAGTCTTTTTATGACCAGTGGTTGCATATCAACCATGCGTGACTGAACATATCCTGGGTGAACGGTTATATTATAAAAATTTACAGTCCAGGGGGCATATTGCGACCCATACTCAATCCGTTCAATTCCAACTCAGTGTAAACAAATATTATCAATATAATAATATTCTAATAATACTACAATGGTATGCATATTAAAATATTTATATTAAAGTAATATTATCAATATAATGCGAAATTGCAATAAGAATTGCTAATTTGACAGTAAAGCAAAGCTGTTTAACTGTCAAAACTGCATCGCAATACGCAACCGGTTCACCAAACAGATTCCCCGGTCACAAAAATTCGTACAGAATCAGAATTCAGTGATATGCGATTCATATTAAATTTAAAAGCGTTAATGAGTTTATAGACACTCAGCATTTTAAATTGGAAGATCTCCGCTCTTAAGCTTATAGTAAAGATTGCTTCACGGCCACAACAGATTGAAAGATGCTTATTTTATTATAATTACAGTATTTTTTAATAAAAATACACCCAGATTGTCGTCAATATCTAACATTTATTTTGATGGATAAGGACGACATAACTGGAAAATGTTCGAATTTAACGTTTTACCGTTCGGACTTTGTAAGGCCCCTTTTTCTTTACAGAAATTATAATACCTGTCATATCGCTATTGCGATCTTGTGGTTTCTTATCCTCTATACATAATATTTAAACGACATATATTTGGTGGGTAGATCATACTCGGAATGTCAAAAGATTAAGTTAAAGTTAATCGAGCGTTACTAAAATCTCTCGGTTTTATAATTACCGACAAAAAGAGTAACATGTTACCATCACAATGTTGCAAGTACCTTGGCTATTTAGATACCCACGGTTACCTTCAGAAAAACCAGATCGTATAAAAAATGAACTTGGAACCTTTATTTCCTTTAAATGTTCTTCCATTAGGAGGTTTGCGCAGTTAGTAGGCCTACTTGTGTCGGCCTGTCCTGCCGTACAGTACGGTTGGTTGTACGTTAAAAACCTGGAAAGGTGCAAATATCTCAATCTTAAAGGTCACGATGACTATGATCGTATCATGTCCATCCCAATAATATTTTAACCGATCTGAGTTGGTGGCTTAATGTCATTGATAATTCGGTACACAGAATTAAAAGGATGAATCATTATCGCTTGCCCTGTTCCCAGTTTATCTGGGGTCGGCGCAGCATGTTTTCTCTTCCATACTATTCTGTCACTCGTTACTGAATCATCCACTCCTTTCACACTCATATTTTGTTTCACACATATGCCTTGAAATTTATTCTGACGCTTCCACATCGGGGTGGGGGGCTGCGTGTGGAGGGCACACCGCCAGCAGCCAGAGGTCGCCGACAGAAAAGTCCTTGCACATCAACCATCTCGAACTGTTACTATTATTAGCGGTTTATTTTGCCATTAAAATTTTTACTAAAAGTTGCAGTAACTGCTTAATTCTTTTGCGTGTAGATAACACCGCTGCAATGAGTTACATAAACCGTATGGGGCTCAATTTTCCCATCTTAACAAAGTTACTCAGGAAATATGAATATACTAGTTACTGCAGCATACATCAAGTCGTCTGAAAATATTGTCGCGGATAAAGAATCGAGACATTCTCATCCAGACGTGGAATGGGAGTTATCAGAGTCAGGGTTTCATCTCATCACTTTTTGCCAACTGTCTATATTCTGTAACAACTAACCCAATATGGAAAGTTTTTTTCTGTAATAAAGATAAATAATAATATATTATAAATGTCCCCAATATTGCTGATGGCAGCGAGACCCAGACGCGTTCGTGATAGATGCGTTACAATGAACTGGTCAAACATAAAATTCTACGCCTTTCCCCCAGTAGCGGTAATACTAAAGGCGTCAAGAAAAATAATTTCAGACCAAGCAGAGGGTATCATGGTTGTGCCATTATGGCCCTCTCAGCAATAGTACCCTCTGTTTACCTATATCCTCTCGACCAGCATGATTACATTTATTTCAAATTACTTTATATTCCCTAATTCAGCAACCGGAACCTACACAACAACATTACCCTGGTGGGCGCAGTATTGTCCGGACGGCGTTATTGCAAAGAGACACTTCCGCTCCAGCCATAGACATAACGTTAGCGTCCTTATCTGAAAACACTTTAAAACAATACGATGGATGTTTCAAAAAATGGTTCACGTATTGTACCAATAACAATATTGACATGTTTCAACCATCTATTCCAGCCATAATAGAATTCTTTACAGAAGTGTTTAATAGCGGTAGTCAGTACGGCACGGTCAACTGCTACAGATCCGCTATATCTTTATTAGTAGGTCCGGTAGCTCAGGACGAACGCCTCACACGTTTTCTTAAAGGGATGTTTAGGTTACGGCCACCCCGTACCTCGCTAAAACATAACAAGGGACACTAGCAAACTTTTAGATTATTTAGCGTCACTGTAACCAAATGAAACCTTTTGAACAGTTTTCATAGAAATGCGCAACCCTACTCACTATTGTAATAGACCATCGAGTACCTACAGACTCTCTCTAAAATTAGTGTCCTAAACATAACCTTCTGCAGACCAAGTCGTTATTAAAATACCTAAATTTATAAAGACCCCTAAACTAGGCAATCATCAACTAGCTCTATACTTACCCTTTTATTAGACATTAGAAAAGGCGAACAAATTGTTTATCGTAATTGAAAAACAATCGTGAAAGACAATCGTGTACGTATACCAAACGATAAGCCGTTGGATAAATACAACGCTCAAAGATGGAGAAATTCCGCTCACAGCACCCGACACGCTGCTACATCTAAGGCGTTCAAGTAGGGTGTCAGTTTAGATTTGATTTACAAAACTGCGGGCTTGAGTGACAATTCCTCCACTTTGGCCCGTTATTATAATAAACACACAATAACGATGATTTTTCCGTCCTAGCAAGAACTATATAAATGTTCTTCTGCAATTGCAAAATTATTGTTTAGACTCAAATTGTTAATTTAGAAGTTTAGTTTACTTGTTATAAATTATGAAAACAAGGTGTTAATTATAACCTAATGTTGATTAATTTCTTGTATGCAGATAATATATATAATATAAAACGTAATGGTTAAAATTTTAATTTTAACGCCTTGTATGATGTTTCCTGACCTCTCAACATCTACATTGTGTTAAATATAATTTAAGAAATACTAATCTCGAGGACGAAGCACGAGTATAATTAATGATTAAACGAACTTACCTGTACGTGAAGTTCAATCATAATTATACGAAGTGCTTCGTCCGAAGAGATTAGTATGTATTACCCTCCCGACCCAGCAATTTCTTATAAGAAATACCCTTGACTGGCTTCGGAAATATCATACCTATAATACTAACTAGCTTCAAACTAAATGAGGCTAGCAGAGTGAGCTCGCCGCAGGAAACAATTCAAAATGGCGGTGGGTAGGAGAAACCCATTTGCAAGTCTACCTGCAAATGTTTTTATCCTACTTTTTATTTTTATTTGCTCAACAACAGTGCAGAGGTGGAGTCACTATGCGATACTACATTGTGTTAAATATAATTTAAGAAATACTAATCTCTGCGGACGAAGCACTTCGTATAATTATGATTGAACTTCACGTACAGGTAAGTTTGTTTAATCATTAATTATTTTAGTTTTAGTGAGTTGTAACAACTAAACGAACAGCTGTTTTATAGATTCTCTAACAACGCCTACTTTGGAGCCTCATATGATTAAAACCACTAGCTTGTTTTGGAAACAATAAAATGTAAGTAAATAAACATGTCATAAACTAAGGAAGTTATTGAGGTTTTTTTTCAATTTCTGTTTGAAATGGAAGATATGAGTCATTTACCAAAGTGGGATTCACAAGAAAAAGCACCATCTAATGTTGCAGTTTTTCAAATTAACCATTTTTTTCATAGGAAAAATAAAGGTATATTGTATACAATCATATCTTTTCCAACATAAATCTAAACAAAAAACAGCTAAAATACGGTTTTTTCATTTATATTATTTCGATTCAAAACTGCACAATAACTCGGTAAACGTCGGATTTCGTCCGTAATTATGAACTTTGTATGGGAAATTGATGCGGCGCGTGTACGCCCTTAAGGTCCAGCAATCGCCATGTCTCTTTCATCGACCCACTAGACCCCTTCTAACAGGTGAGCGTGGTCTGTCTAAGTATACCGAGCTATTGATAAATAACAAAAAAACTTGTAATTTAAAAATCGTTACGAACGGTTAAATAGTTACGGTTCTTTGAACAAAATATACTTTAACCAATTTTCAGAAAACCTATTTTTAACCGATCTTCCGATAAGTTATAGTGTTAATTTATAATTTGATGCATTGGGTCCAGGAACAGAAAAGCATTTTTTCATAAAAGTACTTACATGAAGAGCAAAAAACATTACCTATACAATAATATGCAGTTTTAACGTACTACAGCATATCGGTCGATATAAGTCATTATGTCTCGTCAGAGGCCCTACTTGATAAAATCAGACAGCAAGGTTTGTCACTTGCCTTGCAAACACCTCTTCGCCAATCCGCACTGAGCCCGTGTGGTGGAGTAAGGCTCGTACTACCTCATACTTGAGGTTAGGCCTTTGCCCAGCAGTGGGATCCTTACAGGCTAACTTTACTTTATCTCCCGAAATCAACCGAGTCTCTGAGCTCATTTTGTAAGCAAAATCTTAACAGAACAATCTCTGTTTATATTCCACATAGTAACCTTTATATGAACATTATTAGATTTTATGTTCGATATTCGCTCTTATTGAACCTCCAAAATAAGAATAAGTTGGAAAATAAGCGAAAGCCGGAAGAGGGGCTTTCTGCTTCGCATATCACATTATCGGCACTTCCTCCTAGAAGCGTTTTTGGGCCAAGGCCGTATCTACGAGGGTAATGTTACTGAACGAACTGTTAGACCAGAGTTTCTCAATCTTTGATTAACGCCTCTTGTGTGCGCTGCAGACTGTCAGGGGCCGATTTAGGTGCCCTGTAAAAAATAAAGGGAGGAAATACAAGTCTAATTTGATTGAAACACAATTTACAGATATTTTTCGTGGAGATTTATTTAATTTTAATTCCCGACGTTCCTAACACTTTACAGTGTTCCTGGTTAGGGGGAGGCGGGTTATTGTCTTATTTGCCTTTCGTTATTTAAGGGCTATACATAAATTGATTCTCAAAGTTGATAAGGACAGTTTGAGAATCGTTATGTTAGATTGACGCATAATGTAAGTCATAATAGACGGTAAGGCACTTTAGCCTATTCAGAGGGAATAGCGAGTGCGGCTTTGATCAAATCGGTTAGATCATTAAGGGACCGCATCAAGTTTTTTTTATTTGTAACTAGCTTTTGCCTGTGACTTCGTTTGCGCAGACTCGATGGATACCTACCTATTTGATCAACCATTTATTACTTACAAAATACAACTCAACACCTCACTACGAGAATACGTTTTTAACTGCCTCGGTGGTCTAATAGTCAGTACACTGTGCCCCGATTAACGTATTTCTGGCATCTACTGTTGGACTACAGTAGTCATTCAGTAGTGCTATTGTAACACATCTTGTGCAGAATAGCAAGGTATATCAAATTGTACTCTCGTAGTACAACCGATGCACAGCTCAGTGACGACTCAATTAGCGGATTTGAGGCCCTCCTGGTCGCTACCACATAGGAGCCAGGTTTGAATTCCGGGTATTCCGGGTATTGTAGAGAGTTTGACGTTTGTTATAGTAGTGAACTATAAAATCATAACACTAGCAGCAAACGAAAACATTGAGAAGGATCATGAAGAAAGCACAGTGATTTCATTATGTATAAATAAATACAAAGGTAAAGTCAAACCACTCCATAAAATTGCCAAGAGAGTCGTTTGTGTTTCGTTCCGCTCTGACAATGATTGTGGTCTTTAGCCACGAGTTTGAAGAATCTTTTAATTCTTTGGAGTGCTTCAGAAAAATACCCATATAAAGATATGTGCCGCAGTTATTCATTTATTTAAACAGTTTGTTGCACAAATAAAATTTTATAAAAGGTGGATTTAATGCTGAAAGCATTATCTCCCAGTCATACCTTTAGGTCATCAAGATAATTATCATCTTATTTAAAAGCTAGGCTCTTGTCGGTGGAGAACTGGAGATTCTTCCGTTCTTTACGCTTTTTCTCCATTCTCTTGACCTCTTGATAAGACATTTAACTATTGTTTTATTTGATATTTATTTTTGGTCTTCTTCATCTCCGTCTACCTTCTATACTTTCCTCCATTATGGTTTCGATGAAGCTGTCGTGTTGTTTCGAGTGTCCCAAAATTCACCCTCTTCTCATATCATATTATTATTTTAGCTTAATACTTGAAATCATTTACATATCGGCCAGATACTTCATAACGCCCGATGATACTTTCCGGAACTTCCTTAGACATTATGAAACGGGCCCTTTTTATGTCCCTGGGCTGTCTGGAAGTCTCTCAATGGACTTCGGTCAGATGTTGGAAATGACAAGTGTGACTGTGGTGCGGTGCAGACAATGGCCCATCTCCTGTCCTGCCCCAAATGTCCTAGCTAATGCACGCTTCAAGATCTACAGCAGGCAAACGCCAACGCAATCAACGCACAACACTGGGAAAAACATTCAAAATTCAAAATTCAAAATCTTTATTTCAATTTAGGTCATGAAATGACACTATGATTATGACATTATGATTATTACCAGTCGACTCGAAGAAGAAGAAGTATGTAATATAAACCAACAGTGCCTGCGACTTCAATATTATCTTAAAGCGTATTTACATTGTTTCGAAGTGTTATAGCCGCTAAAAGTAGAGCCTCTGACCTCGGAGGAGCTACAAGGACTTTCAAACTGTTGGTTATCTTAGGATCTCGTGTTAATTTTAGGTAATTGATTGGCAGAACGTCCTAGGTTAAGTTTTAAGTGCGAGTAGTTTTGGTTAAACATCGATAATTTTGCCGTTGAAGGGTATACAATAACGCTCTTTTAAGACATGGGTTCTTATTTTTAGGGTTCCGTACCTCAAAAGGAAAAAACGGAACCCTTATAGGATCACTTTGTTGTCCGTCTGTCCGTCCGTCCGTCCGTCTGTCAAGACCCTTTTTCTCAGGAACGCGTGGAGGTATGAAGCTGAAATTTATATCAATTACTCAGATTTACTGTCCCTTGAAGCTGTGAAAAAATCAAACTTCTAAGCCAACGCAATCAAAAGATACAGCCGTTTATGCCGCAAATTTTCGACACTTGCAAGGGAATCAAAACCTACAGGGTGCTTCCCGTGAACTCAGAATCTTGAAATTTGGTACGAAGCAACGTCTTATAGCATAGATAAAGGAAAAATTACGAAAACCATAAATTTTTAGTTACATCACATAATATATATTTTTTTAATAATTTTAAACTTACTACCCATTTCCTCATAAACGCGTAGAGGTATTAAATTGAAATTCATACCAAATACTCAGGTCTATAATACCTTTCAGCTGTAACAAAATCAAACTTCTATGTCAACGCAATCAAAAGAAACAGCAATTTAAGCTGCATATATTGAAACTCGCAAGTACTCGCAAGGGAATCAAAACCTAAAGGGTACTTCCAGTCGACCTAGAATCTTGAAATTTGGCATGAAGCAACGTTTTATAGCACACATAAAGGAAAAATTCCGAAAACCTTAAATTTTTAGTTACATTACAGTTATGACTCGATTGTCGTAATGAACGAACTTTGTAAACCTTGCAGGTTTGTACGGAACCCTCGGTGCGCGAGTCCGACTCGCACTTGGCCGGTTTTTTTTACGGATATGGAGACTTTTCAAAACCCTTTTTAGGGTTCCGTAGCCGAATGGCAAAAAACGGAACCCTTATAGTTTCGTCAAGTCTGTCTGTCTGTCTGTCTGTCTGATTGTCTGTCTGTCTGTCTGTCTGTCTGTCTGTCCGTCCGTATGTCACAGCCACTTTATTCTGAAACTATAAGCATCACATAGCTGAAACTTGGTAGGTAGGTGTATTTTGTTCATCGCTTTCCGATTCAGATACAAAAAGTTAGAAAAAATAATATTTAAGGGGGGGCTCCCATACATGAAACTAAAACCTAAAAATTTTTTTTTACTCAAACCTATGCGTGTGGGTCGTATGTCTATGGATAGGTCTTTTGAATGATGAATGAAATGATGTTGAGGTTTCTAAAACCATTTTTTCTAAAAGTGTAAGGTTTGAGATATAGACGCTTCCAAAGTGGTAAAATGGGCGTCCCCCCCATCTAACTTTTGAACTAAGAAAGAGAAAATTTTGAAAAAAATATATAATGTAGATCTCAACAAAAACTTGCAACGAAAATTGGTTTGAAGGAGATCGAACTAGTAGTTTTTGAGATATTGCACATTTTTATCAACCGCAAATATAACTTTGTCTTTCATACAAACACTATGAAAAACAAAGTTATTTTATGTTTAAACAAAGTTAGTTATTGTGATGTTTTCGTTAAGTGAAAGTAAGTGGACCCTGAATTTAGTTAAGGGTGGCACGGAACCCTCAGTGCGCGGGTCCGACACGCACTTAACCGGTTTTTTTTAATAAGTATAAAATCTGAGTCCTTGTGGATCCACATGGTCTACCGGCGTTCAGTCCGAAATCGAGCTATATCTTAGAAGATGCATAAATGGCGGTTCATAAATTGTGTTTTTTTCATAATAAACTTACATATACTATTCTACACGCTAAAGAGAAGGTACTAAATCAAGAAGATGAACCCTAATATTAATATTTCACATCACCTTAGCAAAATAGTTCGTCGAGCATCGTAGTAACAAATATTGCAATATACACTGCAATCCTCAAGTTACAGGGTAGCGTCTGAACACTTCAGTAGTTACAATTACCATAACATCGTCGAACAAAACGCTTGTTCGCATTCAGGCATCTTCGACCCAGAGCTTTGATGTCGGTATAGCTGTAAACTAGGGTAACTATATTAACGGGAAATGAGGGTTAAATATTGGAACGCATAGAGGGATAACTATACCTTTTTCCGACCAAACAGCGGCAGAATTACCAGAATGTAGTGGGGAGTCTAGTGGGATGGTTTTTTCTGTTGACTTAAAAGCTACAATACTCAGTGACGATCCATAAAATAAGCGTTCCCCTGGTGTTAGCTAGCAGCGTCACCAACACTGCCAAGAAAGGCTTATGACTGGGCATAAAGAGGCGGGAAACCCCCAATGGAAGCCAAGAGGGAAACGGCAACAGTATCTTCCCTAATTAGGAGTTTAGAGCCTAACTCTTAAATTTGATCATGTATATCGTACCTTCTTGACGATACTGTGATATTTTTTTAATTTAACCAAACTTTCTTGATCCCAGACAATTTGTTGCGAAGTGGCTTATAAACTGCCATTTGTTTAACGATTGAAAAATAGCAGTAGTTGTCTAATCGATATTTACTTATAAGTTATTTCCTACTAATATTATAAATGCAAGAGTTTGTGAGGATGTATGGACGATTGTTAGGTACTCCTTTACGCATAAACTGCTGAATAGATTTTGATAAAACCTTACAATAATATAGCTTACACATTGGAATTGGAATTGTAAATTATAGCCTATGTGCTATGTGCCTTTGCTAGTATTTAATACACAGGTTACACAAATTCGGTATTTTAAAAATATGATTTTTAAAGCGAGTTAAAAAACCTCACGCAATAAACGTGATGAACAATGATAGTGAGGTTAAAGTTCGTCATTGTAATTGAGCCCTCAAAATTACGAAAGCCTCGAATCAATTTATCAGGGTAAGCTTGGCTTAAACAAATACCCTCAGTTTACATTTTTATCAGTCCTCAACTCGGGTCTCTAATGCAGTACTTAACAAACCTCTTAGACGAGCATCGATCACTTATTCATGCTGCAAAGTATTGCGAGAGTGTTTTCTCAAACGGGATGCAAGAAATCACTTACTTTAGTGAGAGATTGACATAGCATCTTCGCAGACTAGGGTTGACTTTTGGATGTGGAACGATTTTTTTTTGTATGTAAGTTTTTAAGGTCTATCTTGTGCCGTAGTAAATGTTTATCCTGGTTTAATACATCAGACATCTATACTATAGTTCTACATGAAAGAAACACTTATGCGAATAAAGCCCAAAATATGACACAACATACTTCAAGTGCAAACCTAAAATGATAACAACAAGAAACATTTTAACTGCAATTGATTGTGCGTCGGTCCGACGTGAGTCGACATGAGTACGTCGGTACTCATATCCGTTGCACGCACGTTCTGAGGACTCAACGCATCGTGTGGCAAACGCTGGAGTTCCACTGCTTCGACCGTTGCGACGCAGCGTCGCGCGTCGTTACAACTCAACGCCAAAGTGGCTTCGCTCTGAATCTCATTAAAGTCCTGATATAAAATCGTTGTGTGGTGACGTTAGAGCACCCATGAATTAATGATTATAACTGGATGCACTCACCAACAAGCTTTGTTGTGTCTACCAACCGGGTTTAACATACCTAGATTGCAGAACGACTATCTTTCGTAGCATATAATGGGTTTTTATTCATTCGCACAAGATAAATTAGAGAAAAATATTTATAAAGGCGAAATGAAAAGTTTTAGGATTTGGATATCTTATTAATTAATTAATTCATTTAATTAAAAAACTTTATTGCTTATTTATTTTTAAGTGTACAAAGGATGGACTTAATGCTTAAAGCATTCTCTTCCAGTCATACTTTTAGGTCATACAGAGAGATTGTTATGGGTGCAGGAAAGTGTTGTAAATAGATATTAAAATTGTAACAATATACTATAGTGTAGAATAATAATATTATAAAATATACATAAAGGTTTATAAACTAAATATACAGTATATATTTATATGCATATACCAAAACTATAACTACCAAAAACATAAATAACTAAGAATATAAATACATCCATATTATACATGTTTCGCAATTATTGAATAAGAAACTTTCGCAGTTTATTCTTGAAACTGCGAAAGTTCACAGTTACTGTGAACGACTTGGACTGATAGGTGGAGCGATGAGCCGGTATGCCTAGCCGAAGATCTTCGGAAGAACGAAGAGCACGATCATAAGATTGACATAAGAAGGAGAACATATCCTTAAGATAAGAAGGCGATGAGGGGTTATTGAGAATACCGTACAGAACACAGAGAATTCGGGAGTTTCGACGTAGTCGAATGGGAAGCCAATTAGGTTGCGCTCTGTAAACCTAGTTTTAGGTTTTGTTAGGGCAAGTTTCAGAATCGTAATCCTACTACTATTATAAAGGCGAAAGTTTGTAAGTATGGATGTATGGATGTTTGTTACTCTTTCACGTAAAAACTACTGAATGGATTTGAATGAAACTTTACCACAATATAGCTTATACATAAGAATAACATATAGGCTACAATTTTTGAGGTTTCTAATGTGAGGTCGTAAAAAAACACATTTTTTGCGCTACTAGACGAGACGAACCTGAAGTCCACGCGAACGAAGTCGCGGGCAAAAGCTAGTAATGTAAATAAATTGCTGATTAGCAAGCAATTATGTAGAAATTTGCTTCTGCAAGATATGTAATAAATGTATGTGCATATGGTTGCAAAACTAATGAACAAAAAGGTACCTTACACATAATTAAATGTGCAATTTGACATCAATAAGGAATCATTCCTAATTAGCAACAGTTTTATGGAATTCTTCTTCACACTTATGTAAAACGTCTTCCTGTAAACATTTTATTTCTGGCTGTCTCTATCTCATCATATGTATATTTTAAATTAAGGCACTTTAATAGTTAATATTTCAACTCAGAAAGAACTACCGCAAAGATAATTCTTTAAAAGTTTAGATCGTCTAAACACGCTTTGAGACGTCTCAATGAAAACCTAGCCTCGTAAGATGCATCTCTTATTTTCGAATTCCTTATCTGAGAAGTCGCATTCTGAACCTCGTTACCACAGCAAAGACAATTTTCCCCACCAACTTCCCCGACAAATGTGATTACTGCGCTTACAGCTCCATGTTAAAACTTCTGTAATTGTGTTTTCAGAAGTTTTTGGTTATGTAAATCTTAATTTACAGTATCATCTGCGGCGAAATCGCGCAATTTAAGATCCTCCGTTGAAAAAACCTTGTTAGCGCTGAATTCTTGGCTAGTTTCAAGTGTGCAAGTTGGAACTTCAATTCCATTGCATGGAAAAGCGAGAAGAGGCTCCATTTAAACTTGTTGAATTAACTGTTGAGCCTCATAAACTGGATTTAATTCATGATTGAGTGGAGATGAAAATTAAGTCTACAGAGAATCTGACTTTTAGAGAGTTATTTTTTTAATCAAGAGGAATAATAAAACACTGTATAAAATTGGTCCGCAAAGTCACATTTAACATTTCATACTTAAAACTATTTTTTTTTCTACACTTCAAGCTCAATCAACCACACGAAACTAAACAAAACTAGATTACAATTCAATTCAATGAAAATGGAGGTAGTAATCAAAGATAAATAGCTGTCGTTCGATCAGCGAAACAATTTTTCTTTAGGGTGAGCTTCACTATATAGGTCCTATTATGTAAGAAGCTGTCTTTATTTACGGAACTATGTTCTTGCTCGCTCGCATTGTCTTGAAGGTATGAGAGACAGGGACAACTATAGTTAAAAATATTGACTAACGGAATAGGCTCCATAAGATGCCATTACGGTCCCTACGCCTTGGCAGCACTCGGCCTAGACGACGTTTCAATCCAATTGAACGTGCCTTCTACGATAAAAGAAGGGTTGCCATGAGTTATACAAAGGCGGACAAAGAGTTGCCATCTCATAGATGAAAAAAATCTAAATCATAAACTTGTGTCTATTTTGACGAAGGTGATATTTAAAAACCTATTCAATAACACTTATAATACTACGATTTGTAGCCTTAGGTACGCTACGTCAAAATTCGTTCGTATTTTTGTTGATTCAACTGATTTGAAACAAAATGGTAGTTATTACGACGAAGCAAGAATACTATTTAATCTCGCAAAGACACGAAGTTGCTGAGCACGTACTCTTAAAGTACTTATCAAGTTTAACGTTAGTTGGTCAACAATATGGCTGCTATAGGATTTTGTTTAGCTTTACTCAGTGCCTTAATACAAATAATTATTTTAAGTACTAATTATGCGGAAGTTGTTCCGGGTCTTAATTTTTATTTTATTTTATGCTGTCGACAGGGACGTAGATCAATGATAAAATAATGATGCGTATTAAATTTTAGGTCCATGTTTGTGTAAGATAAGATTAAAAATGCTCGCCAAAAATTCATAATTCTTCAAACATGTTTTGTGTACTCTAACATGTAACAATCGTCTATGCTATTATCATTAAACAAACTGTTCATAAATATTTGTACACTTAAAATATCAAAATATTAACGAAAAACGCTCATAAAAACTACTTAAGTGACGAGTCCAGGCGTGGCTCGACTCAATTCAATCAAACGCGAAGTGGTTCTAGAATTAAATTTTAGCTTGTAAAAAGAAAAAATATCTCCGTGAAGTGATAAGTTTATTTTACAGGGTAATAACATTTTTCCAGTGGAATCGGTTTTTACAGCTCTATCGGTGGATTGGGCCGTAATTATATTTGTCCGTAAGAGCGGGCCGAAAATATTTTTTCTGCTGAAACTCTTATTCGACCCCGGTGCTTTGTTCGAAGATAGCGGGGATTTGGAGTTTATTTAGGTCAGTGCACTCCAATCTGTAATAAAAGTAAGGCGATAATAATTCCCTTTAATCCGAATGGTTACGGCAGGGGCGGCCAAGCGGTTTTCACTCGCTGCACTAATAGACTCGACTTGAATGTTCTTTAGGTACAGTTTTCTTTAGCATTAGAAAAGGTTAAATTTAGGCTTATGCCACTAAACCTCCCAAAAAAAGTGGAATAAATGTATGGATTGTAAAATTTCGAGAACAATAGATTTAGTGTTAAGTGGCATAAGCCTTAATTTATTTTAGAAAAATAATCAATTTTGCATCTCGTGACGATTTGGGCCCATCTATTCGAGTGCATTCTACACACATGCCCCGCCCACTCTTCACTTAAACTTTGCTGTCTTTTCGTCTACATCTGCTACGCCAGTTCTGGAGCGTATTGTGGTATTCCGGATCTTATCGATCCTTTTAATACCCAATACGCTCCTTTCCATAGCTTTCGAGATGGATACCACGGAGGCGATAGACGGCTACCGACGAAGGGGTAGACCTAGAAAGAGGTGGAGTGACGATCTGTCCAGCTTCGCGAGAGATTGGGAGTCGATGGCCGCTGACAGAGACGAATGGAAAGAATTGGGGGAGACCTTTGCCCAGCAGTGGGATGATGTAGGTTAGATAAAAAATCAATTTTCATTAATATTAAGGTATAAGTATGTACTTCTATTTATATTTTATTTTATGGAACATTTACATACAAGCCTGAGCCAACCTGTAATGAATATAAACGAATTCAAAATATCAGTATCATAAAGTATGTATTGCGTCATAAACTTTCAATGTGATTGATACTATTTAATTGCCTTAATGTCTTTTATTTAGGTACATTTGGACAATACAACCATGCTGTAGCATTAAATGCAGATAAACATAGCACATAGGCATGTAAGTGTAAGTAGCGCTGAATGAAAGTAGGTACAGAGAGACGATAACACTAGCGATGTTTGTTGACAATCTGGCGAGCAAAAGTCGGGCGCTTATATCTTTGGCAAGTCGGCGCGTGGCAATCCATTTTTTGTCCGACATTAGGGAAATCCTCGCAAGCCCTATTTAGGAAATTGCCTCCTTTATCGCCCTTGTGGCTAACAGAGTTCAGCTCGACCTCGATCCGGGGCCCTTTTATTTTTAAACCTCCCAACTTTTAGTAGCCGCTTACGACGCCGGATCACTTACTTCGTCTGCTATTTTAATTCGCAAAACAAAAATAAATGGGAGTTTGTTTTAAGTTGGAATAGGTAAATGAGTATTTAGGCATTGCGGGACTGGAATTTGAATTAGTTTATAGGAGAAACAAATTGGATTCTGTTTGAGCTATTAGCATTTCTGCCGGAGAAAAACTTGAACAATTTACTTTGATGGAAAAGTCCGAGTCGTGATAAATCGGTTTTGAAATGTTAAAGAAGAAGCTGTATTGGGCATTCTTGTGTTCTAGTATTTTTGAAATTAACGTTTTTTTATAAAAAAGAATAATAATAAGATGTTGCAGCTTACCCGTAGCATACCATGACCGTGCTAGGAACGTGTCTGGCAAAAAAAAACTTGACCGTTCCATCACCGACCAACACCGTCGCGTGTCATGCACGAAGCGTGACAGCACCGGCAAAATACCAGAAAAAAAAGGATGCAATGCCATCGCATTGTTTTCTCTTGCATGTGTGTTCAGAATACTCTTTTTTACCAATGTTTTCAAAAAACAATTAAGTTAATAAAAGCTTTAGCAGTTAAAGACTAATTTTGTGCAAACGTCGTGTAGCCTGTTCTTTATGTCTACAATACCTACATTGCCTTTAAGTTTATGTTTTTCTATACTTACGTCTGCGATATTTGAAATTTACGATGCCATAAACTTTTGTAAGCTGTTCCTTCCTGATGGAGTAGAAAAAGGCATTTCTTGTAGTAACTTTTGTTGCCATAATAACTAAGTTGACGAAAAAATGCTAGTCATTTTTGTTAGTTGTAACTTTCTCATAAATAACAGATAATAAATAGCTCAGTTTTGCATGTACCTACTTAAAACGGTATCATTATCGACACATTATGTATTTGAACAAACAGATCACAATGCAAACAGCTAAATCAAATGAAATAATAATTAGAGTATGCAAACGATGGCGAACTGTGTAATAATTTATTGTTGTTCGCAGCGCAGCGCATTTTGTTGCATAAAATATATTGCAAGTTTACTTAGCATTGGACCGGTAAATAAATTGCAAGAATGCTATTAGGTTAAATATTTTATCGGGACTGTTTCAATGCTATAAGTATTCTATAGAAAATATAAAATTTCATCATTACGCTGGATTATACAAATCACTAACTCCGAAACTCAATAGCAGGCTTAAAACCGTACTAAGGTATGAACCAACCAAATTGAATAGCTCTTAAACCATGAGACTTTTCTTAACCCATGTTGGCCTATTCTGATAGATAGTTGAACCACAAATTACCGGACACTCTGTATAAGACCCTTTGCATACTACGACTTTTAGCAGCGATGCAGTCGTGATGCAGAATCGATGCAGTCGCAAAATGTCAACCATTACACACTTGCGCTACTTTTAGCGATGCAAAAACTGGACATTGACAAATTATGTACTATGCGTATATCGGGGGCCTGATCATTGCGTCAGTCGCGATGCTGTAGCACGTTTCCAAAACGCGCGACAACATCGATGCTAATAGTCACAGTGTGTAAGGGGGTCTAAGGAATGTCATAATGACAGCATTCAATATTGGAGGCATACTTTTAAATGGGTGGGGTTACCTTAGTCTTGGTTTAATCCTGGTGCTATCTTATTTGTAAATCAAATTTGCCTTGTGTGTTAAAGCTCCGTTGACGCATCACAGTATCTTACCTGAATTTGGAAAAATTGAATTAACTATCAAGTATTAACCAAAGCTTTAGTTAAAAGTTAAAATAGGCCATAATACATAATTTTGTTAACTCTGACACGTGTGGAATGTACTCGTGTGTTTGGAATTCTGTCATTAAAGTGTTGTTGGCGAAGATCGCTGTGGTTTGCCGCTGCCACCCTAACATTGACTTGACATTATAATATAAATTGTTCCTTATGCCAATAATTAAGGCCTGAGTTGGGGTATAGTTTGTGTCGTTGAAAACAGTGGAATGGAATTGAGTTTTATTCTTTTAAGACTACCGCTAATGTGATTGAATATCTACGATTAAGTTAATTTTTTTTAAGACTTTGCTCTATATTTGTAGAAGTATAATCCAACTTAAATTGTTCACTTACTTTAATCGAAGATTACTTAAGTTCCATGTTTTTCGTAAAACTATGACGTCACGTATAGAAATGAAAACGTCTCGAAGGAAATATAGCTCTAGAAAAATATTGCAAGATCAACGTGACTCGATTGAGTCTGAAAGTTGACTTCTTTCACTCTTAGCTTTAAAAGGCTATTGAATATCTGTTAAAGCAACCTCAATAATCGGCATGACGGCGCCGAAGTATAAGTCTGAAGTACTGGCGGCCCCCTGCGACTTCGTTCGCACGTTTTGATGTTAACCTGTACCGTAAGTTAAAGAGTGCTGTTCTTTAAAGTTTATCAGATAAATAAGCTATATAACACTAAAATAATAATCCGAATCGAACTAGTTGTTACTGAGATAAGTGGGTTGAAACAAACATATAAACTCTCCAGCTTAATAATATTAGTAGGTACCTATAGATAAAGATGACCCAACGGAATATTAAAGCGTAGTCATTATATTGAACGGCGGGATACGTAAGCTTAGTCGATAGGCTGGGATTACGTATTTGATGCACTGGAAAAACGACCTCGATTTGCGGTGTAGAGGTATCGCAGTTTGAATTATCGATACTATGTATTAGAACAAATGAAAATTGCTGCGATCTGAATCCACAAATACTCATATATATTTTAATACAACTGCTGAAAATCTAGTAATAATCTTGTAGTTAGTGAACGACCACCAGATATGGTGGTTAGCTGCGAATATGTTGAATAAGGAGTCACCGACCAAACGGCTGCAGGATTACCAGAATGGACCAGAATGGGGAGTCTAGTGGGATAGCCTACTCTATTATAAGCTACACTATTCTGTGACGATCCTGTGCCATGGCGAGTAAACGACACCTTCAAATAAGCGTTCCCTGGTGTTGGGTAGCAGCAACATCAGTACTAGCAGAATGCTGAAGATGTAGTATATCAGGAAAGGCTTCTGAATGGGCATTAAGAGGTAACCACCGGTTCTTAAACTGCGGTGTGGAAGGCGAGAAGGAAACCACCGCACCATATTCCCTAATTTGGAGATTTATTACAAAAAATCTATGATGATGCTTAAAATCTCTTAGACCAAATTATGATAAACACTATGTTTGTGTATTAAACTCAATAATACTCATAAACCGACTTCTTTTAATGACATCACTTCTTTTAATCTATGTATGTTGTAAGCATATTGTATTATTTATTATGCATCCCCCAATAATTAGGTATTCTGAGAAATATTTTTACTCACGCATTTGCGGAAGGTTCAGATTTACGCATGTTGTTCCATCATAATCAGAATGTGAGAAATGAGCTGTCATAAGTTACCCGCAGTTAAAGCAAGTTTGAGTAGTAAGACCCATATTTTATGACACATGAAAATGTTTTTGCCATCTATTAAATACAGGTTGTTGTTTTTGATTATGTGGGTTTTTTTTTCATAAAAAATATATGTATTTTTGATTTTTTTGGCATCAGTATCATTTGTACAACCACCCCTGAGTCGCTCGTCGCTGACCAAAACAAGACCCTGTATAACTTAAGTGGGCATCATCTTGACCCCAATATGTATGCTTTAATGACGACGCATCAAAATATTTATTTATGCATACAGATTTTATGCGTTAAAGGTATTATATCACATCTATCCACTCGTTACTGAACTACTGAACTGAATCAAACGAGGCTACCATAACCACAATATATTGTGACGTAACTGAGTAGGTATTATAACTTGCAAAAATCTTTGGCTGCGAATTTCCCTTTGATTTTATTACGCAATCGCCAAAACTTCAAAGTTTGGCGGCTGAACTCGTGTTCTTTGACGTAGATTGATGTTGGCGCTCTGTAACTTCTGGGAACGTAATGCACCGTAGAAAATTATCCAACACCATTGGATAAGTACCCGTGTCAACTTGTAATTGTAACTTAGAGGTTTTAACGACTACCATTTTAAAACTACACAATACACACACACACACACACACACACACACACACACACACACGAAACAAGAAGTAGTGCTTAGCTCAAAAGCCCTGATAGGCTTTCTAAACAAATAAAACCATTTGCGCAGACCAAAGTTAAAAATATTAATACGTCATCAAAATGAACAGTGTAACAAAATAATGATTTAGCCCAGAGCTAGCTAGCCTGGATCTGAAAAATATACTTTTAAGGTATTTAGTTTTTGAGTTAATCGCTTAATTTACACAGTATCATAACAATTTTTTATCGAGATGGGAAATAATTATGATGTAATTTTTAATATGCTTTAAAAAACAGAGACAATTGTAATAACATGAGTTATCACTGCAATCGCGTATGATAATAGCAAGTCAAGAGGGCGCTAACAAATGTTTGGTCCAACGTTTGTCTGTTTTTGCAACAATTCGCCGCTTCGTATCAGTCGTTCATTCGTCATTTGTCGTCGGCAGATCCCCTTGTGTGATAATTAATACGGTCCAAGCCATAAAAACCCGTCAAGTTCGAGTCGGACAAGCGCACAAGGGATCGAATAATCTAAAAATATTAGACACTTAATTCTATCTACCTATGGCCGTTGTTATATTGAGAAAAATAGGCAAAAACACTTTTGTTCGTATTAATTTTATTTTGTTTTTTAAAAATACATCATCTGTATAAATTTTCTCCTGTCTAGCTATACAGGTTCATGAGACATATCATGGTAATAGACAAACAGACGGATAGTGGAAGTCTTAGTAATAGGGTCTCGTCTTTACCCTTTGGGTACGAAACCATGGTGACACACATACAGACGAAAAGAAGGGTTTTAGTTAAAGGGTCTCGTTTTTAGGTGACAGACAGACAGATGACGTTAAGTCTTAGATAATAGTTTTTTTAAACTTTTGTTTACGAAAGCCTGGTGACTGACGTACCAACAGTGAAGTCAGTGTAACAGGGTTTTTTACCCTGAGGGTACGGAGCCCTAAAAACGTTCGCTGCCAGCGCCACCCCCTTTATATATGGCAGGGTATTTGTCATGACGTCACCTGGCGAATATACGTGATCGGCATCCGGGAAAAATGTTGTTCAATTAATTAGGTACTTTGAATGGATTCCGCTGGGTCTCGGTTATTGGCTGGAAAATTAGGGTGGACCGGATTGATTGTTATGGTGTAGGCCAACGATTAGTTTCGGAGATAGGGCTTCGGTGATTTTTGTTAGGTAAGGATGCGGGTGCAATTAGCTGATCAGTTTTGTTGCAGATATAATCAGAGGACAGTATGTTCTGACAAAAGAGATGTCAACCAATCTTCATTTTACATTTTACCCTCACGGATGTGTTCAATATTCTTTTGTCATTCTTTTGCTCTAAAAGCTAACCACTACTGGTGGAAACTATAAGCATATTCATCTTCATCATTATCAGCCGAAGGACGTCCACTGCTGAACATAGGCCTCCCCCATGGCTTTCCACAACGACTGGTTGTGAGCGGTTTGCATCCAGTCTTCAACCAGTGTGTGTTACCAGTGATGACATACGGATCCGAAACGTGGTCTCTAACTATGGGCCTCATAAAGAAGCTCAAAATCAGAACGAGCGATGGAAAGGGCTATGCTCGGTGTTTCTCTACGAGATCGATTCAGAAACGAGGAGATACGTAGAAGAACTAAGGTAACAGACATAGCCCTGCGAATCAGTAAGCTCAAGTGGCAGTGGGCAGGGCACATAGCGCGAAGAACTGATGGCCATTGGGGCAGAAAAGTTCTAGATTGGAGACCCTTCGACCAAAGGCGCAGCGTAGGACGTCCACCGACAAGATGGACAGACGACCTTGTAAAGATCGCAGGATCGCACTGGATAAGCATATTATGGTTTAAAATATGTTCCATGTTGTCCATCTGTGTAGTTAAAATTTCAAGTAATCTACGTAATTAAAAATGCTGGCAGCAGCAATTTTTATAATTTGCAATCTAAGTTAACTTATGTTTTCTATCTTCAGGACTACCTACACTTATGTGCGTATCTATCATCTATACTTTGTTCATGATGATATCCCAATATCACTTAATAAAAAAAGGGATTACCATAAAATGAAAACACTTCGAACCATGGTAAGTGGAACCCCCAAAATCCTCAATAAAAATCACTAACGCCTTTAAAGAGTTCCGGGGAGCCGGGAGGGCCCTATCGCAGTTGTAAATCGACCTCGGACAACTCTAGTAGACACCTAAATACTATGGGGTGAAAGGGAATTTTCAGCTACTCTCAATTTCAGGGCTACCAACACGTTTTTGATAGTAGTGTTATATTTTTTCTTACTTTATGTTAAGTTTAGAAAGTAACGAATCAACGTTTCAAAGAAGTTTCGTCAAACCTGCGTTCGAATGTTCACGTCGACGCGACGTGATGAAATATTTTTCACAAGTTTTTGAACCTACGCTTGAGGTAGAAAGTTTTAGATAGCCGTTCAAAAACTATCACAATACACATGCTGCCACAAAGGCTGTTTTCACCATGTCATGGACAAATTTTGGTCATTTACGACTACATAATTATTGATTACTCGTTAAAAAGCACTGGCCGCAAAAGAAAAATACAGTCTAGAACTCCAGACCGATCCCAAATTATTCAAAATAGAAACGATACTAGCCACGCCCTATAAATCGATTGCATTCGTGAATGTAAAAGGTAACCCTATTATAGTCGAGTCTATAAACGAGAAATAAATCGCGCCGTAACACTGCGTAACGACCTTAGGGCTACGGCGAAAAACTTCCAGGGAGCTATTAACTTTATTTAAGGGTGTTATAAAGCGTTTTCAACGTTATCAAAATCCCTTGAGCCTAGTTTCGGCTGGCCTCCGTTTATTGCCACCTGGGGACGATGCTGTCTTACAGGTGCCCAGCCATAATTAGGAATTATTACACCCTCTGTTGAAATCTTACATAATGTACTTGTATTTAAATATTTGTGTACTTTTTCAAAAAGAACCAGGGACATAGAGAAGGTCACAGAAATGGCTTGGACTAAATGGTAAAACGAAAAGGTAAAAATCTAAAGTACTGACTAAAGTTTGAAGTAGATCTTACCACTCCTAGCGTAACCACCTCAGATCGAGGTCAACTCGGGACCACCTCTCGATCGCTTACTGCTAGTCGTCTGGTGTCTGTCGAATATCCGTCCACCCTGCGAAACGTGCTGTTAATCACAGTTAATACCTTCGATTCAGTGCCATGATATAAAATGCTGTGAAAATGCTCTTAAGTGTGACCAAAATGAGACGAGAATGAAAATAAAAAGCTATTTTAGAGCGTGTACAAGATTTTGAACATAGCCCCATCTGGTCTGAGCAGCAGCGAAAACATGACTGGGACGATTTATTGCTCACTGAGTTCTAGTCTTGTGCACTCGTATAATCGATGTTTTATAAATAGTATTACTTCATTAAATAAACGTCAAAAAGGAAGCTCCTAGATGAAGAAAAAAAGATAATTATTAGTAGTTAAAGACTTATCTCGTCTTTTAAAACTTGTTTAAGTGACATTTCTATATTGATTTAAAAACATATCTACTGCTGCATTCGTTGTTACTTCAAATGTGGTATTGCCTGATAAGCTATAATTTATTTTGTGGTATTGCTTCTATGCAGGTACTTTTAGATTTTTTGACATTTCAGAGCCATAGAGCTTAAAGTTTAAATCAGAATGCGAGTACTTTGACACATTACGGACTATGACGTTGTAGATTTTAAGGAGATTCTTTTTTGAGCATTACCTGCCTACTAATAAAAGGTCAACTCGACACCTCCCTCGCAAAACTCTGTAACTGTTAGTTATCGAGAAATACGATTTTAGTATTTTCGTGTTCTCCGAGGTCGGTTTTATAAGGTGGACTTCAATTTTTATTTAAATTAGCGTCAATATTAGTAATTTACAGCTGTATAAGTGTCTATCTAGAAAAAGGGCTCCCTGCATATCTGCCTAGCTGTTAGTTAACCGCGTATGCGCGGGGCGTATTGAAGCGGACCGGGGGGCATATCTGTCACTTCGTCAGTATCGCACCGGAGAGCCTACGATGCAAGTGTGTACTCAAGTGTAATGTGATTTAATGAAAAAAAAACGGCTAGGCAGTGAATACAAACATGTGATCAAAAAGGATACAATTCAAGGATGCTCTAAAAAACAATTTTTTGGTCCAAGAGACAATAAATACAAATGTGGGGGGTTCAGGTAAAATACAAAATCCGAGTAAGTTAAATGACATGATTACTTTTAATATTTTTCCACTGTATTAATATAGTTTTGACATAAAGTTTTGAAAATTGCTTGTTTTTTGTGGTATTTAGAGGTAACACTTAGGGTAATCTATTAAATTCTACTACTCCGACGCAAATACACGTAACTAGGCCAGTTACAGAGTTATGTTTCGTAATTCATAATGACGCTTGTCACTTAAAGAGTTTTGCTGCGGAAGATTTATAATGTTTTTTGCTTTAACTGACACTTACAGACTTATGCGCCGATGGCTTTACTATACTTTTGGTTCTAATTGCCGCTTAAACACATATGCACCGGAGGTTTATTTTAAAAATATTATTTAAGTATCACTTAGGTTGTTTTGCTTCGGATTAGTTAATTCGATATATTTTGTATCTGACACTTAAGTATACTTACGTGGTAAAACAAATGTTAGCATGCCCCTTAAGTGTTATTACTTTTTCAGAGTCACCTGTTCCACACTTCTCCGAAAAAGAGAAAATATTTTGGCCGAATAATAACATATTCGAAAATGATGCTGACAATGTTACGGAAGATCAGTTAGCAGAAGATCTTACTCAAAACTCAACATGTGTGCCCACTAAAAACCAGTCAGTGTTTTTCGATGCCATTTATGAGGGGGAAGCTACGGGTAATCCTTAGCTCAGCCCCTAGGTATTCTTTGCAGCCTCGCCTCGGACTGTGACTCGTAGTTTGCAAGCTCCACCTGTATTCAGGAGAAAATTATTTATCCTGTTATCGGCGTATGGGACACACACCACCTTCATGGGCCTCCTTTAGCGATCGGCAAACATCACCTTGTCGACCTTTCGAGACCCATCTAGGAGTGACAGGTGAAGGGCATCAAGTTTTATTCGGTTCCCAGGAAGTCGGCGACGAATCATCGGTGCGTTGGTTTAAGCCTCCCGCTACCTCTCCGCCGCCTCCTTCTGGGAGATTGGTTCTGGATCACTGTTGATGCGGTGCAGGTATTTGCCGAATCAGTCGTGGCCTGTTAAAATCTGATTAGAATGGTGTGTTAGGCGTTCATGTTGGCGCTTCACACATCCCTCGAGCAAAGTATAGCAGCGAGCAAATATACATAGTCAGGTCATAAGTTCTGTCACACAATAAAAGCTTTTGAATTTAGAATACTGGCCACATAAAAGACAGACACAGAAGACCGTGTTGCGGTTTTTGCGTTGCATCGTTGCGCCAATTTAGATTTTCAACTTACTGAAAAATTTGAATAAAACCAAAAGATTCGTTTATCGTACCATAAAACGGTCTTCATACAATGGTCTTCATTGAATCTTAGTATAGTGTATATGTAGATGACAGGTCAAGAAGTGGTCGCCCCTGCTCTGTTAGCACTCCAGCGGTGATAAAAGCTATGAAGGCGCGATTTCAAATAAATCCCATACGTAAGCAGAAACTGTTTGCCCTTCAGATGGGGTTAAGCAGAACCACGGTGAACAGGGTGTTAAATGAAGACTTAGGGCTTAGGAAATATCGAAAAAAACAGTGCATTATTTGGACGCGCGTTTATTGGATCTGAGAATGAAGCGATGACGCGCTTTGTTGAAGCGGTACGCGGGAAAAAAGCATCGGGAAAATATTTTTTCTGATGAAAAATTTTCAGCGTGGAAGAGAGCTACAACAAACGAAATGATAAAGTTTACGCACACAACAGTGAAATAGCGAGCAACTTCGCGTATTCATTTGCATGCGTATGCATATTCCGCGTGTACAACGAGGCCATTTTCCATTCTCGCTCATGGTTTGGTTGGGAGTCTCTTATAATGCAGTTGTGTATCGAAATACAGTACTCAAAAACCTTGTGGAACCTGTTTCTCATACCATGTTTAATAACAGGCACTGGGTATTCTAACAAGATTCTGCGCCAGCTCATAGAGCGAAAAGCACACAAGACTGGCTGATGGCGCGTGAAATCGACTGAATTCGGCACGAAGACTGGCCCTCCCCCAGTCCAGATTTGAGTCCGTTAGATTACAAGATATGACAACACTTAGATGAAAGGGCCTGCTTAAAGCCTCATCCTGATTTGGAGTCACTCAAGGCATCCTTATTAAGGCAGCCGCGGACATTGACATGGACCTCGTTCGTGCTGCGATAGACGACTGGCCGCACAGATTGAAGGCCTGTATTTAAAATCGCGGGGGTCATTGTGAATAAACTTTATTACCATATGAATCTATATATAAGGAAAAATGGTTACATAAATAATAAACATGACTAAAGAACTTCATATTACACATGTGACAGAACTTGTGACCTGAGTATGTGTAATGCGGAGCTGCAGGTCCCAGATCTGCAGAGCCTCGTCCTTCAGTTTGAGGCGCTCCACCTCAACTTCTCGAGGTTCTAGCCTCAAGTCCAGAGACTTTTGTTTCTCGCGCCACTCAAAGACGGCGGCTAAAACCTCGGCATCGAGGGCTAAACTTACATACCGGCTATGGCAGCAGCTGCATTTTCCGCTACTGTACGACATTAGTCTCAGCGCTATACTTTACGCAAGAGCATTTTGCTGCCCTTGTTAATAGGGGCATGTATAACGCCATGGACCGCAGAACACCCATATTGGCAAAAAGGCGCCTACTAGCAGGCAGCAGTCCCACCAATGTTCGGCATTAGTCTGCTCAGTGCTTACTTTCAAAATGGGCGGTGAACTTCCAGCGTCCATCAAGCCGAAATACTTAAGCTTTTTCCTTTCTTATCTTGACCCCAATTACCACTATGTGTGATCTCGCTGGTGTCGCTCGTTTTGGCCTATAAAAACTTTTATTGCATTCCAGTACTTGATATGAGACCCACGTAGTCTTTGATAATTTTTGTGTCACCATCTAGTCCTACAGAGTTTTTAATAGCTCCATTCTAGACCACATTGATAAAACCACGAGACTCCCACACAGCCCTCAATTAGGTCCGAAACCCTTCTTCATAGTCCAGACTTCAAAGTTCATACTAACTAAACTATGTATCTCTAAGTATAAAAATATCTCGTTCTATTCATTAAGCATTAAGTACCACTTACGAAATAAAATACGTCCATACTTTCATTACATAACTACCTATTTGCCACTTACTAACTTTATCAGATATTTTTTTCCAAAGCAAAACTCTGTAACTGACACTTGAATTAAAAAAAACTTATTAAATCCGACGCATAATTCTTTAAGTGTGATATCTTAATATCTGTAAATAATTCAATAAAACCAACACAAAAATCTGAATATAGTCGTCAAAAACAGCCCATATGCCAAATTTCAAGGTGATAGTTTCAAGGGTAAGAGCACAGTGCGCATTTGAAGTTTCGATCGGCTCTCCTGTAAAATTTGCGATTTCAAGTTAGCGACTTTTGCGTTGGAGGTGTCGAACTATCGATAGCCGAAGTACCGACTCTGTCGTAACACTGTTGAATGCACAATAGGATGTCTTGTATGCTGTTCACTGTTCGGTGCTTGTGCTCGTGTTATCGCACAAAGAGAATCTGTCAACCTTTACGTACTTTCTTGTTTAGCACTCATTATAAATTTGTTTGCTATAGGTACGTTTAGTATGGAAGCGCTCGAGAGAAATACTGGGAGAGAAAGTTCATTGAAAAATTAAAAAACGCATGGAGTATTATGTTACGAGTACCTATTTGTATTTAAAAAAAATATGATGAGTACCTGTGTTACATACACAAAATTAAGTTAAAGTTAAATTAAATAATTAAAAAAACAAATTGTAAATTAGCCCTTTGCTGGCGAATATTTACTCAAATGAAACGTCACAATCAGCAACTACATAGTGATGTATGAGATGTATCCTAGCTAACTCAACACGCAAAATTAATAGTTTTAGAATTCAAAACTAAGAATTTGAAATGCATTGAAGCGTTTTAGCGGAGCTGGCAGTCAGTCACCACAGATGACGTATCCGGCGCGAGTTGTGACGTCATAGTGTGGACGGTCCACGGATTTCACTGGCAGAATATGCATTTTGCTACTGTAGCTTACTGTTGAATTATTTAGATTATGTGGATATAATTTTATATGACTGAGGAACAGACCGTGGTTTAGTTATACCAGGTCACATATTCTTCTTCTCTTCTCTTCTTCTCAGTCGTATCTTCATTTCTGAAGGTCGCGCACGTCTTGGTAAGCCTCGGTGGATGATCTTACGAGTTCTTTCCACATGTTGGTCACATATCTATAAAAAAATATTTTCGATAAGAACGAAATAAGATCACAAATAATGCTGAGCTGAATAGTTAAAGGAACCTGTCTTTTTAGTGTAGGTATTTAAAAGGGTAATGGGTGATTTCTTTATTTAAAGAATTATTATTCGTACTTAGGTACTTATTTCAATTAATCTTGACTAACAAAATCAATTGACACTACTATAGCGCAATAATCTCCTTTGCCAGTAACAAAATGGAAAGGATAGAAATTATTATAAGAAATACTGACATGTGACCGTTTTGTATCACTGCAGTATGGGTTAAACTACTTTGTTAAAGCTTCCGTCACGTAGAATATAACAATAACAACAATGTACGAAATCTATAGCTCTGTTCCAATACTGCTTCATCCAACAAGGTTTGCTTAAACGTAACTACAATTGTAGCAATTTGCGTGAAAACCCGGAGCCAGCATTACTGTCGGGTAGCGATCTATCGACCGTAGCTATCTAGCAATTCTATTTCCTATCTGCGACGCTCGTAAAAGTCAGTTGAATAAATGCGGGACAATCTTAATTCACTTTTGTCCTCCCCGGACATCATACCCGGAATTGGCACGACGGGACTAAAGCCCAGTTTATGCAGGACAAGGGCTTAGCGTGTAGCGTAATCAAACGGCACTGGTGGAAATTGAAAAATGTAAATGCCGTGAAAGGGTACTGACTTGACGAGTGTGGCGGATTAATGTCAAAGACTTACGTAGTCTAGATTTAGAAAGCCTTTGACGGGACGGCTACGTTCTCTTGGTTGACACCTGTTTTTGGGACGTGCATCTGTGATGTGATTCGATATTTTTATCTGTTGCATGCCATATACTCACAGACCTACCTACTATTGTTATTAGTTGAGTGATAATATGTTTAACCATAAACCGTCGTTAAATTACTTATGTTATATTCTCATCAAACGATCTTACTAGGTAACGAAAGAGTCATGAAATTTTCTGAAAAAAAAAACCTTATTCATTTTACTTTAGAAGTTGAGCCGAAACCAAGGTCGTAATAGGCGAGGCTTAACGCTCGCTATCAAGTCCCAAGCTATCCAACGGTTATTAGTAAGGGTTGAGGATTTGTTTGCGGAGTCCGCTTAACGCTCCTCACACCGCTTCATACTAAGCACCGCCTGTCCGTAAGCGAATGTTTTCCACTAAGGGCACTTGGCCGAATGGCACCTGGAACCTTAGCTAGTTTTACTTACGTCACCAATGAATTTGGGTTGGCTACTCTCTACTTGAGAGTAGCTTTTTGGAGTAATATATTTAAAAGGAAAAAATACTATATTAATACAAAATACCCAACATCACAAGCTACTGAGACCCAGGTGCCACACACCATAAGTAACAAAAATATTTGAGGTGCCATTGCACGGGTGCCCTTAGTGGAATCAGTCCGTAAGCGATGTTGGGTGGGTAGAAGAAAATTTTACGGGCACTGTCGGCAACAAATGCAAGGAAATGAGGGCCTTCCGGCTATTGGCACCTCGATCCAATTTGCTTTGAAGCGCACCTTCATTATAGTTGTTTACGTTTGTTGCTCGTCCGGGCTACGTACGACACGTGTACGGGCACGATTTTCCTTCGTTTAGGACAGCTTAGTGATTTTTCAGTTATTTTACCCAGAAATGTTTTGTTCGTTTCTCCTTTTGGACTCACCTTTTTGTGTTCATCGTTAGTTTTACCTTTCAGTATTGGTATTTCGTGTACAAAGAGTAGAATAAGTCCGTTGTCAAGTTTACATCTACTATTTATTTCGTCATTTCGCAAACACAAACGAATTTCTGTATACCTACTTTGCAGTCAGTTTATGAAGAATAAACTCTAGAAAATTAAACAAAAACTTGTTGGTGCAGCATCAACCATAAAACTTGAACAATTACATCCGTGATTATTTAATGCTTAACTCAATCAACCTAAGTCCTAAACAGATTAACTAACGGCTCACCGCATTAAGGTCCTCTTTCGTGACCGATAGTTAACTTAACTAATTGTTAAAAGTCGTCATTATTCATTGAACTACTATTACTAGCGCATGGAACTGACACCACGAACAAATTTTGTGCTCCATGAACTGACGCCACTTGTCATCAACTCATATAACGATTTCATATTCGAAATTTAAATTTCAAGGAATATGTCACCATCTTGGCGTTGTTTGTATTTGCGACGCATTTTTTGCTTGACATAGCTTATGTATGCGTAGTAATAACAACTCCCTGATATCATCCTACTACTATTATAAAGGCGAAAGTTTGTAAGTATGGAAGTATGGATGTATGGATGTTTGTTTCTCTTTCACGTAAAAACTACTGAATGGATTTGAATGAAACTTTACCACAATATAGCTTATACATCAGAATAACATATAGGCTACAATTTTTGAGGTTTCTAATGTACGGTCGTAAAAAAACACATTTTTTGCGCTACTAGACGGGACGAACCTGAAGTCCACGCGAACGAAGTCGCGGGCAAAAGCTAGTTGGTTGAATAAATTAAACAATGGTGATTCAAATTTTTTATCCTTTCCTACATTTGGTTAGTATTTTTTCTTCAAAACCCCCAATAGTAAATATTTAACCGCTAGTGACGACATTTAACCAATAGTTGAGTTAATTTTTGATCACGAAACCGGCCCTTAGAGATTAACATTAATTTGATGAGCATAGTAAGCAGAGCCTACCGAATTAGTTTGAATAACGAAGTACACGAGTGTTAACGGCTAATCTGTGATGGGCCCAGACGATTAATTTAAGGTGTTTGCAGTCGCTGAGTGATAGAGGGGCCACTGTTGAGACGGTGTTGAGGCATTTTAGCTGTTGATCTTGCTGCCTTATCTTTAGTTTGGTGACAGGCGACTTAACACAATTTTGATTCTGTTCTACTAAATTTAGTCTAAATTTTCAACACTGGTATGTAAACGGTTCGGACATAGTTTCAGAGGACTGTTAATAAACCTACTACTTATTCGATACATTACAAAATGATTTGACATAGTATACATGACTTAAAATGATTGCATAGGTGTCATCTATCGGCCTCAGATATATCTACATCGTTTCGCCAAACACCCTGTATATCGTGTATCGTATTAAAATCTGTCCTCTATTACATGAAAAGATAAAATATCTGTTGTCCCCAGGTTCCAATCTAGTTTGTAATTAAAGATACCGGTGTAAACGCGAAAAGCACAGGTCATTCGTTGGAGTTAGCAACTCGTTAGCTGCGCATTAGTGATCACTGAGTTTGTTCAGATAGGAGTGTTACATATAATATACTGGGTGACTTTATAAACATTGGCAATATTTTTTAAGAACCTACTTATGATTTAAAGTCCCTTCCACATATTAAAATGAAAATCTATTGATATAAAGTATCATATGATGAAACTGAGAAAAATCATACCAACACTTTAAAAATGAGCATTGCTTCAAATTAAACTAATAAATTACAGTTTAAGACTTTGTTTAAGATTTAAAAAAAATACTAATAATATTATAAAAACGTATAAAAAAATTACTCTGCCTAAACGGAAATCGGAATGGATACTGTACGATTTTTGAAATGATCTTTCAGAACAAATGATTTTCCTAAGTAGATGTACATTAAGATAACTGTTTTATATGTAAATTTTTTGCATAGCTGTGACGGACTAGGCGTAAAATCACCTGCAGATACTACCTACCAATTACAAAAGTCTAGTGCGTGTAAAGTAGGTACTAGAGTTTTAGGTGCAATTGAACGATCCCGGTTAGCCAACTGGGTATATTTTTTTGTTAGTTATTTGTGTTCCACTGCTGGGCAAACTCCTCCCTCAAACTTGTTCTGCAGTCTCTGTCAGCGGCTTGGGCTTTGGGTATATAATATACCTATTTTTTCTGATTATAGTGTAATTTATTTCAGACATTTTAAGGCCCACTTGCGCACCCCAGAGTTAACATTTGACCCTAGGTTCAAATTATAAATGTATAGTTAAACGCGAAAAACGCAGCTCCATTTGTTAGGAGTAAGCAACTCGTTAGCTGCACTGCTCATTACACGCTAACTCATCTGCGCTTGATTCGAGCGAGGTGAGATTGTGCAATCTTATCTGATTTATTTGTTGCTTGTACACGGGGTTTGGTCATTTAGGTTCAATTTTACGATACCGGTTAAGCTAACACTTGGTTAAACCATTACATTATTAATGTCAGTATCTTTCATTCTGATTGTAAGATATTATGTAATTTTATTTTATTTGTTGCTAGTGCACTGGATTTTTCATTTAATTATTCTGTTGTAAAAGGAATAGTTATGACACTGGTGGTAACGCGCACTTGGCCCGGTTACGTGTCAGAATGACTTTAATGACCAGTTTTGGTATTGTAACATCATATTTTAACCATTGGTTGGGTTAACCATCAATCACGCAACCGATCCTTACCGGCAGCCCAACGTGCGTCACTAGGGTTATTCGGAAACATAATACTGATAATATCTAAAGTAACATCAAAGGCAAATTATTAACAAAGTCATATCACAGTTTGTGCTGTTCACTGGTATACATTTTCAATATCCTGGACGCTTTAAACATTACCTGAGCGCCGTTCGAACTTCAAATATTAACACTGAATTAATTTTATATTGTAAGCAAAGTTAAATGTTCCAACGTTCCCAGTCTGAGCACAAACAATTAAATACAAGAACCTGTCTTCACATTTAATGAAAGGCTTTTCGACTTTGTGAAATATGAACCTGAGATACGATGCTTCTGAGTTTCGAGTCTTATCAATTCGGGTAATGTTGTGAATTAAATGTTTGTAAAATTTACGTTGTTCAAAATGCAATAAATACTACACAGTATTTATTTTTTCACAGTATTCTATGTGCGTTTTTGTACCAATTAAGTAGTTATTATAAGTATTACTAATCTATTGCTTCATTTTGATGTTATCTTCAAGGCAAGACCAAAAACATTTAATGACACGATGTTGATTTTAAAGTATTTTAAAAGCAACATCGTTAAAAGCAACGGCCTGTTTCACAATGTCTTATTAAGTAACAAGTGACGTTATCTGCCCATTACTTCATACGAAATGACGTTCCATATTTTAATTATTCGGCAGTCAGTGCATTTTTGTCAATGGTGAAACAACCCTTAAAATAATATTTTCTACACAATTTACAATAACTCTACTCTTTTGTGTTTTTAACGCAGCTACGCACCAACAGATTGTAAATTTTGCATAGATATTAGGTTACTGCCAGACCAACATAGGCCAAAAATGCATGCTACCTGGCTAAAGGATCCAGTGCAAATTTTGAATTTTATGCAGGTGTCAAAAGCAAAAGCAATTTTCACCGTGAGAATTGCGTGATGTTGCATTTTTTACTTGGAACAGGAAATTAACATGTTTTATAAGAGGGTAGATACACTTTTTTGACTTGGAGCGGTTTTTTCTTAGTAAACACACTTAGGTTATGGCAATATTAATGCAAAATATCTATAGCTAGTAAGAAGTGTTGTCCTGTGATTATTGACTAGTGTTTTTTTTTGAAACGACAAAGTTTTTACTGTTACAAAATTCTCTTGCCTACAGTACCTTACTTAATAACATAGCGACATTTACATCGATAGCCTAAACTCTAAAGTTACATCAATTCATTTGGGTTGAAAAATGAATAGAAAAAAGAGCACCTAGAAGAAGATTAGCAAACAAATTGAGTTGTTACCTCAAAACTGGGGAACCCTGACTAACGACTGTCATTAGTAGCGGTACCTTTTCAAGAGTAGTATCCGCCCCTACGCATTGTAAAACACCTCTAGATAAATGGGTGATTCTGCGGAATAGACCACTTGGCGTTGTAGACGCAAACATAAGTATATACCAGTAACCGACAAAAATATGGACGTAACTTAAAACAAAAGACGACGCGATTTGCAAGCGATTGTGGCTTTTATTTATATCTATTAATACTAGTGTACACAGTAAAAATGTGGAACTCTCTACCCGCATCAGTGTTTCCAATGGATTATAACTCTAAAATTTTCAAAGTTAGAGTGAACATCCTTTTTCTGGGTGAGCTTGTTCCATCGTCGTCTCTGTCTAGCCTGGAGACAAGAGTGAAACCATTTTAAATAAATAAATAAAAGTGTGAAATATTTTTGTACGTATACCCAAGTGAGTTGCTTAGAAAGCAAAGTTGCTCGTCCATGGATAGTAGAGCTGAATAAATATGCTCTTGTATTGGGTCTATAAATTTAACAACAGCTTTTTATTTCAATGTACCAAGTGAAAATGAAAAAAGCTCTTAAGATCCCTATGAACAATATCCTTTTGAATTAATTTATATAGAGGTATAGAAAATAATAAATAATGAACAGGATTATACATGTATTGTTTCAAACTTTCATGGTCACTAACAATAGAATTGTTTGAAACAAGATTACTACCATGTAAAGACATACAAACTTTCTTCTATTTTGTTAACATGCAGCCTCTATTGTGAAGGTTCTCACTATTCTGCGGTGATGCTTATTATCGTAGAACAAAGCAGGGTGCGGGCCGCGACATAATCGTCGCACTTTGCCCCGAATACATTAATTGATAAGGGACACACTGCTACTACCTCGTCATCATTCAGCAGCATAATAACCTCCCCATACTATAATGAAAATATCCCAAGAAATATTGAGCTCTGTTCGATAAGCTGTAAGGATGAGATTTCGTTACGGAAATACGACGGATTTCGGCAGGCCAATGTGCAGATTCGTATTTTACACGGTTTCATAAGGTTTTCGCGTCGGTGTTTTATTGTTGTTCTTGTTTTTGATGTGCTTTGCGCATTTGCGCTTCTAAAACAATTTCATTATCAAAAAATGTCGGTTAGGGCTAAATAATTATGTTTAGCTAGTATTAATGTTAAGAAGAAAAAGTAAGCTAATAGTGTTACACTAATCCATTATAAAGTCATTAATTGCATGTTAAATTATATGAAATTAGGTTAGACAGTATTTTAAATATCTTCATTAAGACGATGTTAATGAAAACTTCTACCTGCAGCAAAAGTTCGCAAACTCTGACATAAAACAAAAAGGATGAATTCGAACACACACAAGCACAACGAATTAAAATTGAGCTCACAATTCAAAGCACTCGCAACTCCGTGGAAGTATCTTATCTCCTCTTCCTCATAATTATTTTAAACTCGAGAACAGCTGCAAATATCTCCATTAGAGAAGACATTTCGTAAGTGTTTAATTGTTTGTTATTCCACCTGTCAGCGCTGAGTCCGTGCACAAGCTTTGCTGATGACTATGCTCTGCCACAGAATAAAATTAAATATTCTACAAATTTATATTTGTTTTTTTTTTTCTGTTTGATTAGGTTTAATCTTGACTGAAGACTGGGCATAGCGTAATAGGCAAAAAATTTTTGATATATCTAGTTCATTTTAAAAGCCTAATGTGTATAGAACATAGGTATGAAACGTATGAAAAATAAATGTCATTAGCTGATGGTGGTGATATAGGTACTGACTAACTATATTTTTTTGATATTTCTGAGCGCTAGCCTTACCTTGTCATTAGATCTGATATTTTTTATAAAAATAAATTATATAGAAAAATAAGGTATTTTGAAAGCAAAATATTAGTGACTGGGTATAAGTCTAAAATAGTGACTTACAAGAGCATTAGCTGAAGTGCAATCTGTAAGCACATCTTTGCACGAAATTTTCTAGTTCTGATGAATAGCGCAGAATGTTCCAGTATCACATAGTCAAAACGGGTTTGCATTGTTGCGTTCTACAACGATGAATATGCAATTTTCAATTTAAAATGTAATAAACTCCCGGCCATGACGTGCATATTGGAATACTGAATTTTACTCTGGAATGTGCGATTTAATAGCGCTGCAATTTTTTTTCAAAATATTTAATTAAAATGCTCTTGTGTGAAAAAAATCGGTCAAATATTAAAAGTCAATTAATAATAAAAACAAAAGAATGTAGAAGATCCAATAAAAATAAATACTCCATAAAATTCTTGATAGCACATCGCGTAGGTACTTACGACAAACATAAAACTTATTTGAGAAGGCGGATACAAACCTGTTCGTCAGTATTGTAAGATCAGTCAATAATAGTATGGAAAGTTCCGAAATGTACCAACAGATGGCGCTGTTAATAGTTGACTCGCACTAACGAAGTTTTTGGTTACACCCTTATATAGTAAAATTGATGTAACACATTTTGACTATCTGTCGAGACAATAAACCGTTGTCTGCGAAGTTGGCTTTTATTTAGCAAAGCGACCTAGCATTCCCTCGACTGTGACCTGTCAACCTGGCGGTTGTACAAGTATTGTCACAGTATACACAATCATCATCATCATCTATTATATGATTTTAAACCGTTGCATTGCAATAATTATTAGACATGACGGGTCTAAACGCGAATAAAAACTTATGAGTTGCTTATTCCTCACTGCTCGACGTTTCGGCTGTGTATCAATTGCCGTGGTCATGAGTCAACTTTATAAGTTTTTATTCGCGCTTAGACCCGTCATGTTAATAAAAAAAACCTCTATTGGCTGTCCAAAATCATCCAAAATACCGCTACATGACGTGGCTACGGTCAAAGTACTTTGTGCAGCGGACCTTTGTACCTAAAATCTGTCGCCATTCCGTCGGCATCAAATTCTTGGATTGTTTTGAGGCACGTACGGAATGTAAAGTAAATTATTGCGCACTGACGTGAGGTGAGATGCCCTTTGAGCCCACCGTCCGACCCATCTCAAGCAAGTGCCTGCTAATAGCCAGCGCTGAAGGGTTTCACTTCGCCCTACCTGGCCCCCTGAGAAGACGGAGATATGTATCAATCAAAAATGAAATGTGACACGTTTACCAATTTTTGAAGAGGTGGAAGGATGTGTATTGGAAACTAAAGCTTTCTTGTAGATATAAACTAAGTAGATATTAAAATTTGTATGTGCCTAGTAGCATCATGATGATAATATTTAGGAGCAATAGATTTTCGTCGATTTTATTCAGTGCCGAAATTTTGTGTGAAGACTCCACAGATGAATATGAACAACTTTTACTATGGGGGCAATAGTAAAATCAAGAAAAAATATCAGCTGTTTCATACAAAAGTTTAATTGGCGCGCGGTCAAAATGTATGGAACAGTGGTTTTATTATTTCTCGATGTCACTATTGACCTCATAGTAAAAGTTGTTCATATTCATCTGTGGAGCCTGTACATAAAATTTCAGTACTGATTAAAATTTCAGCCTGTAATGTATGTTACTAATGCGTTAAAGTTTTTAACAACAAATTTATATTTTAAAGCAGAAGAACACCTAGCATATAAAACTATAAGTGGAATGGTCTACGATGCGTGAATCATGCATTATGGAATATAGGGTTCTTTTATTTAATCATATTCTGAACTAGATTTCTTTCTGAATTTGGGTCGCATTTTCCATTATTTACAGTGTATGCATAAAATCTCTTAATTAAAGTGAGCATAACGAGCTTCCATTCAAAATGACACAATCAGTAAAAAGAGAGAACCGAAGAGGCGGATGATTTTTTGCTCAATAGTGCTGACGTGTCTCCAAACCCTCCAAACAGTTTACGGCCACCTGACTAAAGCGAACTTAATAGATTTATCCTCCATTTTAAGCGCTTTCATGAACGTCTGTAAATAATGTCTACGAGATTTTAGAGGTAGCATTTTTCGAAGATAGTTTTCTGTAATTGAATCGTTTTTAGATACCGCTGAAGTAAATCTTTTGGATGAACTAAACCACGACCTCCTTTTGATTTATTAGATTTATCTCCAATCGAATTCAGTCAGTATTCAACTTGTTAACGTTTAAGAAAATATCGTGTAAGAAAGTATAGTTAAATGAATAGTTTTTAATCAAATATGCTAACCAGTCAGATTCAAAATAAAAATATTAGGTAAAGATCAGATTTTTTAATAACAGAGACAGCTAATAAATGGGTTTTTGACATTACGCCTCAGCTAAAAATTAAGAAAAGGCACTACTTAAGTGGAAATCATAATACTATTATATTGGTATTCAAAACATTCTTACTTGATTTGTGAACTCAGAATAAAGTTAATATTTATGATTTTTTGATTTTCAAGTCAACCGGGTATGTAAATTAAAATAAAGTAAAGCAAATGGTAGGTGTTTTAACATTCCCTTATTTATGTCGTCAGGCAACTTAAGTAAACCTAATCTTAGAGCGTGGACATGCAATTTGAAATCCGTTACACAGCTACATTTAACACGTAACAAGGCGTATATAAAACGTGCCTAGCGGCTACTGTAACTGAATTCATGAAATTAATTCTCTGGAGCCAACTCTGGCCAACAGAAAAGGGATCAATAAAGAGTTCAAGGGTTCATACCAAAATTAGCAATTTAATTTCGATTCAGTGAAAGTTTCCTTAGTTCGGGGATAAGTAATTCGCAACTGAGAAGAGCCGGCGAGAGTACGTTGTTATTAGAGGGAACTTTTGTCAGAAGCAGATTGATTGGCCTGATTGAATTTACAACGTCTCCTTTATTGCTTCAACAAAGAGTTTGGCATTTGAAGCTGTAAGAAGCTGCTACTTAATAAAAGTATTAATACGCGGGATATTGAAAAGTTTACGAAGTTAAATATCTTTGAGTTAATAACATTTTAGAGGATTGTAGCTAAATTACTTGCTTGGGCCCTATTTTTGAATCACTTGATTTAAGTTGATTTTCGAACGAAATGCACCGTAATAACGCGGCTGATTCAAAAGTGAATCTCCGTAGACTTACATTTTTAATACATAAATATTCAGAATATTACTATTAAATGTTTTTGTAACATAATACAAAGACTTAAGACTTTTGCATTGAAGTTTATAGTTAGTTGTTAATTTTCTTTAATGATATTTAATGTCATTGACTTTTATACATTGTGATACATTGTTATTAATAATAATAAAAGTAATGAATGGATTCATGTTTAATAATTAGGTCACTAGAAATCTTCGTTGTTTTGAACCCTAAATGGCATTCAAATACGTATTTCATTTAGTTTTAGCTTAACAAAATAGAGAAAAACGCAAGAAGTGCCATAAAACCCAATTTTCTATCGAAAATGTGTCGCACGAATGCTGGCAGGTCGAGAGCTTAAAACCATCACATAATGTATCCAGTGTAAAATTGACAAATCACTGTTTAGAAGCGCATTGATTGTTTGTTGCTTAGTTCTTATGACACGTATGTTGCCGTATCATACAAGTTTTCACACTAGCATTTAGTACCTAGCTAGTTAGGTGCAGACAAGAAGATTAAGTTAAATATAGGAAAGTATGTTATTTGTGAATCCATTTCTACATAATGATTAGGTACAACGTCAAATGATAATAGTCCCCCTAGCCATTTTCAACTATGGTGGCCAGTCACAACGACTAACCGACTGCGCGGGACATATTATAGTGCACAAGTGTGTGCGCAAACACAGGTGCACTATCTATTCCTTTCACTCTCATAGCCCGATGGGATGGGTACGGGGGTGTAACACCGCCAACTTCCGAAATCCGTGCTTCCCAAATAATTTCTGAACAGAAAAACCCAGGTACATATTTTTGGCCCGTCCCGGGAATCAAACCCTGGTCCTCTGGCGTAGCCTTCGCTTTAAAATGCAATCAACGAATTTAAAGTATTTAATATCGTTGAATGCGACCCTCTAACCGCTGCGCCACCGAGGCAGTTAAATGATATACGACTGTGGAATAGATGAAGAAGGTATGCCACAACACATTCAACCGATGATCCCTATAAACCTCTTCAAACAAACGGTCGATTGCGTCACCATCTCCCCGGGCGTTGCGTCTCAAATACCCGTAGAATATTATCTAGGAATAGGGCTCACTTTGCCCTATGGATTTCGGAATCGGTTGGCCTGATCTCCGCTAACCGTTCCCCACAAAGAGTGTAAAATATCGGATTATGTCGGAGGTGTCGCCGCATTCCCTAGAGTGCGATAGTCCCCCGGTTATTTCGTTAACCCCTTTTCAACGCGGTGGATCCGTTAACGTGCACGGACTTTTTGATCCGGCATTAAAAGTTTTCAGGCTTTAACCGTGTTACTCGCACTTGAAATGTTTGGAGCGATATTTAATTCGGCGCTGTAATGGCGAGAACCTTTTTGCTGACGACATTGACTCGAACATACCTACCTACCTGTCGCATTTTTTTAAAAGCAATGAAAAATGTTTCTTTGTCATATTTAACTTAAATTTTATTTTCATATAAACTGAAGTAATTTTTTTGTAGGAATAAGTACTTTGCAGTTTAAGTTAAAAGTCTGGAGTTCCACATAACCCGTAGCTAAAAGTTCTCAGTTTGTTTTTTATTTTTATTAACAGACAAATGGTTGGCATCGCCATTTCATTTAACACCATGGACACCAAAATCATGCATAGTAACTACCAGGCAGAAAGTTAGGCAAACATGGAAACAAACTATTCATATTGACCGGAGGGACGCGCTGTTATCTTATAACCCCCATCTTATAGGGATGCCTTTTTTGCAAAGGTCAAGGTTAAATTAAAATTGTAATAATAAAATTTATCAATCTAAACCTAGCTTATACTTTTAATAACATCAATCAAAGAGATGTATTGAATGAATGAAACGACCAAACATGTATAATCATTAACAAACCTTTCAAAACTTTTTTTAAATAAAGATAGCAAAGAAAAGGTACCTATGAACTTCCATTTTTAAGGACTTTGTTACAATTATATTTGCGTCTTCCTTAGATTTAATAATAATTGCTTACCACTTATGTAGGGTCATTGTTCAAAAAACTCTATTCTACTTACGTCTCTGCTACAACAATCGATAGTTCTTTCACCGATACTTTGACGTCACTGATAACCCGCGTTGTGTTTGTACTTACCACTTTTGCAAACTTCCCCGCAGAGGCTATTACGGCTCGCAGCTTTCTTCTTGCGTTATTAGGTGAGCAACTATGGAACTTGTATACGGCTTATAAGTGCTTAGTTATTGTCCACTGTGACCCGAGAGAGGATTTGCTAGAATTACTGATAGCAGAGACTGTGTTGAAAAAGTATTAGTAGTCCCCTAGCCGATTTCGACTACGGTGGCCAGTCACAACGACTAACCGACTGCACGGGACAGTTATAGTGCACAAGTGTGTGCGCGAACACAGGTGCACACTCTATTTCTTTTACTCTTATAAGAGTCCCATTGGGTTATAGCCCAATGGGATAGCAATCTGACATGTCTACTTGACGTTTCATGATCAAGTTACCAAATGGAAATGATATTAAATAGTAATTTCAACCCTAATTTAGATTAGTAAGACATTGATAACGGCACGAGAGATAAAACAGTGTTGTTTGAAGCTGAAACTGAGACGGTCAGTGAATTAAAATCATTCCTGGAATACAGGGCAAGTATTAATTTTAACTACCTTTGAATAAAACGTTGTAGGTAGATCTAGCTAGAGAATTTAGGCTCGGTTTTGTGATCGATAGTAAGCTTACCTGATGGTTAAATATCGTTACCAGCAGTTGAATATTTACAATTATGCGTGTTTTGTAGAGAATGGTTAACCATTAGTTGAGTTTGATCATGAAATCGGGTTTTATTAACAAGAGTTACTATTACGAGTCTAACATGACGTATAACACAATGGAAGTAAAAAAAAAACATTAAGTCTGATGAAAGTTTAGCCGCTCAGATATTTTTCAATGTTGATAGAAAATGTGGCTTATGCCACTTGAGCCCTAGGCCCATTGGTCTCCTAATTTTACAATCCATACATTCATTCCACAATAACCCCAAAATTGTGAATTTTAGTCCTCCGTATTAAACGTTTTGGGGCGAAAGTGGTTTTTTTTCGGTTTAGTGGCATAAATCGAAAATGTATAGGACATTTGTTAAATGACATTCTTTCCATACATTTTGTGTCAAAATCTAAAACTTCAAAGGATTATCATTTGAGCGGCGAAATCATTATAATATGCTCATTCAATCTAAAATATCTTTCAATAATTGTACTGAACGCGTGGACGCCTAGAAACTTTTTCCAATTTTCATCAAGAGACCCTGTGAAAAGTGTGAAAATTGTAATGATTTATCCAAGGTGCTCGTGCAAGAAGCCATTGGATCCCCCCTCTGGTATTACGACGTGAAAATTCTTAAAGTTACATTAATCGACTCCTTACGCCTCCCTATAAATATTTAAAGTCGGTTTTAAAGTAGCAGCAAATAATATCTGCATTTATGCCAGTGAAAACGTTTTAGTTTTCATTTGGTTTGCACTTAGGCACACACAAAATTGTTAAAAGATCTAAGTAGTTCTACTTACTTAAATATTTTGAGTATCGATTGCTATCATACCAAAATTTTAAATACATCATCATCACTGTAAAATACATGCGAGGATTCGTAAATGTTTAATCACTCACCTGCTTTGAAATTTGTAATAATTTTTGTCGATAACTGATTTTATTGTTATTAATATCTAGCACTTGTCTTCCTTCCGACACCCTGTATGTCTATTTAGTAGCACAAACTCCGAGATAGTGGGGTATATCGTCCCAGCTATATAACATTTCATTAGTGGTCAGTCCGCGCTCGTAGCTAGCTTACACAAACAATAAATTTTCATTTTTGCAAAGGGACAAGTGAAAGAAAAGATAAATAGTGGCGGAGATTTGCGTTACTGCCGCGTATACTGAGTGAACAGAAAAAACATAAACAACAAAACATTAAAAAAAACTATCTGTCGTACTTGACAATTGTGACACAGCTTGAGCTTAAGTTTTTGTACGGATATTTGCTAAGCTCCAAATAACTATGCAAAAATTATATGTCAAGAAGTATGTACGTATATTGGTACTAAAATTATGAAAATCTGCTAATTGTTAACTCTCGAAAACTAAATTTGCCTTTTATTTGTAACTTCTCACTGTTAAGAGTGAGTTAAGAATAAAAGAGGTGTGCATCTTGAAACATGACACGTCTGTCGCTAAATGTGATGTTACCTGCAAAAGAAATTATGTAATACCTCTTCGTTTCGTCTTTAAGAGTAACCTCTATGTTTTTTCCATTCTTCTCATGATCTACTCGAAGAACTGAATTCTCGACCCAAGTAACGTCGGTAAAATATTTGATTAACAAAAAAGATTCATGAATCCTTACGCGGACCGTATTTTTGGGAATATATTGCATTAATGATTTTTTTTTGCCGTTTCGGGTCCGGGTTTTGATTTACGAGCGGAATAAGCTAATATCGGGAAATGTTTCAGCAAATATGTATTTGCTCACTAGAAAAATATGTTTAAGTTTTTCTGTTAGCGTTATGGGCGTACAAGTTTTAGTGCCTTCCCGCATTTAGTCATTAAATATTTTGAAGACAACTGATTTTGCTTATTGAAAAGGTAATATTAATATTAAGTTATAAATATAATGTTTGTTATCCACATACAGTGAACTGAAATATCTAAATCTTTTACAAGTGCAATGCACTGTTCTATACAGCAATCTTCAGAATTCTACCCGATCAAAATGCCAAACGCCTAACCACACATATCGTAACCTCGTAGCGCTCCCGCAAAACATTTTGACTTGTGTCGTCGCTTTTATATTCGAGAGGCATTCCTAGATAAATGCCTGTGACAGATATTCCTCCAATGCTGCCTTGGAACAGAGCAAAAATACCGAGGATAGCTTTTAAGGGAACGCCGCACCGCATTACGATGTAGCACAGACTCGATCCCAGGAAATTGCACTTTCGACTTGCACTGTGTTAGAAGTAATACCTGAAAGACTTGTGTTTGACGGAGTGGCTCAGATTTATTTAGTCGTTTGATTTTTAGCTCAAAGGATTGTATTGACTTTTTACGGTTTGGTTTGGTTTTGCCTTTTTAAGGATTTGTTGTCTCCTCTAGCTCGAACAGTTCTTTATTTGATCATTAATAAGCACTTCGTTTTTTAGAGATCGCAATCCGCCTCCCTTATTGTTTATTAACATTACAATTGCCTATATTTTATGTGTTTTTATCTGCACGAGTGATGTGCGTGACCTAAAGTATAAGTATACTTCAATATGATCGATTATACTTACCTACAGTTAGATAATGCCATATATTGTGTGTGTAGTATGTATTTATTCTGTGATAATGCAAAGTAAGTTCTTTATTGGAGAGCAATAAAGTATTCGAAGCACGCATCATTTCTTTCTGTTTTCAAAACAGGATGTGATTAAAAATAAAATCGCCTTATCAAAACTTTGCAAACATTGTTATAATATCACGCTTACTTAATTGAAAAGTTATTAAGCCGTCGCGAATTTGCGTAGATGCCTCACCCTTTGAATGGGAGTTGGATGCGGACGAAGTTTTATGATATTATCCGAGCCACCGCGGGTAGATGAGAGATTAGGGGCCGGAACTTACTCGCCGGTCTAGATTACCCCCCTCTAATTTCCACTGCATTCCACTTTGTTCCTTGAAGCAATAAATTGCGACTTTCAGCTAGTTTTTGCAACTAACTTTAATTGCGTTCTTCGGAATTCGTTTAATTGCTAATACTTATCGCGATCGTCGACGATTAGTACAAGGTACTGTTTGCGAAGATGCCAAGGAACTTATTCCGTTACGTACCAAATTCTAAAAGTGAACTAACTGGTGATACCTACTTATTAGTTATCTGAAGAAAGACATTTATGACTTTTTACTACTTTGTATTACTGGTAATACAAACTTCCTCGGTGGCGCAGCGGTTAGAGGGTCGCATTTTAAAGCGACGGCTCCGCCAGAGGTCCTGGTTCGATTCCCGGGTCAGGCCAAAAAATATGTACCTGAGTTTTCTGTTTAGAAATTCTCAGGGAAGCCCGGAGTTTGGAAGTTGGCGGTGTTTTACCCCCGTGCCTCGGAAAGCGCAGTCCTGCGCCTGATCTCTCTCCGGTCGTGTCAGATTGCTGTCCCATCGGGCTATGAGAGTGAAAGGAATAGAGAGTGCACCTGTGTTTGCGCACACACTTGTGCACTATAATATGTCCCGCGCAGTCGGTTGGTCCTTGTGACTGGCCACCGTAGTCGAAATCGGCTAGGGAGACTATTATTATTATTTTTACTGGTAAGTAAAGCTAGCCTGTAACGTAAATCCCACTGCTGGGCGTTTGCCCAGCAGTGGGATTTATTGGCGAGATTTATTTATTGGCCAGCAGGCGTTTGCCTTACCTCAACCATGAGATTGTTTGAGCCATACCCACGCAGGCTCAGGCGGCCTATCATTATTACTGGTAAATCCCAGCAATTCAAATTAAATTTTATTTATTATGTCAGATAGTACAATCCATCGGTGTAAGTATTTTTATGCTAATTAAGTAAGTATAATACAATTATTTAATTTAAAACGACATTTTTTTGAAGACATTTCTTCTACTTACATTGGCAAACATGTGCACCTTTGAATTTTCTGTTACTTTTCCATGCTACTTAAAGTTAGAGCTAAAATAATAATGAGAGGTGCAATATCGTGTTTTATTATTAGTGCTGACGTCAACATAACCTAGATACAACGAGGCTGATCTCTGGAGTATGGATTTGCATAAATAGGTAAGAGCAACTTCATCGTCGCAAAGTTAATCAACTTTTAATACACAAAGGACCTTTTGGTCACTAGTCGCTACCCTTTTCAAGGGCGCAGCTTAATGGGCAATGCTGACATTTTAGAAAAGGGTCACTAATTTATCTAAACAACTTTAACGAAACTTCTCCTTAATTATAGTTTAACTTATTCGCTACAGCTGCTGGACCCACTACTCCTATCCACTTTATAGTAATTAGTTACTAAATAGACCGCGGGACGTGAGAACAGTATCCATTATGCCGATGATCGAGAGTCTAAACTTTGGCCATTTGGAAGCCAAAAAAGACCACTAACTCAACTGTCGATAGCAATTAAGGCAAATACAATTTAGTTGCCCTCAACCCAAGAATATATTACTGGCCTATTTCACAATAATGCTGAAACTTTGGAATATACAGTACATCCCCGTACTATCGGGGTTCTACTGTATATTCTTAATACGATTTCCCGCATATAACGCTCTTTTACGTCGGTACCTACAACTTGGATTATGTTTTCATACATTTGTTCCCTGCTTAGTACGATTCGTCTCCCCACTTAAAGCGCGAATCTTAATGGTAATAATGGTCTAAAAAGACTGTCTGATAGTCAAGTTGAGGTGCAAAATGGAGTCCCAATCTCCATTTTCAAATCAGTTGCGTAATAATTTTGTACTTAAATTTATTTGTACTTATTGGGATATTTTGAAAATGTTAGGTATGTTGAAGATTAGAACGATAAAAAATGCTTATTTTACGATGCATCGTATTCTTATGTACATTTTGTGATTGTAGCTACCTTAAAGAGTTCATGAATGCATAAAATGACGATTTTGGTATATAAATAATTGATTTTCCCTGTTCCATAGGTCCGCTAAAAACGATTTCCTGCTTATAACGCGTTTTTAGCTGAGTAACGACAGAATCGTACTATCGGGGTTTAAAACTGTAGTTCTATACTTATACTTCAGTTTCTTCTAAGTGAAATGTATGGTGTTTTCTTTTTGTAATTTTTCTCACGTCATTCTCTTTTGACCTCCCTTTTTAATCAGCCTTGAGTCGTATATAGCCTATTGCCATCCACTATCTAGATATTGTAATTGGTGAGGATTTAACCATCATATTAGTATGAGGACCGTTAGGCCAAGTTTATTTATAGCACATTGGTGATTTTTTAGCGCGAAATCATAGGCTTATACGTATGGTATCCTTTAGTTCCTTTACTAGGTCAAACAAGAGGGCAAACGGGCCAAAAGCAAGGGTTAACTAATTTCCATCGACTTTGTGTTTATTTTGGGATAAGGAAAAGTTGTTACACTAAGCAAACTGGGGTAAAGTAAATTTACCTTAGTTCAGAATTAACTGTAATGATGGAAAATATATCTTGCTGCAGGTAGAAGAAGAAAAGGAAATATGTATTATAAAAATGCCAAGACCATGTTAATTGTCATAATGAAACGGACTATTGAATTCAGTGTGATTTAATATTAATTGGTAATTTTACTAAGTGAATAATATACTTTTTATAGCTAGGCATCCCGAGCTGTCTGCTGGCCGGCTGGAAACCTGCAAATAAAACTAAATCTATCATTCAAATCAATGATAGCCTAGTTCGAGTGACAAAATTAACTACCATAATTTTATATTATTTTCCATACAAAACGCAATGAATGGCCCTTGGTGGAATCAGCTGATTGACTGACAGCTACTTGATAGATTATCGTACGTTATGGAATGTTGCTTTATGCTATTATTCCGAATAGAGCAGGAAGCAAACACTGTCGTACCATCCTTTACTGGATACCTTTTACTTGTTCACTGTATATTTATTTAAAGAAGATCATTCTGGAAAAGCATAAAGTTTACATATATTTATATATATATTTTAAAATATCATGCACAAGGGGTTGGCATTTCCCCTTATTAACGTTACCATGTCCTTTACGGTTGGTTTAAGGCAGCACATTCAGGAGTTACTAATAATATTATTTAGTTAAAAATAAGATTATTACTTCCATAATAAATTGCGTATTTGACCAGATTGAAAAAAAAAACAACACGACATTTTACTATACTGTAAAGGAAGAGTCTAATAAAGAGTCTGTTGACCCAATTAAATTAAAGGCCACCTCAAATTCCACAAAACTTCGTTAATTTCATTCAGCAAAGTGATAAAAAGTGTAATCATACGTAACACCTAATTCGTACATATCCATTAGTCGGATTCGAATTTGAACGTCCATTTCACGGGTTTGGGACGAGACTTTGGCCATTACGAGAGGACTAGAGTACTCGCCCTCGGGGCCTATCAGCAAACTGAGAGGTACCTGAGATAGGATGGAAAAGGGAAATTACTTTCAAGTGTAAGTAGATTGAAATGACATTGTTACGCTCGGTTAGATACTTTTTTGTTACTCGATAGCTGGATATATTGTTTTTTGTAGTTAGAAAGTACCTAACTGTAGTTATTATTACAAATTGGGTTGTTAAATATTTAAAATATAATAAGTAGATGTACCTAGAGCGAAAAAATACTGGTTAGCATTTTCATGTTAGACATGACAAATTAGCCCATTGATGCACCAAATACGCTCGCATTATTCACATGGTTCACGTTTTTCAAAAGTTTAATTCTAAATGTGAATGAAAAAAAAAACTATAATGTATTTTGTACCAAAATGAAGTTTTAATGTAAAATTATCATTTAATTAATACCTATTTGCCCGACCATTTTACATAATGTAAGTTAAATAATTAACAATGCTACGCTTGCGTTCTCGAACTTTGTTTTTAGATTGCCGCAGCCGAAAACTGTGTACTAAAACTGCATTCAATGTACGCCCTCGGTCTTAGATTACTGATTTCAACTCCTAAGCCAGCCTGGCCGCTATATGACCGCATAAATCATGTTTATGCGACGAAGCGGCCGCCTATGCCAACGACTCGTCGCTCGCCGAACATTAATTACGGACCACCGCACCTCAGTGAAATATGAACCAGCGATATCAACCATTGCATTGTGATGTGAATTATTTATGCGATACCGAACGGAAAACGTCTATGACGCCGTATTTCGAGCCGGGGCGTATGGCAAGCCGGAAAATCAGACGGCAGTGGTGGACTACTCGCACTCAGTTTAGAGCGTATTATTGCACATAGCACTGTTTGACTGTAAATAAAAGTAGTTTAATGCACTTAGAATTAAATCAGTCTCTAATAGATCGTATAAGGAATATCTGCGATCCGAAAAATCTGTTGCAGCTCGAAATTACAACTTCCCAAATTGTCAGGACGCGAAATTTCGATTTCTCAGAAAGTCAACTTCTCAAAATGTCAAATTAAGAAGTCTTCTCAATGTCGATTTCTCGAAATGACTAATTCGCACCATATTTATGTGACTTGCCCTCTTGAGAGGCAATAGCTATATGGTTTACACTACTTATATGTTTGTATGATGATTCATGACTACGTATGTGTAGTTTTAGTTGTGTTAAGGTAAGTATAGGTCCGTGTAAATTTAAAGTACTATTCAATTGTATTTCGTTTGGTAGCGTAAAAAGATAACAACTCAATCAATCCAAAAACTAAATGATTATCCTTCTTGTACGAGAGAAAGAAAACGTTTTTACCTACACTCCGGTAAATGCCACCGTGTAAGCCTATTCATTAACCACTACACTACACGGCGTTGTTTTATTACTTCTCAGCTCAGAGCCACTCGTTTAATCACTGTAACTGCCGCTAATGTGCCACATTATTTCGCACAGAGCCGCCGGAAATACGAGTACCTAATACGAGACGTTATGTTAGCATGAAATGTTTTTTATTTACTTGTGGAGGCTGACAGAAAGGCCATTGATTTTCACGCGATTGATAACCTTATTTTTCGGGTTTCTAAAAGTAGGTTTTCTTTAAGTTATTTTATTTGTTTTCAACACCTATATTTCAATGTTTATGCAATTTTTTTAACTAAAATCTGATGTAATAAATAATAACACTGCTTTAGAATATTCTGATAATACGCACCTACTTTCCTAGGTATACTATAATAGCATCAAAATATCGTCGTTGGATGCTATAGGGGAGATCCCATCAAAATGTGCTCGTACCTATCCGATTGGAAAAGATAACAGACAGGACTCAATGTTATTGAACAAAATACACTATTAGTTCTGACGAGAAATGGTGGGCAGATACGAGATCTTTGATATCATTCACAATAGCTTTATTGATTGCGGCTACTTTCATATCGTAATGGATAGACAACTCGGCGAAATATGAGCCGTAATTGACATGTTATCAAGCACAAACACAATGGCTTTAACAACAAAAATACAATGGCTTTTTCCAATGCATATGGTATAATAAATCTATTGTAAACCTCTAAATCTAGATTTTGCAGTCGGTTTATTAAAGTGGTTCTGTAGTCAGGAGTTTGTTGAAAACACATAATTTCCACGACCAACTTTTGTTCACCATAATTACATTTGTTGCGTAGTACTGGATACGAGGATTAGTAATTGGAGAAGTCATTAAAGTAGTAAATGGAAGTATGTAGTGTAGTAAGGCTAAGAAATAACTCCACAAACCGTAATATAACGAACGTTACAATTACGTATGCGTATAAAAGTAGTAAGCAAAAGCTCACAGACTTTTGTAATTGAGGTACATTGTGCTTTTATCAAAACAATTAGTACAGTAAGTACCATTAACTCAAATTACCTTCCATAATGACAGCGTTTACACGTGTACAAGAGCATAAACGAAGAAGTTGTTGAAGCTTGGGTATTTTATTTGCCTACAAGTTTTGACTAACAAAATCAAACTACACTTTACAACTGAGTCACATTTCTGAACCGGAGAACTTAAGCGATCTTGAATATTCAAAACAATTTGTAAACCGAAATAGAACAATAGAAGTTGGCTAATAATGAACGAAGCACCCGAAAGAGAGAATCTTATAGGGATTAGGTGTCGTAGATATCAGCTCTCGCAAGTCGGGGTTAGTTGCCAAAGGTGGAGATTAAAGGAAACACAGTTTAGAGGGATTAGACGAGGTTATACTATGGGGTAAAGGTGGAGCACTGTTTCTCAATTTAGCAGGTGGATCACATCGAAAGGTGACAATGGGCAACAATGGTCGCGGTGCTTTTGGAAAACTGATTTGAATATATTTTATCTGTGAGTAACGTACTCTTAATTTCAACGTAATGGATGTTTATAGTTACTGTATTTACGAAAATAATTTTTTTGACTAAGATACGGCTATTTAAAAAGTTCATAATTCGAAAAAAGACATCTATGTGTACACGTGGCTTCTAAAAGTTTGAGAATTAACGCCATTGCTTTGTACTAATAACGGCTCAAAGGTCTTACGTATCAATGAATTAACAGATACCCATTTATTAACCCGGGCCTACATTGTACACGATTGAAGGCTTTGGTTAAATCTGTCAAGTTATATTTCAATCAATACCCGCTTAAGCCTCTTGAGAGGAGTCATTGTACCCACCTAATTGAGATTTATGATATCTCGACGATTTATTACATACCTGTCATGATTCGTCGCATCGCAACTTGGCATCGCAATCATAATTTAAAATGAAGTCGATGAAAAAGTACTTAATATTAGATTGGACCAATTACATTTTATGAAACTGTAATCAATTGGAATATTGAGATTTGACAACTGATTAAATAACCAGATAAATAGCTAACTATAAACCATTTGTTAGAACCTTTAAAGGGATATTTTATTTTTATAATTTCATGGAAGACTAAATGATATTATTTTCAGTTATCAAAATTCTGTGAACCGTGTTCTATTGCTCACATTGAATTGAGCTTGAAATAAAATTCATGACTTCTCATAAAAATAAATCAGTTAGGTACGGTTCGTGTATTCGAACGAGGAGCTCCGATTATTTTCGTGTTACACAAACCATTTTTTCAATACCAAATAGTTTGGCGTCATGAAAGTTATTGCCTCCTTTTTGGGGTTCCACGTCGACGTAAATGGAACCCACATTAGGTGACTTTAAGTCCATAATTTTGATAGAGATATTTTCATCACAATATATAATAATATATAATAATAATATTTCGATACGGGTCTGTTTGAATATTATATACATAAATGAATAAATGTTTGAATCACGGATAAATATATAAGCAAAAACAAAATGAACATTAAAAAGCTGAGTTGAGCTGCATAAGTAAAAAGTGAATTTTTTATCACTTTCTGTCTTTGAAGGTTTCTTTACGATATAATTAAATTTGAAACTCAAAAATTGTTGCATTTTAAATATTTTATTCAATAACAAGTGGAAAGATATCTCTTTGATATGGAATCCTTGATTCATGAGCCTGCCACTTAATAATTTTGTATTGGCTCCGTATATTTTCGACCTTTATAAATCAGTATATCTTGTATGAGATACTTATCGCGGAAAACGTGAGATGTATTGTCCCATGGGCGATATATTCTCAGCGCCCCGTGACTTCTTCCTCAAGGGAGGAGCGTGTTTTCTTTCTAAAATCAATATAACACCAAAGCACGTATGAGGATGAGGTGAGATCACAGTCTTGTGTATTAAATAGAGTGCGCGAGTGTTAGTACTGTGCTTGACAAAATGACGCGTCAAGGGAGAGCACTGTGCTATTTCATGTTATTTAAATTTGTTTGTATAATATTGGCTGAGGTGAGAGGCGCTGTTTACCGAAATACAGGATACACCCATCCTAGTTCGGTAGCAGATGCTTTGTAATACTTTTGTAATATATTTACTTAGTTTTTTGTTTTTTTTTCGTATTATAAAATAAGGCTAAATTGTAATTCTTTTGGAAATAAACAATTTATTATTTATTATTATTAATATTTTCTTTTTCGACATTTTTTTTGTCTGCGGTTCACGATCACCCAAACAATTATTTATTCAAATTTATTTAATGTTATTTCAAAATAATCACTGAAATATGCCTACCTTTAAACATGGCTGATGTTTTTTTTTAATAAATCGCCATTTAATGCATTGACAACGTCAATCGTCGCGTCATCTATTTATACACATGTCTGTAGGTGAGAGTCACTGAGACTCACTGAGAGGAAAACTAATGTTGCCATGTTTGTCATCCAGATGTTATTTGCGATAGTGTTGCGGCGTACAGATTTATTTTGCGTAGCTACGGTATGGGATTGTACATTTTTTATTACGACGAAGCCAAATAAACTTTTGTACCACAACTTCGGAAAGTTTCATAACTTTCGAAATAATTGAGTGAGTCCTTTGTCGTGGCGAAACGTGTTTTTTGAGGACTTCATAAATAGCTGCCTCTTTTTTTGGTGAAAAACATAATTTATTAGGTGAGTGGACCGGTAAAATATTGTTCATTGCAAAACAACTGATGACCGTTTAATATAATGAGAAGTATTACTTTCCCTTATTACTAATTACCTAAATCTCATCAATATTTCATAATTTATCAGCAAACCTGAATAATATGACAAATTATAGTTATTCTTCTACTGATTTTCGGCAATAGCGGCCTCTCTCAGCAGAGATAGACCTCAGAGGAGATAATTACTGTGCCCAGATGTGTGCGCAATACACAAGTGTACTCTCTGTTCCTTAACGACAGATCCTACATCATGACCGATGACACAAAATATTCATAGTACCTACTATGAGTATTTTGTGTTTGTAATATACTGACCTCATCAAAAATATTTAGGCGAGTACTTCAAACACTTTAATAAGTAACCGTATAGGCATTTTTTTTTAAAATAAGATACCCACCGATCCATTTTTCCAAAGCAACTAGTGGCAGATTTAGCAACATCATCGCCGCATAAATTCTAAACAACGATTTAATTCAGCTTAGCTCGTTAACTGACCGATCAGTGCTACAACGGGGCATAATAGTTATAAATTACGCTGGCCACTAGAGCCTTCTGCGAGCTTCCGCCGTTTCCTATTCCCGGCGGGCTACGATTTATGTCAGCAGAAAAACTTGTTGTCTCTGTCTACGCTTTCAGTACATAAATCTGTTGTAGCGTAGGTTACGTTAACGACAGCTGAATACTTTATAGCGACAATAGGCGTTAGTAAACATGCAATTTTACCTAGAATTACAACAATGGCTATAGGGTTTGCCTCTCGAAAAGAGAATGAGAATTGCGCAATATTTTTAGAAGGTGTACAAGTTGCGAGTAGTTTTAGGGTTGGTACAAACATATTTTAACAAAAAAATACATTTGCATGACCATTTCGGTGTTGTACATTTTTATAAACCATTTTAATATGCTATTTAAACTAGTGTTTTCTTTATTTCGGAAAAAAATTTAGAGTTTAGAATATAAAGCTCAAAATAAACAGATTAACAAAATTGTAACTTTATTTTTCTAGCGTGCTTTCTGTCAACCCTGACAAGAAATAATGAGTCTAGTGCCAGTAATTACACTGGATCTCTGAGTCTACAAATTAGTGCAGAACAATAAAATGCCTGCAGTGTATGTAGTGGATAGTTGTTTTGGCAGTGATGGGAACTAAATTGTACAACCTTTTAGCATTTCCATGTAATTTTCCTAACTCACAATGTCCGCCAAGTCAATGCCCCAACTGTGTTAGAAAAAAGCCATGCTATTCTTAGATTGTCTATGGTAAAGCAACTTAAATTGGTTGTGCCCAGTAATTGAATGCCATATTATGGGATCAAGAACCGGCCACTATCTTTATTTGCGTAATTAGTTGATGTTGAGTTTAAATACCTAAATATTATTTTGAACCTTATTCATCCCACTACTGGGCAAAGGTCTACCCCAACACCTTCCATTTACCATCTAACGACTAGAAATTAAGTTAGTTCATTGCAATGTAGTAAAGCTGCAGCGGTATATACTCGTATACGAGTACACAAAAATATATTCAAATAAAACTTGATGTCATTTAGAGGCAGCCCTACTAGGCGAGAAGATGGTCTTTTTGATTGGACGGTGCCGTTCCGTGACCGGGCCGAAATTGGAGTGCAGCCGATTGCACCGGTTTTGTTACTAGACAATGCAATGCAAAGGGTTATGAATTCAGGTTATTTGCATTCGAGTTAACTTAATTTAGAATTTAAAGTAAATGTTTTGTTTTTATTTTTAATTAGTTGAAGATTTTGTAAATATATGACTCGATCGGACCTTGGACACGGGTGGGTAGACCGATTCATAACAAGTATACATAGATAAAGTCCATAAATAAACGAATGATTTCTAACAATAATTATAATGACGGCATAACAAATACGCAAAATTTTATTTGATCAAGTCTTGTATTTTACATCCAAGTAGAAAATTACGTAAACATTGTATTACTGTGGCGTAAAAATCGGTACACGTTATACGATTTCCCAAACTTCGGATTAGCTTGGATTTAGGTCTTACCCTAAATCAGGGCCTGGTAATACCTAATTTAGGACGGAGATAAGTGGGAAGCCTGGCGTACAGTGTCGACCAATGAAAAATGTTAGCGCGGTGTTCTTTGCGGTTATTGTATTAGAGTTCCAAATCGAGTGGGTCTGTTTACATTTCATTGTCCTATACTGTATTCTGTGCGTACAGAAATGATAACTGGGGCGATTTAAATGCATTCGCAAGCCACCTTTTGTAGGGAATTGTGTGAACCGTTACTACAAACCCTTACTCCCTCCGTATTATAGGATAAATAAAACAGTTATATCACTTAACACAAACGCAACGGCAATATACTAGAAAATGTGTTTCATTGTATTTATGAACCTGAAATTACAAAACATATTTTTTTACATGTTGATTGATTTATTAGACCATTGGTATTAATCCAAAATGTAAATAATGGCTGTTATGCTGCACGTTTATTTTTACATTCTAAAATATTTCAAACAAAACCGCCTTCTATTTTAAGTGTCAATATAAAATGATTTTAAAATTAAAACACTAAACAGAACCGAGTTGTATTTAGTGTTAAATTAATTTTAGTGATCGTAATTGGGTGAATATTCCAAGCGTATTTTTTTTGCGTCCGGGCTGAGAATCGTTATGTACTAAAAAGATACACTTTTGTAATTTTTTTTCTTGAAAGTAAACATTTGTATCCATACCAGGCCATAAATATAAATTGTATAAAATATTTCAGTTACTTGAAAAAAATTAAATTACCTCGCAATTCTAATTTTGGTGGCTTGTCCGCAATCCGTTTTGCTGGATATTTCCCTCAGTCTAAAGAAAATTACAGGAAATTTTTCAAATTCATTTATTTTATTTACATTTGGATTAATTTTCCCATCTGCTGTTAGTGATATTTTCATATTTGGTGCATTACCTAACCCCAGAGCATGACAAGATGGTCTGTCCGCGCGAAATTAACAATTTTGGTGGCATTTATGAAAGAGACAACCTAACCCGCGAAAACGAACAAAAAAAAATATTGTTCCCGACTCTTACTCCAGTCAGCCGGGCACTCACGCGCAGTGAAGAAACAGGTGCGCTATCTCGTTGCGTTTTTCCGTCAAAAATGAAAGTATTCCATTTTTTTACCACCGGACAAAAAATCTGCAATTTTGGTGTTCCTGTTTAAATTACTTTTTAGTAATTAATTTGTTGTGGCATTGCAGTGTTTTATGAACGAATGGTGTTCTTTTAAAGTGATATAAAGTAAGGTAGAATATCCGAAACAGTTTTTATTTTACGTATTTTTTTATATAAAATTTCAATTTTGGTGGTGCAATTTTGGTGGTTTTGGTGGTAATTTGGTACACCAAAATTGCTTTACTAACACCAAAATTAGACGAGATCAAGAAGTTCTATTGGCAGTTGTACACCTCAGTTGCCAAACCCGTTGATAGCCCTGTCAGAGACCCAAGAGCTATCCTAACCCGTCACTACACCAAAGACATCCCAGACATCAGCCTCTACGAGATTAGGATGGCCCTGAAACAGCTTAAAACAACAAGGCACCTGGCCAGGACGGAATCACATCAGAGCTTCTGAATGCGGGTGGAACACCTTCAGAGACTCTTTAATTCCGTGCTGCTAGAGGGCATGATGCCTGAGGCATGGAACAGGAGTGTGGTGGTGTTGTTCTTCAAACAAGGAGACATAACCTTATTGAAGAACTATAAACCCATCTCACTCCTGATCCATGTCTACAAGCTGTTCTCAAGGGTTATCACGAATCGCCTTGCACGTAGGTTTGATGACTTCCAGCCTCCCGAACATGCTAGAATTCGAAAAGGCTACAGTACCATAGACCACATCCATACGCTTAGGCAAATAATACAGAAGTCCGAGAAGTATAATATGCCTCTACGTTTAGCGTTTGTGAACTATGAGAAGGATTCGATCGAAACTTGGGCGGTGCTTCGGTCTCTTCAGCGGTGTCACATAGACTATAGGTATATAGAAGTGTTAAAGTATCTGTATAACAACGCCACCATGGTACCGACATTCAAGCTCCTGGAATAGGAAGGATTCGGCATCAAAGTAAATGGCGAATACATCATACATCTCCGGTTTGTCGATGATATAGTCCGTGTGGCAAAGACGCTGGATGATCTTGGCAATATGCTCGAAGATCTTAAACGAGTATCCCAACAAGTGGGTCTTAAAATGAACATGAAAAAGACGAAAATTATGTCGAGTTCCCGTGTTGTACCCACTCCGGTATCTGTTGGGAACACAACTCTTGAAGTTGTCGATGCGTACGTCTACCTTGGACAAGTGGTCTAATTAGGTAGGTCCAACTTTGAGAAAGAAGTCAATCGACGAATCCAACTCGGCTTGGCAGCGTTCGGGAAACTGCGCAAGAGCGTCTTCATGTCTCAACTACCTCAGTGTCTGAAGATGAAAGTCTTTAACCAGTGTGTGTTACCTGTGATGACATACGAATCCGAAACGTGGTCTCTAACTATGGTAACTATGGGCCTCATAAAGAAGCTCAAAATCACACAACGAGCGATGGAGAGGGCTATGCTCGATGTTTCTCTACGAGATCGAATCAGAAACGAGGAGATACGTAGAAGAACTAAAGTAACGGATATAGCCCTACGAATCAGTTAGCTCAAGTGGCAGTGGGTAGGGCACATAGCGCGTAGAACTGATGGCCGATGGGGCAGAAAAGTTCTAGATTGGAGACCCTTCGACCAAAAGCGCAGCGTAGGATGACCACCGACAATGGACAGACGACCTTGTAAAGATCGCAGGATCACACTGGATGCAGACCGTTTACAACCGCTCGCTGTGGAAAGCCGTGTGGCCTTTGTCTGATAATGATGATGATGATGATTTCTAAAATAACGGCGGTTAATCATGGCGTTTTATTACTAAACGCGGTTTCTCGCAACTTCATCTGGTGATTGTCTGAGGCACAGAGAGCTTAAACCATTGAACAACTTAGTTAGTTAGTTTGGCTGGGGTGTTTCCGCACTTAGCCTCACGATTGGGCCATTGTACGTATATCCCTCCTTTTTCATTCTAACCACCCCAGGCTCTCCCAGAAGGCTAGCAAACTGCCTAGATTGCTAAAGACCTCTGGGAATGTTGCCGAAGGTTTGAGAAAGTTTGCCCGTTGTTCCATCACACCCATACACTCCATGAGCACATGCTGTGGTGTTTCTTTCGCCCCCATGCAACCTCTGCATAGGGGACTGCCTGTGACACCTATTGTGAATAGATGTTTGTTTAAGAGACTGTGGCCAGTTATAGTGCCTATAACCATGTGCAGTTTGTCTCTTGGTAACCATATGAGGTTGCGGGCAAGCCTTTTCGAAGCTTCCGGAATTGCGTTCTTTGTTTACCTCCAACCTTCACCATTTCTCCACTCTGCTTGGTGTGCTGCTTCGGTTTCTGCACGTAGCCAAGTTCTTATTTGGGCCTGCGGTATGGGTAGTAATGGTTCCGGGCCATATACTGTTGTCACCGAGCCCCTCTTGTCTAGTTCGTCGGCAGCGTCGTTGCCTAGTGAGTTACTGTGTCCTTTGATCCATTGCAAGGTTATCTCATTTGTGCTTGCTATGGATTGGAGTGCTTAATGGCACTCCCAAATAAAGACAGATTTGATGATATTGTTTTGTAGGGCCTGGAGCACCGATGCGCTGTCCAAGACGATTTTAATGTGTTGGTCTTTTACGTCTCTGGCTGCCTGGCCTGTGCTGCTCTAGTGATGCCGATACATTCTGCTTGAAAGATTGTATTTGGCTTGTTAAGAGTAGTTGATATATTAATATTTAGGTCATTCGAGAAGACTCCAGCTCCTGTACCCTGTGAGGGTTTGGATTATTATCATTGAATAACTATTACTAGCTCAAGGTACTGACACCACGAACACATATCGGGCCTCATGAATTGACGCCACTGGCCATCAACTTATACAAAAGGTTTCTTATTCGAAATTCAAATTTCAAGGAATTCGTCACAATTTTGTCGTCGTTTGTTATTTTTGCTTGACATATAGCTTCTCCATAAGTAGTAATAACAACTCACTGGCTAAAACCTACTAGTGTGTATAAAGCGAGGTTCTCGGTACAGTGGTAGGCACACGGCACCGGTGTCACATCATTCTCCTCAAATCTGTCGAAACGTTGCAAATGATTTTGGTGATTCCTGTGTTTGTTTTGGATGGAAATGTTAAAAATTAATCGACAAAATATGACAAATCAGGTAGGTCGATGTGATACCGTGTGTACCACTCACTAAGATACTTATTATTAACATTCAAAACAAAAAACACAGAATGTTGCATTACCGTATTTGATGGATTTCTAATTTTGGTGCAGTTGATAAATTTTGGTGTCAGATTATCTAATTTTGGTGGCCTATGACAATTTTGGTGGGTGATCAATTTCGGTGTTTCAAATATTTCAGAAATTATTATTATTATTTTAATTTCACTGACGTTTCATGTAACTGTAGACAACACTCTTGCTTACGATTAAACAAATTTAGCCAAAAAGTTATAAACTAAAATTACCACCAAAATTAGACAAAAATTCATGATTGTTGAGATTTGCCCAATTGTGATCGGAATGATTGTACTAGCTGTTTTACTTTTTCTATCCATGCCTTTAATAAAGCCATATTTTTTCTATTTCACGCAAGACCGCCAACGAAAATTTTGGAAATTTGGCGAGATTTTCTAATAATGGTCCTCTATAAATATGGCATATTATTGCCCGCATGTTTTACAGACCGCTGAGTCAAGAGTTTATGAATTCAAGGAAGCATATATAAAATAAACAATAATACTGAAAGTAATGGGTTTGTGTGAGCGCCAACATGAACAAAATGAATGAGCTTTATAAATGGCGAAGGTATTTTAGTAAATAAACTGGTCATTTAGTTTCGTGACATGTTTAACATTTGCTTCGCCGCTTAATTAATTTAAAAGCCTCGCAGATTCAGCGGGAATTTCGAAAGCGTGTAAAATTCAGTAATAATTTGAGCCGTCAAACAGTCTGCTGCAAACCGCTCTCCGGGGCATTCGAGGGACTATTACGGAACCCGATCTCTATTGTCTTGCAATCGTTAGTGACGTCATAAAGTATTATGAAGAGTGCGGGATCTATGACAGTTTTCCGTCTGCACATCATACCAAATCAACACTTTTTGTCAATGACTTTGCTGTTATGACAGTATTTCAACGCCTATCCGTCAAAAAAATATCGATGACCTACAGTATTAGAGCACATATACATATTGTCCATTATCTATTGGGTAGAGTAATACAAACAAATTTGATGAAAACTTAATGTTCAATGTTAAAAACATCTTAGATTTAAAAAGCAATGTTAAGCAACGATTTTCAACTGAGTTGTGTCCATGTCTTGTCTTCCAATTACCGATAAAGCGTCGTGCTCCATGTTCATATCTCTATTGAAGGTCTCACAAATTAGTTGCTAACGCGCTGACTATAGAAGACAGACACTCGTGAGTATTGACGATGCGTTCACTGCACTTACTCCTAGGTCCGCCCATGTCACACTCAGATTGCAATCGCATTGCTACAGCTTTCACGTTACATAATCACTCGCTCACTCTCCGGGGCATTCGGTGTCACAGAGCCGTCACAACGCTTGCTAGGGGATTACCAAGGCTTGCTGTAATTGAGACAGAATGTTTTCGACAAGTGCCCCATTTGGTTGAACTTAAAACCCTTTTTCGCGATAAAATTCTCCGCCTGCGGTGCGAATTTAACTGTCCTGTAAAAATGTTTTTGTGACGAACACGAATATTCTTCCTTTCAGTTGCCTGCGGTATATAATATTAAATACTATGATTTTGATCCTTCTTTGCACCCTCTGAAGCTTAAGCCACTAATGCTGCCCAAATAGCCGACTATTCCGCAATATGTTGTTTTATACTTTCATGGTCACTAACATTAGAATAGTTAGATATGGGATTGTTATCACGTACCTAACTTATTATTAGGATTATTCAACAAGTCAAGTTTACCTACACCAACAGTCTAAAGAAACAGTTAAACACACCATGCATCAACTCCAAAAGAATTTGTTTCTCCTAAACAGACGACAAATGCGTTATTTTCAGTAAGTTTTTTGAAGGCGGGTTTTTTTAATTACGCGGTTATCAAGTACACATTGGAAATCATAAAGTTAGCAGGTAACTTATTATTTCACGTTTTAAATCAAATCAAATCAAATCAATTTTATTTGTGAAACACAGGTATATGGTGTTATTACAGATAAGGTGAAAAAGGTACATGCTGTGATCAGCCATATTGGCATACGAATAATTAAGATTAAAATCAAATTAAATACACTATGACAAAGAAAGTAAAGGTTATTTCATTCTTCCTATTAATTTTATTTTACTGTAGAAATAGAATAATATTTATTTGCATTTGAAGAGGGTTACATTTTTTAGTCTTATAATTAGGTTTTGGTTAGATCTCATCTTCAGCAGACAAGTGTTGCATTCTAATATGTCAATCTCATAGCTAATTCAAATTTCTATGTCAACTATTTTCTATGTAATAGTGTACCAGCATTTTAAACCATTCATATCTCTTCTAAATCACTAGAGAACACGCGAACAACGTAGCCGCATCTCTATTAAATCACCTGGGTACATGCTAGCGCTGGTAACACATATTTTATACGTACTGAGTAGAAAACTATTACTAAAGCAATTTTTGAGCTGTCAAATAGCTCGGCAGCGACTCTGGTCTCACGGGTGTTCGACAGGGGTATTAGGTAACTTTCCATGGCATGGTCGGAGTACACGCTTACAAGAACAAAGTTTTTTTTATAGAAATAGCCACAGCCATTAGCCTAATGGTCACAATCTCAACTCATGTACCTACTCGTACCTAGAGTTTGAATACGGCCGATTCTGGATCACGTCTAATTGTAACAGCCTGTTCACTCTCTCAAGTGCACTGAAATAATGCCTGCGTGTGGGCCCTGACTGTTTGTTGAGGTAGCTGCAGATTTTGATACTTTTCAGCATCTACAAGTCACGACTGACAGCTCGTGGTCGACGGAGCAACGATGGCACTACAAAGACTAGCTGTTGTCTCTTGTCGGCGGCTTGTGCAGTATTATCGGCATACTAAGCATGTTGTAAGCATGTCTGAAGCATATTATGGTGGTGGCAAATACTAGTAAACGCTTCGAAAATCTCAAATAGTGTCATGACGTCATTGACAATTGCAATACAAAAGCAATCGAGGTAGGTAGTGCAACTGCAGATGTTGCAGCCGTCACTTGCTAGAGTTACGAGGTGTTCCGTGAAATGTTTTTAAAGTGACTGTTTATTTAGTTAAAATAAAGCCTCGAAACATCGCCCTTTGGGCTTGAACGCAAAAAAAAACTTTCTTTTAAGATCAAAAAGTGTAGGTCTTTGTTGTTGCCGTGATTATTCCGTTTAATGAAGATGAGGGGCCATCATAGTTTATGTAATGTATAACGCCGGCGGCCATGCTGCACATGCCGCAATGGTATTGGTGTCATGCCGCATCGGCATTTTCTATTGGATTTGACAGTTCGTGACGTATGCCACCGGCAAAACCGCGCCGGCCGGTGTGTTTACACCGTAAGTAAGTGATGTCAAGCTTTCTGATTGGCGTTCACTGTTACGTGATTATATGTGTATATTGGACTGTATTGCTCGTATTAGACTAATATTGTACTTCATAATTTAATTAATGTATGAATTCATTTTTTGTTACCTCCACATCATAATCTTAACATTGTAATTTGTTCTTAGTGGAAACTAGCTTATTCCTAGTGTTTATTTACCGCAAACTATTTCTTCAGGCAATTTCAATCGTGACGCTCACTATACCCTAGTGTATTTCTAGCCGTTTGTGTCGCCGCAAAGACGTTATATGAGCTCTTGTCTTTATAGAGGTGTAATGTTTCAACTAGCACTAACGTTTTTATGACTTTAGACTATAAGTAAAGTCAGATATTGTTATCTGTTTATCTATGAGCTAAAGTATAATTTCTTGTTCAATATGTAAACCTGATTTCAAGCAAAAGACCTTTCTTTAGCCGTGTTTATACGCAAAGTTTTCTTGTTTTCCGGAAAAAGTTGGTATTCCTGCAACGAGAACATACAACTAGCTATTCTACGGTGTTCTGCAAAACTAACTTATTTTTGTAATAAAAAAAATCGGAGCAGCTCGGACCGGTGCCAACTGCTGAAATCATAATTTTAATTTAATTAGTCTTTGGAATTAATTTTGTTTCAACTGTTTGCAACCCCGTGCTTTCAAAGGCATGTCAAAAGTTGGTCTTTCTAATGGTGCAACCACACTGGCTGGCGGCTTTGCCACAACAAATCTTTTAAGATACAATGAAAATGCCGCTGCGGCATGACAGCTATGCCGGCGGCCATCGTGCCGGCAAACCCGTCGGTCGGTGTGGATACACCATAATATCCCATCGTGTACAACATTAGTTATAGATAAGGAAATAGGTTACTCAGGACTTAGGCATAAGAATGATCTTAAATTTTGTATTTCGCATAAAACGCTTTTGTTGCCTCCGTTTTGAAGTCGGTTGAAATAATACTCTCTTCAAACAGAATAAAAATATTTCCCAGTTATTGATAAGCCGTCTCCCGAAGGAGAACAGTTCTGAACAAACACTCAGATAGGTTTATCATAGAGCACTGAAGTGAAAATTGTGCTAAGAAAAGTTACCGTGCTATTCTCTAAGCTCTAACATTGTTTTCTTTCAAAGAAAAACTTGCAAGGGGTTTATATCAGAAATATTAGCTTCAATTCAGTTACCGACGCCGGGTATGAGTGTTAACCGCTTTAACAATCCTCGCCTTAGCCCCTCAATAAATATCTTTCTACCCGCGTTTTGTGTCCGCGTAAACGATGAAGGATAACTCGATTCAGACTACAATTTTCATAGTTTCAAATAGGGTTGTGGAAGCGATACTCTACTTATTTTAAACGTTAGAAAAAATAACTCTGCACAAAATGCCACTTTTTATTTCGGAGAAGGCTCGTTGTTACACGCACTTATGTTTCACACACAATTTTAGAATAATCCATTTAAATTTAAACGGTATTCGATTCAAGCAATCTGTGCCCCGATTCACGTATTTTCGGCATCTACTGTTAGACTACAGTAGTCATTCAGTAGTGCTATTCTAACACTTCGTGTGCTAAAAGTCAGCAGCATTGAAAGGTGACACGCCGCTGTCAGAATAGCGAAGTATATAACTTGTACTTTCGTAGTACAAGTGATGCACAACTCAGTGACGACTCAACTAGCGGAATTGAGGCCTTGTTCATAAATAAGCTCATTTTGTGTACTTCATTGGTAATAGTCATCAATAAGGCCAAATTACTATCATTATCAATTATTCGGTCGTATCAAATAATGCATTGAATTTACCAATTATGATAGGATTTAGAGAGTAGTAATAATAGCATTGCTGACACTTTAGCTTTAGCTGATTTGCTGTATCAGTTACCTGTGTACCTGTCAAAATAAATACAAAAGGACATTGTTTTAGGTTTTCCCGGATCTGGATCAGTTTTGCCTGTCAAATATCAAATGGCACTCTAAAAACGCAGATACAAAAAGTGTGTTTTCGTGCTTTTATTGATTGTAAATTTGTTAAAAACTTGAGAAATATGAAGGTTTATTTTAATATTACTCAAATATTCTTTTCAACTACCTAGGTATTAAAAACACGAACTTTGTCTCAGCGTTTTTCTATCTGACGTTCGAAAGGTAAATGATGTTGAGACTTCCACCGCAGGTACGTGTTTTTTATAAGCACACTAACGTGGCACAATATTGTTGATGCACACAAATTACTGCCATGTCATCTACGCTACGCGGACATCACTAAAGCTAACACAATTTTGCAAACAATTTTCATAGTTGCAAAAGTTAAACCTGTAAATGTTGTTACCCTGCTGCTATCAACGTCGCTTTTTCTTACGAAAGACTTAAAATTATACTACATCTCCCCTCACCGCCTCTTCGTGGACAATCCAACTTCGAAACACATTTAAGATAAAACATTTTTAACGGAACGAGTGAAGGCACGGATTAAAGACTTGAAAAAGTAATTTTAAGGACCGATCTTAATCCATTTAACCCCGTTAAATGTAAATAAAGGATTGTCTGTCATCATCAGCTTTTGAACTTGGTTAAATATCTGAGGCGTGACATTTTTTCGGGATCTGAGGATGAGTTTTGAAAAAAAAAAATGGTTTCCAGATTTTACCGATTGTCTTTTGATTTTTAATCAATCATTTGTTTTATTTTAACATCTTTTCATTTTCTTATGTCTAATCTTCATAGTTTTGAGAGAGATCAATGGAAATGTTAAATATTAAAAATGTAGACATGGTTTCATAATGAAAACGAAATATGGCAGCAATTTAAAATGTAAAGATCAGTATCGAAGCTAGCTCAAATACAGATGGAATTATGAGATAAGATCTCACTTGAACAATTTTTCATTTACTACAAGTGACCCATAACTTGCGGGCTGACATTGTATTATTTATTTTCGTCCATCTATTGGAGAAACATTTTATGGATGACTTAGTAAGGAATGGGACCGCTAAATGTGAATGATTTTTTATTGCGTTTTTCCTCCTCCTCAGTCCCCTAAGGAAGTTTGTTTATAGCAATATTTTTATACAAACCACCCCTGATTTGCTCAATAAGAACGTGGAGAGAATTTATTTAACACTATTGCTGTAATACCGTGAATCTCAGAAATACGTTTGCTTATTTTCCGTAGCTATAAAGGGATTTAGAGTTAAAAAAAAACTCAAGAAAATACGCAGTCTAGGCAATAGCTTTATGAAATACTTTTAGACATTTTGTTTGTACAAAGATGTTAAAAGTAACCGCTGGTAATGAGCAATACTACTATTTTGATGTTATACGCGAGGAAACATAAAACTGATATAAATAATCTTAAAACTGATATTATGTCTCCAGCTAAATGTATATTTCGAAATAAAATGCAAATGAAGATGATACTCGTAATAATACAACATTCAAGTAACGAGTGCACTTTTATGCAAGACGGTCCAATTATGATAATCCTAGGGAAGATTGTTTTCTCAAACATTAAGCGCTTTTACTAAATGGCTATTAAAATATACTACAAGGAACATTACAAGTTTAAAAAAAACGCAATAAGGGTGGTACCTTATAAATATCTACTAGGTACATCTTTTCAAAGTGAGTAACTCTACTTATAAAGAACAAGACACACGGAATAACTACGCGTATCTTGTATATGTATATCTAGGTGTGTTCTATGTGTATCGATAGAGTTTCTATAATATTCATCTACAAAACCTGCCAAGTCCAAGTCGGACATGCGCCCTTAGGGTCCCGTATCAACTTAATAACATATGAAAGAACTTTTGTTGACCTTATATGTGCCGTAAAACATGATTGAGAAGTAACAAAATATCTAAAATTATTAAAACAATACCGGTTATATCTTTTGATTGCACTGATTTAAAATTTTGTGTTTTTTTCCAGCTAAAAGAGGCAATCATAAATAATCAACATTTGACTAAAGTTTAAGGCGAAACTATAAGGGTTATTTGTTGGACTACGGAACCCTAAAATCCGCTATTACAAATCAGACGGGAACAAAAATTTCACTGGGGCATGTTATTTTAACGAATCAGAACTCACAGTTGTATTTTTGGTGGATAAGTACGTAGGTTAGTATCTTATACAAATTATAAATTTTATGTAATTTATATTAGTTTGCCTAGCATATTCTCAAACGACGTGCGCTACAATCGCTCCACTAGCACTTACCAGGGTCCCTATTTTTGAATCACTCGCTTGGATATGGCGTGTGATTTTCGTTCGAAAACACATAAAAAATCAACGGAAATCACTCAAAATCTAGACGTGAGTACTCACAAAATTGAGCAATGATTTTTCAAATCCTTTTTTGTAGATTACAACTGGTTTTCATTCTAAAATTCGACTTTAAACATTGAATATCACTCGCCATATCCAAGCGAGTGATTCAAAAATAGCGCCCCTGGCACCTCTTGAACGCTGGGTTCCAACAAAAATGGCCGCAGTTCTATTATTTCGCTCACCCGATTACAACCCGAATTTTTCGAAGCCAAACATTCTTTCTAGGGCCTCTCACAATTCCCGGAACAGGAAACAATTCAAAACCAACTGTTCACGGAATGTTCCGTAATACTTGTAAAAGTTGGATAGCCAAGGGGACTCATTGAAGTGATCGATCGGCCACACCTGGCCAGCACCTACTGTGATTAATACGATACAGTTACACACCTAATTGAGGAAACTCCCTGAGTATTGAGAATATTAAATTAATTCGCACAAAGAGCGCGGGGCGCTCTGTAAGGGAGTTGCTACTTTAAGGCTAATTTATTATAGGTGCCTCTTAGTGTCATGATTCAATTTGGGGCGAAGACCTTCGTGTGTACGCCACGCCGCCAGTAGCCGTAATGCCTAAAGTGCGGAGTGCCTAGTACCTTTCATAATCGAGTTACAACACCTAATCGGCGTTCGATATTGCTGTATATTTTATTCTATTATAATAAAATTATACATATTTTCAAGTACGTAGGTATTCTTGTTTGTTATTTTTTGAAAAAATCTTATGACCAAGTGATTATAACAAAAAAGGCCGTAAATTGCTTTTTTAAAAGCCTATTCATTGGTGATTAACACCAACAATAACGTCAATTTCCTCGATCCTGCCGAAATTACATTTCTATTGATAGATAAAAGCCCTTATTCATTGTCATCTAAAAGGCTGATCTTTTAATTCTTGCAATTACCTGTCTTTATGCCTTTAAATTGACATCTCTAAAATAATTTTCATAATCTTCAGGCCCATCGCTAATGGTCCCTTATTTAATTCGGAAACCCTCGGTAATTACATTAAGTGCTATTAATTTCACGTTCCATTCGATCTTAGAGCTCCAATATCGGAGGCACGAGGCCACAGTATGAACAGTATTCGGTAACATCATTGCTTTTATTTTGAAATGTTTGTTCACCAGAACTAATGGAACTTATTACTATCTAAGCTGTATTCGTAAATTACTATTTATTAAGGCCCAATTTCCTCGTCGATAGTAATGGTAAAATGTAGTTACCAGTGGTTGAGCATATCAATTTGTGTATGTTTTAACGAAAAAATATCGTAATCAAATGTGAGATTGTAGTTTATTTTTGTTTTTATAGTGTTTTATCGCCATACAAACTTAATAATATAAATTTTTACTATAATAATTTTATACAATGTTGCTTTTTACAAGTGCAATTTATATTATTAAATGTGAGATTGGTTTTTTTAATGGCCATTAGTTAAAGTATTGTTTCTTAAAATCACACAAAATCGTAAAAAATTTAACTGCTGGTAACAATTTTTTTCAATTACTATCGATCACGCAATTGGGCCTAAGTCTATATACTTCGGCCTAGGGTGTATCCTTGTTAGTTATTATTAGAGGTGAAAAAGTCTAACTTCACCAGGCACCAAGTGGGGTCAAATTAAAACATCATGGTTCATGCTCTACAAAAAAAACACCTAGAAATGGTTAATCTCTCTTTAGAATAGCTGGTGACTATTTTTAATAAAATATCTGCACCACAAGTGCGTAGAAGCATTAAAACTTAAATCGTTTCCTCGCGTTTTATTTTTCAGTAACATTCTTGACACAATCTCCAAAGGAAAGAACCTTCTAAAGACATTTATTGTATAACTTGACACAGGTATAACATTATACGTATTGTATGTACACAAACTTTGTGGCTTTGTTGACATTCTCTTGATTGAACTAAATATAGACATTGTTGAACATGTTCCGCAAAATAGGAGCACTTAATAAATGCGTGAACTCTCTTCATATACCTTACCGATATTATATGGATTTAAAAACATCGTACAACAAAAGAATGAAATGATGTAATATTGTAGATTATTCGTCAGTGATATCGAAACAATTTTATAGCTGTCTGAAAACTTAGTCCTACAACTTAAAAAAAACAGCTGCCTACTCAAAAAAAAAGTGTCAACACTGGAATGTATGTATAGTTCTCCCACTAAATCAGTTTCTTTCCCCTTAGATTGGACTTCAAAAAAGGCAGTATTAAACACGAAAGGATATCACCTTGCAAATTTATTCGGAGCAATCTGAAATTTAAATGCGAGTTCATCAAAGTTTCTACTGAGCTACTTGAACGTATGAGTGTGTGATTCCTTTAGATCTTAAAAAGCCCTCGAGATATATGAGGTGTTCACTCGAGAATTTTCGTAATTGGTCATTTGCGTTTAGAGAAAGTTTTTGGAAAGGGTAATTTTGAGAACACGTGAGAGCTTAAATTACGACGAGCAACATTAACTTTGTTTTATTGTGCAGAATGTTAAATGGCTTGTGGCTTTGAAGGTTATAAATTGTCTTATAAGTTGAGAATACAGTTCGATTGCTCTTTAACATTTATTAAGTAATCATATATTTTTTACAAAAATAACTAGCCATTTTTTGTTATGTTTCTGACCATAAGTAAAAAATAAAAGGTTCAAAAAATAAACTTAGTGGAGTAGGTCGAGGTCGAAGGCAAGATAAAATTACTCGGATTCCCTAATCAATCGAAGAACCGAATTCTCTGAAGTAAAAATAAATGATTACCGACAATATTTGAGACATGAAAAGCAATTTATCCCAATCTGAGTGTTCAAGGACTAAGAAATTAATCCAAAGACGATCAAAGAACTGAAAAATTTGATGATAGGTCAAGATTTTGTGAACGAAGATGAAGGTTGTGCTTTAATACTCAGCGAACGGTGTGACTTTGATAGATCTCCGATTAAATTCTCAGATGAAAAGAAATTTACTTGTGAAGAGAGTTTGAAAAAAAATTCTCGCAGCTCAAACCAACGTTTGTGTTAAATTTCTTTATGTTAAATATTCGTCGGAAACTGATAATAATCGTTATATTTACCGCTGCGGTGCTTTGGTACTCAGTTGTGAGTTGTTCATAATTTGAAAATATCATGCACCAACACTGAATACTGCTCTTCTATAAATAATATTCAGAGCGTTAATTACGTCTCGTACTGCACTGAACTGACATTGCGTTGGATTTGGAAAATTTATGTTGCAGAATAAATTGCTAAATTAAAAACTTTCGACCTTATTGTTTGATTAATAAAATAATAAGTTAGTACTACTTTGATAATGATTAAGTTGAGAGATAGTTGAGTAGATAAGAGATGTTTTCAACCTGTGCGAAATGCCAATTATTTTTTTAATGTTACGTTTGAAACCCTATGATAGAAGAACGGTGACAGCTACCACCTGCTTTTAATTAATTTAATATATTATTTTTAAAACAAATAGGTAATCAAAAGCTATAATCCAACTACAGTAAAATAAATAAACTCTCCTCTTTTGTTTCCGAAAGTAAATAATACGGAGACCCTTTGTTGGTGCCTAAACTTTAAATCAAATTAGTCTCAGATTCTTGACCTTGTTTTTCTTTGGCAACGATACCTATTGGGGAGAAAGTTTCCAACCACCAATAAAGTTAGGATGACCGAAAACCTTGGGAATATATCTTTGAATGAACTGTATTTTTATAAAATCTCCCTTTCAGTGTAAAAGTTTTAAATTGGTTTATATGTAGGAAAATAAAAGTTTGTGTTTTTTTTAAAACCAATGCACATCGTAATATTACCTACCTAGATGTAACCCAATCAGAAGGTGATTTAAAAATAATACTTATTAATCGCGTCATTAAAAAAATATAATAATACTCAACGCGCGCAAACTGGCTAGTTAGAAAAAAGAAGAAAAATTATGACAGCGCGCGGCGATTGTTTTTTCTTCTTCTACTTCGACAAAATCACGTAGGCCGTGCCTAAAACTTTTCAATTTGTTTCATTCATATAAATTGTTAATTAAACTTTTATTTAAATACTAATGTCTGTCTAAATATTTTTTAAAATAACCTATCGATTAATTTCTGTATGCAACATTTCTATTACTTACATATAATCTATTTGTTAAGAAAAATACAATTTAATTGTACGGTAGATCTAAACTATTTTTAACGTAAAGACCGACCGTTGCCGTGTTGGGACGTATTCATACTTTCGGTTCTGAGTGCTAAAACTTGGTGAAAAATTTACTTACGGTAATAAAATAATACATATCGGTAAATGTTTAAAACATTAAGTGATGCACGTGGTTGGAATTAACACGTTGACTGCGTAAAAAAAACAGCGACTTTCAGCTGGTGCGGTGGCAGTCCAAAAATGCACCCACTTGACTTTCTTATTGTGCGTGGCAGGCCCTTTCGACCCGACACCTCGGGGTGGTATTCATGCTCTATTATCTTAGTCAAGGCGTATCGTATATTGAAAATTTTTATGCTCTTAAAATCCTAATGAATCACTTGACTTTACATTGGCCTCGCCCCGGGATCCTCCCAATAGAAAATGAGAAATTAGCAATCGAAAATGTCAGGTTTATAGGGCCCGACACCGCACTAAAGTGTATTTTTTTTAGTGATGGAATAGTGAAAGAAAAGAAACATATCGAGTCATAAATTTTTAATCAATTAAATCAATGAAGCGGTCTAACTTATTATTAAGTATTTTTTTCTTATCTATAAAAATTTCTTTTAGGGAAAATTTCTTCGTCACTTTCACTGTCGTCGGTAAAGAAACGTTGATGTTTATTTGCCGGGCGGATTATTTTATTTTCCAGAACTGTAATTTTGCTGGTGGATGGGATAACTTCTTGTTTTTGAAATATTTTTCTGTATTTATTATTATTTTGTTTAGGGACTCCAAAATGTGAACCATCGTATTCTTCTTCGTTATCATTATTATTGTCTAGTATTATTTGTTTTTACGACGTGCCATCGCAAAGAAATCGACGAGCGCGAAGAGCGCGTCCTCCTACCGTTGCAAGCACAACACTACTGGCGGCTCGCCGCGTACGCATCAGCACAGTGCGGCAACAGGTCGCTCGCGGTCATCCACCAAAACAGGCCCTCTCCCGCACTGAAATAACTTTTTTAATTTTCTATGCGGCGGAGGTCAAAAAAAGCCCGACGTGGTATTAAATTGCTATATTTCTATGTTGTTAGTCACAAATCGAAACCTTTATTTGTCTCTTTCGTACTCGTAAAAACGACTAAGAAACAGGAGCCGCACCAGCGCGACAGACCTATTTTTCAAGTACGCACACTGATTTAACACCGCGTCGGGCTGATTATGAGTGATCCGCATTGAACGTGTTAAGTGAGTTCTTATTGTAACAAGCTTAGGGATTTTCTTCAAAGAAAAGATAAGTGTCATAAATACTTTTTTGATGTTTGCATACTCATTAAATATCGAGAACGGTAGGTGTGATAAGTTGAATGCGATAAGATTCAATTATTCGTTGATAAGTGCTCATATCGATAAAACAGGCTCTTATCATGGAGGTAGTCTGTTGTTTTTATTTTGGATTTTAATTTTGTACCTAGATTTCTTGAGTTTTAGACATATTATGAGACAATCACTTTCCTTGAGGCGTTTGTTACGTTTGTTCATTTAGTGTACACACAAAAATAATATTTTAATTATTTATTTCACAGATGCCGGTAAAAATTAAGGATACCTTGCTGAGACAGTTGAACCACTAGGAAAATTGCAGTATTTGTACTTACCCACGTCAATGCTACTAAGTTGTAAGTAGATTGTAAATTTTACGTCTTGTTTTTATCTCAATTTATGTAAACGCGTTCACGTCACGACGGTTGGTAGACCGTTAGCACTTTAGGATGATATCAGTAGTTATAGTAGTTCAATGAAGTACATGTACCTATTTTGAAACAAGTAGGGCAATGATGATATTAAATATTTATTACATAACTGCGTATATAAGGTATAATATTACTCATTTTTGTGCTCCAAAATACCCCCTATTATTGCTAAAACTCAAGGTCTTTTTTATTTAGTATCGGTTTACTCTTGACTCCAATCCAGACTAAGCTAAGTGCGACTAAGACGGAGTTGAAGATGGAATGAGCTCGCTCACAAGAAGCCTGTTCACTCTAACTTTAAATAGATCTGATTTCTTTGATTTAATATCTTAGTTCTGGTACCGAGGTTTCGAGACTAGTGTTCAGAGTGCTAAACAGAAGATTCTAGAGACCCACTGTGCGAGTTCCTCGGTCTCCGTTCCGTGACCCGAGGTTCCGTGACGAGGGCGTACCGTGCTTCGGCGCGGCGTGGCATTCAGTCCGAGTACTGACTGGGCTAGGCACGGTCAGTACTGAGTGCTGGTTTCAAGATGCGCAAAAATTCATCTTGCACTTAATTCCATAGAGTAAGGTCTTTCAATTTCGTTGCTGTGGGATTGAAGACAGTTTTTTTTTCTTGCTTTTACTTACTCGTAGCTTTCAGGGGTGGGAGTTTTTAAAGTAGACCAAGATGATGATGATCTTGGCTACTCAAGTAAATTTTTTTGTGATAAAAATTTTTGTGCAACTTGGAATCAGTACTTATCACCTGAGTCTGAGTTCCCGAGGTCGAGTTCCGCTTTCGAGGTTTTCACAAATGGTCTCAGACCTTCTACGGCACAAAGTTCCTAGGTCGACGTTCCGAGGACCATACTCAAAGATTTTATAAGTTTTCTTAATTAACTTAAATTCTCAGAGTTAAAACTAACGAGTAAAATATCACTGCGATTTCAAATATCGGGGTCAAACCAACTTTAAAATGGTGCGTGCATATGTACAAGGTTGTGTGTGAGAGTAATTTTGAGTGTAATGTTATCTTAATATCTTGTTATCGGTACATTAGACAAGTGTCGTTGTACAGCTATGTCATAAGTAAAATAAACTTGTGTATTTTTAATTTTCCCTCCATCCCCTTAATTTGGTGTATCCGTCTAACTTTTAAAACAATGTATTAAAAAATACTTGTTCAAGTTCTTCATGAATACTTTTAATGACAATTTGTTTGAACATGGAAAAACAGTATTTAAAGTGAGTATAGTAAATTTTCAATAAACGATGTTATTCATTTTAACATTCATACAAACTGTTAATTTTATGCGTATGTACGCGCTCTCACGGTTACCTATGTCAATAAAAGAAGAAAATAAGAAAGCAATTACTTTCATTGAAGTATCATTTTAATACATTTTGAGGGAAAGATCTTCAGCACGTTGGATCGAGCGGGTACACCCTCGCTCGTGATTCAGTAGTTATGACCTAGCCAATACAAAAACTACACAAAAAAATAGAAATTATTTGCTATCGAAAATTTTTGTGTACTAATTTGGATTGGGGCAGAAAAGTCCTAGATTGGAGACCCTTCGACCAAAGGCGCAGCGTAGGACGTCCACCGACAAGATGGACAGACGACCTTGTAAAGATCGCAGGTTCGCACTGGATGCAGACCGCTCACAACCGGTCGTTGTTGAAAGCCATGGGGGAGGCCTATGTTCAGCAGTGAACGTCCTTCGTCTGATAATGATGATGATGATGAATTTGGATTGGTTTAAGTAAAAATACTTATTTTTTTAAATTACATAGTAGTTTAAAATGCATGGATCTTAGTTAGGTTTGAATAAAATTGGCACGCATGACTTTAGTTTATAGGTTGGTACTGAACCCTCGGAACCAAAATCCAATGCACACTTGCCCGGTTTTTATAGGCTACGTAACCCTAAAATCATGAATATAGCTACCATGTCAGCCTTAAACGTGCTTAAACGCAACCCCATAATAAATGTCTTGTATGTGGTGTAATAAATCATCTGACAATAAATTAATTGTTCACAGTGATATCACGTCTCGGTTGAGGTACATTCAAATGTATAGGCATGCGATAAGACCGGCTATAAATTATATAATTTGAATATTTCATGTAACTAGGTTAGCTTTACTGGATTATTAAATCTTTGAGCTTTATTGTAACTCCATGGTATCTTATAATTAGACGGGCGAAGTGCGTAAAATAAAATTAACAATGCAAATTCGGAAGTTCATTTTACACTGAAGAATTTCTTAGGTACCCCTATAAAGTTTTCGTTTTGTTTACGGTTAATTAATGGACAATTTCCTAAAACGGGTTACGGGTGGCCGATTTTATGAACTTTGCTGTCACAATCCATGTTTGGATTTTAATAAATTAAATAAATTATTCCGCAAAATCTCTGACAGGAAATTGTAACTCGATAAGTTGTTGGCTTACGAACCGAAAAGCTTTTACTAAATAATAAAAAAGAAATGTTGTAAGTAGATTGGTCATTTAAGTTTAGACAAGTAATAAAAACAAATGACTTGCTGAAGTTTTTTTTACTAATTTCATAACGATAATTCAATTTAAAGAAATAAACTTTTTTTCATGTTTCATGTCCATGTTTTCTTTTATGTGTCTGTCAAATTATTATTAACTAAAACCTTATTCTACTGAATATGACAAATATTTTCTGAAAATAGCATCAAAATTGGTTCAGCCAAACTAGGTAATCACGGATAAACATATAGGTACAGGGTTACTGGTTAAGTGGACCTAAATTTCTTAAGGCCCAATTTCTTCATCGATAGTAATGGTAAAATTACGTTACGGGCGGTTGAAAGTTTAAGATTGTGAGTGCTTTAAAGAAAAACTTATTTAACCAGATGTCAGAATGGCGATTTTAAGGTTTTTTTCCCATTCCATACCATACCATTGGTTAAGGTTTTTTTTCTTCAAAACACTCACAATCGTAAATATTCAACAGCTGGTAACGTAACTTTAGCATTACTATCGAGAATTGGGCTTAAGACGTAATAGTTTACCATTTTCCTGATTGATTTGACTATGGTACCCCACATCCCAAACTTAAAACCGTTCTATAGTCAGGGAATGGCGTCAACTACAACATCTTAAAATATTTATAGGTTAACTAAACCTGTAACCCTGTATACGTAGTACATACAAACATACAGGTCATCAAACTAAGAATCCTTACTTTTTAAAGTCAGTTTATGTTTTTTTTGAAGTCGTGTTTTTTTGGTCGGTTAAAATTATCTCCAATTACATTTTCAATTTTACATTTATTATTATTATTACAAAAAATATGCACATATTGCCTTAAATAATATTATCTTATAGCCTATTGCAGGAGGACATAGTAGATCATGTCACGATGTAACGCCATCCATAACCAATATGTCAAACGGTTGACGTTACAATATTTCCCTGGATTAGTTCACGGGCGTGATGTAATTTAGCCATAACTCCCTTTGAAAATGTTTCCCCTGTTATCATTAATAAGTGTCAATTTTTCATCTTTAACAAAATCCTTTCTTACAAAAGTCACATCCGAAGTTGACGTTAACAATAAATAATACGACTCATCTTTTAAGACGCAAAATTCAAGTTCCTTTGATGGAAGAAAGTTTAAATAATTTTGGTTGGTCCCCAAAACTGGATTTTTAGCGGAAATTACGAACAGTTACAATTCAAAAGCTTTGCCTTCGTTCAATTATGTTTGAAACAGTTTCAAGGGCTTCTTTTGGGATAAGCCAGTTTGTAATATTAAACATTGACGTTAATAGCCATAGCCTTAGGCTTGGTTGTACACACTTTGACCTTTAAACTACAACAGCTAAGAATTATTATTCTTCTTCTTCTTTCGTGTCGGCAATTATTCTGATTTTATTAAAATAAATAAATCAGGCAGCGAATTACAAAATGCAATACAGATCTATATAATAAATATCGTACAGACCAACATATAAACAAAATAAATAATACAAGAATAAAAAAAAAACAATTTTACTGGCGCGTTTGGTCGTGATATCGCGTAGAATTCCGCGGATCCGCCGAAACACGACAGAACCTTCTGCCAGAAACCTTCGTCTTTTCTATTCTGATCACAAGTCAATTAAAATTCACATTGCGATCGGACTCCAACTAGACGACCCGCAGTGTGATGTTGGTTTTTTTTTCTGCACGTATGCCGAGCCCTGCCCAGCCTTCGCAGTGTGATGTATTATGTATATTCAAAATTTACCGTATAGATTACGCTCCGCCTCAGGGACCAAAATTGGTTTATAGCCGAAATATTTATATTCTGTTATTATCCAGTGTTTGGGGTGACCTGAACAAACTCCCCTAATACTAAGCAAACTACTGAGCAGACCCTTAGAGAATTACCTCTACCCTTAAAGAAAACTTGTCTAACTCTTATAACCTTTTAGTTAGGAAGTCGTGGGGAAAACAAAAAAGGGCATTTGAATAAAAAGTTTATTATCATTTGATTTTTGTATGGCATATTGATATCAGAACCTTTCAGAAAACATTATCTGGGTTTTTGTAACGGTCAATCCTTTCATTTTTAATGAATACAAATCCAAAAAAATATTCTAGGGTTAACAAGCCTTTAAAGACTGTAGTACTCTTCTTCGGACCGAAATGAAGTTGGCCGTACAAGTCACCATAGTAGCTGAAACTTAGAGGGCCAGATCACATTGAAATATTTGTTCGAGCCATTTATAATTTTCGCTAAAAACACTCAGAGCGACCGGAAAATTTTATACAATAATATTTTCTGTTTTTCCTAGAGTGTTTTTTTTTTGGTAGTAGGTATTTGCACTTAAACTGTGCATTTTTATAGATTGATGTTAAAAAATATATTTTGAATTTATCGTGATTTTGTCGTATTATTATTGCCATTAAATAACCTGAATTTAATGTATTGAATGCAACAGCACGTGAATAATCACATCAATCACCTCATACCGAAAATCAGGTAATAGGGCCATAACGCAAGTACGATATACGTACACCAAAGTAAGACCAAGCTAACTTTTAATTAGTTACCTGCATAATAATGTGATGAGTTACGTTCCAGTTGCTTACACCTTATATGGCTTACTTCTAAAACTTCCTGAGCTCTCCCCCACTATGTGAATCTTGAAGTTAGCCTGATCGGTTCTCGAAGTTTCCGTCTATATTTCAGAAGGGCGATTCTCGTATTTTATTCCCGTCAATTTTGAATTTGAGACTGAATCATATTATAACCTGAATTTTAAAATTAATTGATTTGTTTAACACACGTTTTACAGTATAGATAGTATTCATTATTGTATAATAGTCCCCCTAGCCGATTTCGACTACGGTGGCCAGTCACAACGACTAACCGACTGCGCGGGACATATTATAGTGCACAAGTGTGTGCGCAAACACAGGTGTACTCTTTATTCCTTTCACTCTCATAGCCCAATGGGACAGCAGTCATTATTGTTTATGTTAGTATCATTATTATTTGTAGAATGAATTGAACTTTTAGTTGTGTTTTGGATAAATATGTTTTAGGGTAAGGTACTTCTCCTCGCATCGATCCAGCGCAGCTGTACATTGTTGAACTTCGTTTGTTCTATTTAGAGCAGAAAAGAGTGAGCTGTGTGACATAGAAGAGATTCATCCATATAGTTACACCACTGATAACTCGAGAACAGGTAAACCGATTTTTATGATTTAAAATTTGTTGGATTTGTCACTGCACCACCTACCTCGAAAATGAAGAGGGGAAACGAAGTTTTCCGGGACCGTTAGTTTTAAATAATAAGAAATTATTAATAATTTTATTTAATTAACACGTTCCGGGACAGTGAACGCCTACAGGCGTGAAAACAATAAAACATCTATTGTGTCTGGAGTAGTGTCCCGGAACGTGTTAAGAATGAAACTAAAATGTGGTTGTGTCTTAGTACGAGAACTATCCGCTCACGCGAGTGAGTGCTGACAATCGCAAGGCCAGGCCTTTATGGGGCTTGTAAATCACAATGCTGCTTGACCCGAAGGCGACCGAACATTAAAAGGGTTTGATTTACAACTCAAGTTGGGACATTGTCGCCATCTGCTCCTGGTACAGAGTAGTTTATTGTTGAAGGTGGACTGGACTGCGTTTGATGTAGTACCCCAACTTTTCCTTTGACGTAATTGCGTTACTTTTGCTAATGGATATTTTCAGAAAGCTTTGTTTGAGGTGCTAACTCGATTTTATGATTTTGTAACTTCATTTATCAGTTCCATTAAGAAGGTCACAGCGTAACACGTGCCCTATTTTTTCACAGAAAATATTTTTGTGTTTTAAAAAAAATATGTGATAGAAAGAGGAGGTAAATAATGCCAAGTGGCATCAATGCCTTATTTTAGGTATCAGGGCGTGGAAATGAATCCGAAAATGTACTTTTGTAAATAGACCGCAAAAACTTACTGTAAATTATGGATGGATATTGAAGTATCATGGTATAATTACCATTTAATATTTTAATTATTGTATATTTCTATTATTATAAATAAGAGACCAAAATTTTTAAGCAATCGGTTAGAAACCACAACAGCTCGATCGTTAAAAGTGTTTGGCTCGTTTTGCCAAAAGTTGCGGGTTCGAATCCCGCCTTTGCGCAAATATTGGTTTCTTATTTCATTTTATAAGAAAACAAAATAACTCTGAGCGTTAAAAACATTCTAAATCATTGTGATACCTGTTGATTAACCAAACTCAGTTGGTATAACTCATTTGGTTAAACGCCCACATCAAATTTCTACTCAACCAAAAGGTCAGATGTGTAAATGCCAAAAGGCAACAAGCCGCTTTAGGTATACAACCTGTAGAAAATAAAATGAAGTCGGATAGTAAAACTAAAGATATATGTGTTTTTGCTTTTATTAGACACAACACAAGTTGACGCTAGACACCAACTGATGAGCTATCGGAAATCGGATGCAATATTGATTAGACAAACTCAGTTGCTCGAGTTCGAACTCAAAACAAGCTTACGTTAAAACTCATTATGTGGCTGTGAACTTTATAAGGCGACCGTCCAGCTTTGTTTGGTATTGGCTTTGAAATTGAAATCCTCGACTACATAGTCTACATACCCTTTGGTGACATTCCGCCAACTTGAATAAGATCCGGGAAAGTTTTCCAATGAGGCTAGGTGAAGGGACCGGTTTCCGATATTGTCAACGGTTTCGATTGTTTATCGCCCGGTTGTGTTACCTATATAAAATAGGGCGGCTTTTGTAAATAGCAGTGTGCATAGGTGAGCGGGAAAGGGTACACATAGAAAATACTGCAGCATTTCTCAAATACTGTTTTAAGTTATATTTTACTTCTTCCCTTAAATGAAAAAAGTGTAAAAGTCATTTCATATTATAATTTGCTTCTAACAGTTTCGACATTAATAACACCTTATCAAAAAAGGGATGGGTAAGCCCAACAAAATGTTAGCAACTTTGTTGAACCTCATAAGCCTCATGTAAATTCATTCTCATTAGGGCAATTCCTGTAATGTTAATGTGCCCAAACACATAACCTGTCCTTTTTATTGCCGAGGTATAAATTATTCAAAACAGTCCTACTGGTTTGCGAGATAAACGTGGTTGACGGGCTAAGAAAGAAAAACGGGCAGAGGCTCCTAAAATCCGACCCTTTTCGGTTGATAAAAGAAACAAAATTAAATGCGGCTCTGATCTTTTCTTCGAACGAAAAATGTTAATTTGGATGTTAATAACGAGACCAAATTTTTTATGTTGTTTGTTTTGAAACTGTGTGTTTTATTCAGCCACTCACAATTTGGCGCGAGCTGCAAGGAACTTTTTAAAAGGAATACTAGGACGCGTACGTAACCGTTATCGAACTGAAATTATGTTTCAAATTTGAAGATGTTGCCTTTCCATATTTAAATTATTTTGAATTTTTTAATAGCCTTGAAATAAATAAGGGTACAAAATCGTTATTAATATAACCACTGTTACATAGATAATTCGAAGAATGTGCTTTGGCGATTCACCTAATGCCCCATGAGCCTACCCTTGCAATAAATTCTCGATGTGTAACATCACTTAGTTGAACATCAGATAAAATTAATGGGAAACACTAATTATTTATCTCTCGCTCTCTGTCCATTAGGATAGTCTTACTCTGTCTGTTTGAATACCATCTCGAGTATTTCTATACGATAAACGGATAAAAGTTGGGAGACGACCCGGAACTCCTCTGATATCGGATCTTAGCAAGGGCTTAGAGTTGAAACTTGACCGGTTATTATGCGGCTTCCACCAATTGCAAAATAAAACAGGTTAGGTTATTTAGACATTTTTCTGTTGGGATCCGAAGAAATATTAATTCTGATCATCTAATTCTAAAAAAGGTAAAAGGGATCTAAATAATGTATCGAAGTCATGTAATAAACATCATCATGAAAATTCTTGGATGTGGCTTTAATATCTTACTAATGCAACAGAAAACATATTAGGCAGTGTGATAAAAACACAATTTATAGCATAGGTACGCCCACACATCTCACGGAAACATTACGTGCGCTTAGCGATATGTAAAACATGTACAATATCATGCACATTTATCTAAATACGAATTTTCATGAGCAAATATATTTAATGAGCTTCGCTGCATAGAAGTTTAGGAAGCGTATCTTCCTATGCATATTTACGCTCCGTGGGAAGCAGTGACTTCAATTAATGCGAAGAACAAGGAACGGTTTATGAATTCAAATGTAGGATATCTTACAGATTTTGTAACGTTGATTGTATTTTGGGAAAACATCTTTAGAATTGGCAGTAGCGAATTCCAATTTTTAATTTTAAATATTTTATTTATTTATTTAAAGACTAAAACATTTTAAATGCCCCTAAAATGTAGCATTATAACATTAATCGCTATTTACAATATCCACGTGCTCAAAACCAAAAAATAAATGACGAAATTGGGCGCCCACACGAAACACAATATTTCCGCATGGAGTTTTGACAATCGTATATAATATTTTTATCCCCGAAACAATTTTCGTAATTCCGAGCGAGTTGCTCAACATGGATAGAATAACAATTTTACAATCTTCGTCTGTCACGCTTGCCACCGGACCCCTTAGGAGAAAAGTAATCATTTCGAGCAATCGAAACGTCCAAATTTATATTCAGACGCCGTCAATTTTAATGTTTAGTCTCTCAAAAATATAAATAAGAGACTGGTTAATATAATTTTCACGTGGACGCCTCTTCGTAATTTGCCGATTAGTTATTCCGGACACAAATCACTTTAGTGCCTTTGTGAGCAAAATGTTCGATTTATTGAGGTTGTAGAATAAATTTGATTTACAAAATTATTTTGGTCTGAAAGGTATTGCGCCGTCCTGTTACTTTTATAGGTGTTAAAATTACTTTTTTTAACCAAATCAAATACTGTTTTGTCTTCGAACTAAAATTAACAAAAAAAAAATGTAATGACGTGACAGACACAACTCCAACAACAACCTACGTCCGTATGTAACCTAATATGATACATGATAAGTAAGCTTAATAAATAAAGATAATTAAACGTTTTCTTTATCTTCTGCTTTGCATTTTCCGTAATCATTTGAGTTCCTTTCTCGTTTTAAGGTTTACGTAATTTTTAATAATTAAGAAATCAAAACATAATCAAATGAAAAAAAATCAAATGTGAAAGTACAGTTTGTGACTAAGAAGATTAATTTATAATGTAAGTAGATATTGTTGCGTTTTATTAATGAGACACGATTCCTAACTACCCTTTACCTAACGAGACACATATTTGATTCAATAAAGCCTTTTCCTAAGAATCATTCACCTCAACACACGTGGATAGAGTGCTTTCATTCTATCTACGTAATTTGGTAGTTTCGTCAAGGCGCCAATTGACACTTGACACCTTTTCTGCCCCGCCCGATATCTTTTGTCGAGTTACCTCAACGCGTTTCCGAGAATTTTCTCCCTGTATACGAGTATTCTCGGGCGAATACAACAAAGTAGCGCCGTAAGAAAAGTGTTAAGGGTAATTGAGACGAATCCAATATTCCAATGACACATCTTACGTTGCGGTAACAGAAAACCACACGACATCAAATAAAATTCAAATATTATTTATTTTCTAGAGAAAAATAAATACACCGTTTCATTGGTGGCATTAATATGATTAAACAAGTCGACCATTATCATCTATTATGTATTCTGTGACTTTACTAAGCGATTGTGAAACTTTCCTTTATTTAAACTACCTAATAACCAGGAGGCCGATTCTCGAATGATCGAACTTCGTTTCGTGAGGTAATTCGATTACGACAAGAGCGAGATAAAGAGAATCAAGTATGTCCACGTAAAAAAAACTACTGCAAGAAAGAAATGAAAACGCATAGAAATCGTGACCCGGATAAAGCAATAACTGTATTTTATTTGAAAAAGAAAATTCGATCTGTGAACATTTTTCGTATACGAACTGCACGAGAATTGGCTTCCAGAACCATGCAAGCCGAAAAGTCATCGAAAGTCAAATGTCAAAGTTTTTAAGTTGACAAGTGCGAAAAAAGTAATCAAAAGCATGAAACACGTTTGGTCACGTTTTGCCCCACTTCGCCCTAGCAGAGTCTACAAACGCGCCGATCCGTCAGCGCAAAGCTGACTTTATTCAGGAGCGTCGCCAACTATAAATAAGGCCGGCGGAAAATTATATCATCGTGTAAGTGTGATGCTCAGATCGTGCGTGAAGGATTGCCGACGTGACGGGCGTTGGCGAAATGTTTTTACGCGGCTATTAAACGCAACGAATCGCCAACTTCGCTGACAATAAAACGGTGCTGAATTCTCTTCGGTTAGTGAAAGGTAGTAACTGTGGAAGTGTTTCTTATACAACTATCTGATTCTTTGCTGTCTAGTGCTTATCACCTTATTTTTTTATTTTTATTATAAGGTACACAAAACATTTTATAGTCCTAAAATGAATAGAGTAAGAGGAAAATATTATTAAATCTACACTATAAAACTAAACATGAGTACATAACATGAAACAGATAGAGTGGAAAACAGATACAAAAATAAAGACAATGAGGACTAACTAATTCAAATATTAGATCTTAAAAATCAACAAATAAAATTGAAATACCAAAAGAGAAAAAAATATATATATTAGTACAATAAAACAGACAACAAAACAAAGAATAATAATTGTTAATTGATTATGTGCTTGACTGACCAACCCAATTTAGGCATTTATATAACGTCAAATTATAATTTTAAGTATTAGATTGTATTATTTATGGCTATTTGCTGCTGCATGCTTAAATACTTATTGCCATAATCATGGTGGTCACTGCTGCGCTAAAAGTATATAAATTATACAAAAAAGTGAACCTTTAAAATCTAGACCTCATGACAGTGTGAAATGTTATATTACATGAAACTGTCTTACTACCCACGTCTATATAATTAGTAACTTCATTAATCTCTTATCAAATCGCTGTTGCTTTGCATACATGAATAAAAATACTGCTTCCATATTTGTAATCTTTCACTGTCTTCGGCCGTATTTTCCAAATGGCCCGAACTCGCCTGGAATGTTTGTTTTGAGATATTTAGAACCATCCCCCATGTTTGCTGACTTATGCTAAGGAAGAAAACGTTTCGGCGTGCTCTACGTAAACATTCCACGTAAACATTGTTGGTAAAGGTAATGTGAGGATAATCGAGATCCTCACGACACTCAGGTGAAATAAGTAAAGATATATCGAGAAAATAAAATAATGTGTAAGAGTGTCGAGAAATTATAGCAAATAATTCAAAACCATTTTTGATACAAACACCTTCAATTTATGTATTTTTTATTCATAAAATTTGGCCACGATCTCACTAAATGATAAGTTACGGTGCGTCCTAAAATGAAGCATACCCACCTCACAAGTAGCAATCTATTCTTCTGAGTGACTTAAGAGGCATAACTATTTCAAGACGAGGTGACAAGTTTAAGATTCACTTAACACGTTCCGGGACACTATTCCAGACAAAATAGATGTTTTATTGTTTTCACGCCTGTAGGCGTTCACTGTCCCGGAACGTGTTAAGGGCGTACACGCGCCGCTTCAATTTCCCATACTAAGTTCATAATAACGAACGAAACCGACGTTTACCGAGTTATTGAGCAGTTTTGAATCGAAATAATATGAATGAAAAAACCGTATTTTAGCTGTTTTTTGTTTAGATTTGTGTTGGAAAAGATATGATTGTATACGATAAACCTTTATTATTCCTTTAAAAGCATTGATAATTTGAAAAACCGGTTAAGTGCGTGTCGGACCCGCGCACTGAGGGTTCCGTGCCACCCTTAACTAAATTCAGGGTCCACTTACTTTCACTTAACGAAAACATCACAATATATTGCGACGGCAAAAATAACTTTGTTTTTCATAGTGTTTGTATGAAAGACAAACTTATATTTGCGGTTGATAAAAATGTGCAATATCTCAAAAACTACTGGTTCGATCTCCTTCAAACCAATTTTCTTTGCAAGTTTTTGTTGAGATCTACATCATATATTTTTTTCAAAATTTTCACTTTCTTAGTTCAAAAGTTAGATGGGGGGGGACGCCCATTTTACCACTTTGGAAGCGTCTATATCTCAAACCTTACACTTTTAGAAAAAATGGTTTTAGAAACCTCAACATCATTTTCAAATACCTATCCATAGACACCCCACACGCATAGGTTTGAGTAAAAAAAATACTTTAGGTTTTAGTTTCATGTATGGGAGCCCCCCCTTAAATATTATTTTTTCTTACTTTTTATATCTGAATCGGAAAGCGGTAAACAGGATACACCTACCTACCAAGTTTCAGCTATGTGCTGCCTATAGTTTCAGAATAAAGTGGCTGTGACATACGGACGGACAGACAGACAGACAGACAGACAGACAGACAGACAGACAGACTTGACGAAACTATAAGGGTTCCGTTTTTTGCCATTCGGCTACGGAACCCTAAAAACTGCAACATTAGATGGTAATTTTTCTTATGAATTCCACTTTGGTCAATGACTCATATCTTCCATTTCGAACAGAATTTTTTAAAAAAACCTCAATAACTTCCTTAGATTAGGACATGTTTATTTCCTTACATTTTATTGTTTCTAAAATAAGCTAGTGGTTTTAACCATATGAGGCTCCAAAGTAGGCACTGTTAGAGAAATCTATAAAACCGATGTTCGTTTAGTTGTTACAACTCACTAAAAATAATATAATTTGTGAATGTTTTTTATAAAGTCCTTACTCGAAAGAATTTCCTACAATTGCTAGATAGAATTAGACTTTTTGTGGAATGCGGTTTTGCAGAGTTGTCAAGCTTGGAAAACACGCTTTTCGGCCTAAATCGCGTTGTAGCCTCTTAACGGCAAAACTGTTACAAAAAACTATTCGATTCTACTTACAAAATGCCTAATCCGCGAAACTTATTAACACAATAGCTGTTAATAACGACGTAATGAGGGTTCAAAATCCGATACAAAATATACGGATTAATAGCGAGGCCGCATAGTTTAATACGTCCCGAGATCCATTGGGACGAGTTAACATGCCGCACACTATCACCACAATATAGAAAAGTGCAGTAAAATCGTTTTACCTTCACACTAAGACTAGGATTTTTTTAAGAAACAGTGAAAAATAAATCTGTAACGAGTACAAGTCAGATAAGATCTATTAGTGGCTCCCCGCGGTGTCACCTGCGTAAATATCATAGAATTATTATCCCTTTCGGAATAGAACGACAAAAGCGAGATGTCAGTAGGATAAAGCTGTGCGATAAAAAGAGATGCGAGATACGAGTATGATGCAGCAGAACCATTTTTGACGGCTGTCAAACAGTTAGGAGCCCCAAAGAGCCTCGCTGAAAATTTCTTTCATGTGATTTTTTATAATTTCAAATGAAAATGTGTATTTTAAAGAGAAATTGTACTTCTGAAACATGGGGACTTGATCGGTGATTGATTATTGTTCATTACAGCAAAATAACCCTTACAACTTCTCATTTAAGAGGTAAATTAGTTCAAATCGAAGCCTCTCAATTTACGATTTATATTTGCCAATCCGGTTTAAATTTAAAGTACGAAGTTTGCTATTCTTTTCTATAAACGTTAACGTTATGCAAAAAGTAAAGACAAAATAACATTTAATGCATGTTTACGAATATTTTGTGCAAATATATAATTTTTTGTTTTACACTAAGGCTGCATGTTCGATATTTTGTGTCGACTGTTTATCACGCGGTAAACTAATATATTTAACCTAGGAAGATAAGTATAAATCACCGCACCCGTTGCATGGGTCGGCTTGTCGCGTCGCGCGCGACGCGGTATAGATAGATATAGGTACATAAACGATCGCAAGATGTCGATATAACTGACGCTATGCTAACTGTCCTAAACTGTCAAACTTGTATACAAAACGGCAGCCATTATGCAGCCATTACGCACTAGAGACAAATTGTCTACGACCTCGCGTTATAGATATATTAAAAGACTGTACCATGCACGTGGAGATAAATTATCTAGGTAGACGCGGTAAAACGCGCGACAAACGGGTTTATCGATGTGCCATGCAACGGGTGCTGGACAAAAGGTTCCCTTATTTTAAGATACTAATGTAACTAAAATTACTAAAATTGGTTATTGTCATCCAAAATCGATTTCGTTTGACAGCTTTTACATGTTCTTCTATTCCGATAGGAATATTAATTTTATGGTAAATATTGGATCTTATGGAAAGTCATTATACATTTTAACCTTTTGCTATTCAAATAAACGAGCTACAATATTGTAAAGTTTCATTAAAATATAGTATAAGTCGTTTTTGCGTGAAATATTAGTAGGTTCTATCTTGGTTCGGCTGCATCATTACTTATAATAAGATTATGGCCAAATGTGCTTAGTTTTAGGTAATTATTGTTTAAAGAGAACTTTTGTCTAATATAATATTGTTTTAAACTTTTGTGGTCACTCACATTAGATGAGTTAGATACGGGATTGCTACCACATGGTATTTACCTTACCTTATTACTTATGAGTTTCCGATATTTCGGCACTGTTGCAATAGTCATGATCACGGTGTAACTGAAGAAAATTTGCGGGTGGGTTGTTATTGACAGACACTCCTTCGAAGTTTTTTATTACGATCGCCGCCGGTATCTTTTGTCCACAAACTCACAATTTTCTCGCATCTGTTCTCGACACACAACACCAACAAAAAGATAAGCTTACATATTATGCAAACTGTTTACATGAGCTTATGGACTATGATCTTTCGCACTAATCATCAATATGAGTATGCATCAAAATGCGTTTAGATTTTTAATGGATAAAATGACAATGGTTAAAGACAAAAAACTCATACACTTTGGACAACAACTTCGGAGCTTCGGTGCTATCTGCACCGACTGATGTACTCCGTTAAATAAATCTGAGTTGTCTGTAACAGCCTCGATTTTGTCTTCATTTCGAGATCCTACGTCGTTGTACCTACATTGTGACCAGGCCCTGGGCTACCCCAACCAATATATATCATTCTCTGGCTCCACCAACTTTGTAGTTGCTTGTAATTTCGGCTAGGTGTTTAGCAATGTATGCGGTATTTATGACGGAATTTATCGTTAGAATTTGAGCTGTTTTGATGCCCCAGTGTTATTGTCTAGACAGAGTTTGAACGATGTTAAATGGAAATTTCAAAGCCATAGAGTTTTCGGAGCTTTATTGTGTCTCGCTAAAGTATGTGTAACATGTTTCGAGGGAGCAGTATTCATCCGATAAAATGAATATCATTGACTAGAATTCTATGATTTAGCCTAGGTTTTATTTGAAGCAAATTTTCAAGCAGAAACATTAAGAAACTCATACTGCAAGCAATGATAACTTGTTTTTGTGAACTTTATGCCTAATCCTAGAAGTAAAAGCTACGTTCAAGTACCTACATTTTCTTTAAATACACAAAGTTGCTTAAGTTGCTCATTATTGGATTTCAAATATTTTAGAATGCTTTTATTGTAAACACTCATATTTAATAATGTGTCTAGAAAGTTCTAAATTCAGAACAGCAATTAAAAAGTTAAAGGTCGAATTCGAACGAATAAAAATGAATTCATTTTCACGACTTATGATGGCCGATTTGTTTCTATTTAACCCCTAAAGCAAAAAGAGAGGAGTATTCTAAGGTTGACGTCTATATCTGTGGTATTGTAGCTCCCAATTGGATAAACCGATTTCCGTTTTTGTTGTTATTGATATTTTTTTTTCTGAATGTTCTTAGCCATATTTCATGAAAATCAGTTCAACCGTTTTTTAATTTGCGAAGGGTTTTTTTTCATTTTAAACCGACTTCAAAAAGAAGGAGGTTAAGTTAATGTAACAAACTTTTATTCTGAAAAAGATTTTCATATTAACGAATATTTAGATAACCTATGTTATATTTTGTGCAGATAAACATATTTTACATATTAGCAACACTTTAAAACTTAAATCATTCGGTTGTAACCGTAAGTTTGATTTAGAAAGCCCCGCGTAGTTACTCATGGCATTCCGTTGAGTTTAGGCTTGACAGGTGCCCCTTGTTCAAAGGACACTTAAGTACACGCGAAGAATAATTTATCCCAAGGGACTGCACGTACGCATTCCCTTCAAGAAGTGATACATTTTCAACGCTACCTTAAAGATTGAAGCATATCTACCCACCCGTAACGGGGGCCGTAGGCGTTGAGCCCAAGCGTCGACCATACGAAAGCACGTTCTTAAAGGGATCAGCAACGCCTCAGCATAAGAGCGTGCGCCTTTGGTCGTGTATGTTACAGTATATAACAGTTCTTCTTGTGAATGACAGCCCGTTTCACAGGGCGGGTGGATTGTTGTAAACCACCGGGCGACTCGCCGTAAGCACGTTACAACGCCTCTGGTCGACTCGAGAGTGAGTCTCGAGTTGATCTCGATCTAAGGTAGTGACGCTACGAAGTCGATAGATGTGCGTTGAAGTATCAAGTTTCATACAATGAATACTGAACGCCTCGAGTGGTCTCAAAAGAGCCTACACTTAACAGTTTTAACAACCTACTCACATTCACAGTTTCCGAATTAAATAATTTCAATAAATAATCCCATTCTAAACCAATGTTAGCCTTACAGTGTAATCCGATAGCACTGTAAGCTCAATAAACAAAAAAACCGGTTAAGTGCGTGTCGGACCCGCGCACTGAGGGTTCCGTGCCACCCTTAACTGAATTCAGGGTCCACTTACTTTCACTTAACGAAAACATCACGATATATTTCGACAGCAAAAATAACTTTGTTTTTCATAGTGTTTGTATGAAAGACAAGGATTTTTTTAAGTTTTCCTTTGTTTTAATTTTAATATGGTTTGGTGGTGACATCTCAACCTCAATGGTATCCACTGAAAACCAGCGTCATGGCTTGCCATGGCAATAAAGCTGAGTGGAAACCAATTTGGTTTCACTACCTATAAATGTTTTAATTTAATTTTTTATATTGTTTATTTTTTTTTACTTTTGTAGTGTACCAAATAAATTACTTTTCTTTCTTCTTTCTATAATGCCAGAGTTGAATCGCACCGACGTCGCAGAGTCGACGCAACGCAACGCAACTCCAAACGCGACTGTTTTTAAAATGTATATACATTTCAGATACATTTTATTTGATACATGCCTGAAATGAAAATTGAGCGAATTTCAAATGTATATCTAATGGCAAAACAAGCTTAGCTTTGGCTTTTGCTGAAATGTCAATATTGATTTTACTCGGTTTGATGCTTCATATTTTTCGCTTATAAAATTGTTAGTCTTTGCAATTCGACGTTTGAGCAGAATATTGAAATTGATGCAAAAGCAAACAAAGGATATTTTTGCGAAACGTTAAGCTGGAAATTATTCGGATAAATGTTTTACACATTTTCCTTGAATCTACCTTTGTTAGTGGCATTGCCTTTTAATTAATTCGATGTTCAGATAAAATTCGTGACTTTATTGCAAAACTACATTTAAATGAATGTTTTTATGTATAAAACAAAATTTATAAAATCACTTATTCAGTATTCGAATTTCTTTTGCAAATTTCAATAGAATAATACTTAGTATTTCAGAAGAATTTTAGCGCAACTTTTAATATAAAAAAATCAGCAGCAGGTAATTCATGTATGATTTTTATTAACCTAAGCTTATAATTTTACATAAAAACAATCACTGTTTACAGCAAAAGTTATTTTTAAATGTTTTTATACAAAACGTTGACATATTTCAGCACCTTGCAAGGTAAATTCATATTTTAGGCAAGGCCTTGCCTCAAATAATAATATGAATTGTATTTTGTAGCATATCTATTTTACAAAACAGATGGACAATGAATATCTGTTACAGCATCGACCCTAACTGTCTTCGCATAGGAAATAACTAGCTTTATTTTGTGATATCTGTTTCTATCGCTGCCCGCAGCAACAAGGCCGTCCTTCATCACTGCTGTTTACAACGATTTTGTAAGCATTATGCTCCACTTCTTGTCTGAATAGTGTAGCCGGACAAAGAGCTAATATTTACCCACATCAAAACATGACACTGCTGAGTGTCTTTTATTGTAGCAGTAGCAATGGGCTGCGAAGACCCCGACCGAAATTGGAATGTTAAGCGTTCATTCACTCGTTTTGACGCGATGACATAATATTGTTCTTTCGTTCTCGGAATGGTGATACGGCACAAAGAATTGATAGAATCGGGAAAATTGGGTATTCATTTTATTGACAATTTTCATGGCTTTAGTAACAGTAATGTATTACATAAATGTATTTTACACTGGAAATATGTTTCATTTTTTCATTTCATATACCAGCTTTGATTAATATTTATATTTTGTAGGCCTCTGGAATAATAAAATGTTGATTTGAAGCAAATATTACTATGAATTCGAAGATTTAAAGACCGTGATAATTTAGTTACGCAATATTTTCAAAAAGTCTTCATTACTGACTTATTAAATAACTTGATAAATATTTAATAATATCGCTTTATGAAATGAGTTTATGTAGACAAGTCTGTAAGTTCAATTTGCTATAGAAAAGCGCTGATGCAGAGAAAATTTCATGATTTCGAACTTTATTACTAGACTTTTGAGTTTAAAAATTTTATGAGACGTCGTGTTTCTATAACGAAATCCTGTTCAAAGTTATAAAATTCAGTACGCGTGCACCCGACACAGGTTTTACTGAAAAGCTTACTATAAAAGGAAAAATTGCATATGAAATTTAATCCTCTTTGACTGGTGTTGGTGTTACTTTATACTGGGAATTTTCAGCGACATTCGGAAATGTCGAAGATGATTCCCTTGCACTGAATTTTATGACAGTGATAAAAATCTAGGTACATAAAATGTTTGCTACAAAACCTAGTCAATACTAAAAGGCGTTCAGTATAATATGTCAGCCCTATTCTATTGTTCTTATGTAGCAACGAAGGAATAGAAGAACTTTGATGAAATATACATAATTTAACAACTGTTGTCTATTCCAATGAATTTCTTATAACATGTGCAGAAACAATAGTTATTAAGTCAGTTCTTATACGAAGAAGAAAAGCTAGGAAGGTTAAAAACTCAATTCAGAGAGCTCTATTCGGGATCCCTAAGTGAATTAAATAAGGTTGTTTTCGACCCTACGCACATAACTAGATATCCAATTTCCTGAATTTCTTTGAAACGGAATCCGAACCTCTTAGCCTTCGCGGCTCATTATCTTCATTTGCACTTCAATTTCAATTACTTAAGCTCTAATTAAGTCTCCAAATTAATGAAAACTTCCATTTGTATTTTAGTTACCTACAAAATCTTAGCAGATAACTGAAACTTTGTAGTGTGTTGAATTATACAAAACGAGTCGATAATAATACAGTCAGATTTCTTATTGAGTCTGGTTCGCACCAAACAACTTAAAACAAAAGCCAGACATCTACAAAGCCAAAACATCGTTAACGCATTATCTGAATTAAAATATTTGAATACGCAATACAATACCTAAATCTTTTTAGATTTTCATCACCAGTCTTGTCAAAGGTAAAAATATTCGTGACAAAAAAAGGAAAGCGCCTTTTTCTCTGAAAATTAAGCATAAGTACCCACAGAGATACCTCAAACAGTTTACACCAGATCAAATAAAAGGCGCTCGCTTGTCCAATTTGGTTCTGTTGTTGATGTTTCCTTGGAGGGGAAAAAGCAATTCCATCCAAATTAAATCATAAAGGCAAATAATCTGGATCACGTCACGCTGTCCGTTCCATGCCCCACGAGTTTTAGAAAGAGTTATTTTTATTTGAGCCTCATAACTTTGCTCGCACGAATTTGTATTATGTTTCCATTTTTCGGGGAGTAAAAGGGTTGATATGTGAGAGTGTAAAGTATGGCTAATAAAAATTGCTGCGTTGTTCGGTCTTCGGAATATTTTATGCTTGTTGGTTTTATAGTATGTTATGCCAGGCAAAAGCAGTGTTTTTTTCTTCCCACTATCTGTCGCTACTCAAATTAAAAATGCGATTGTGTGTATGAGAACGTTCTGGTAATAGTTTAACCGAAATCACTGAATCTTACATTACTTAATACTTTTGACTAAGCTTTGCCAAATCTATCCCGCAAGTGTTTTAAAAGCTGCTTTTAATATTTATATTATGTGTCAAATATATCTATCAATAAGTGAAAATTTAATATGTGCAATGTCAAACAACTCTCTTGGTTTACCGACTTAATCTAGTAGAGTACAAAGTTTTTCTCCCCTAAGAAGTCGTGTGTGTCCCAATTATGCGCGCGATAATCCATGTCCCATATATCTTGCGTTACACTATGTCGCTTACACATAGCAGGACAGACCACAGACTGATGAAGAGCATTAATACTCTACGTGACATTGCTCTGCCTAAATCAGAATAGGTGGAGCCCAGATAAAGAGACGCAACGCGAATACAAATTGGTAACAAATCAGCATTTACGCCAAAAGAGAAGTCGGTCATCAGATAAAACGCATTTCCGCGTAATCTTTAAGCGGGTTACTATACTTTGAACGATGACAGTATTCAGTAGCTTTGTTTTTGGATGTTTAAATTTAAATTATCCTACTACTATTATAAAGGCGAAAGTTTGTAAGTATGGATGTATGGATGTATGGATGTATGGATGTTTGTTACTCTTTCACGTAAAAACTACTGAATGGATTTGAATGAAACTTTACCACAATATAGCTTATACATCAGAATAACATATAGGCTACAATTTTTGAGGTTTCTAATGTGAGGTCGTAAAAAAACACATTTTTTGCGCTACTAGACGGGACGAACCTGAAGTCCACGCGAACGAAGTCGCGGGCAAAAGCTAGTTTTGATATAAAACTCTCGTTAATTCTTATTCGTAAACAGAGAAATAAAGCGTCGGCTGTAACTGGATCACCGAGTGTTAAGTAAATCTAATACTAATATTATAAAGTTGAAGAATTTGTTTGTTTGAGCCCGCTAATCTCAGAAACTACTGGACCGATTTAAATATTTTTTTTTGTTGTTGAATAGCTTATTTCTCGCAAAAGGCATAAGGATATAAACGTCATGCAGCAATGGGAGTGGAAAGAAGCAAACTCAATAGTGCGGCGATATAATTCAACATACAAGTGACTCTTGGCATACGTTGGCTTTCAAATAAATACTTATTTTTCAGTTCATTCGGTAAATTAAACGCGAACAATTTTATGATAGATATAATAGATAGATAGATGTGGGATATTGACCCGCTTTATATTTGTAAGATACTTTTTGCAACGCACTATTATATGAAAATATCAAAAAGTAATGTCTTAATCGTGAAAATAGTAAGCACCTACGAAGCTTCTGCAAGTTAGTTTATACGATGTTGTACTAATGTTTTCTCACATAGTTGCCAACTAAATGTGCTCAGTTAATAACTATAGTTTGTAATGTATATGTTAACTTTAGGGGCGCTGCTGGCATAGTTCGGATGCATAAATTATTCTTTGTTGTACTGCTGTTTTACGTAAATAGAAGTCAGAAGGAGAGTTATATTTCTTTGTGGGTATAATGGTGAGTGAATATTTAATATATTTTTCTAATTGTGCTTTGTAAAAGAGTCTGCCTCTACTATTTTGTCTCCTGCAATACTTGGACAACTTAATTTAAGACACGGTTGTTGCATGGTAGAAATATTCTGCAAAGGATGAAATCAATTTGGTTTTTAAGCTCATTATTTTAATTTTACTGATTTAGCTATTATTATAATTAGCATTCTAATTCACATATCTACTTCTAACTTTATGCGTGCAATCGATGTCTATTTTTCGTGTCACAAAAACATCTGCGAGAACAAATATGATATTTATTTACCAAACACTTCAAAATACTGACAAAAGGATTCTTTTTTAACAGACCTTGTGTTTCTAATTTTATAAAGAAACAAAACAAACAACGTTGATGTGTTAAACCGAGCCACTTGCCCGCCCAAACACAAACGACACGATAATATGTGACCCAAACTGAAACGACCGTACATAACATTAATTCCCCAACGCTTACAATAATGCAACACGCGAATAACAAATTACTTGTCCCTTTTAACCTCAACGGATTCCTTGTTTTTAATCTCCCCGGGTAAATGACCGAAACATTCAGATGAAAGGAGTCCTCATGCCAAATTAACTTTTCTCAATTTTATTTGATTGAAATACCCGATTTGAATCGTCGAAAAATAAACAAAAGTCTTTTGCGCGCAGTCGACGGGCTGGAATCTTCCAACTGAACACCTATTTTATTGCTTGGATTTGATAAATTGACGGCGAAAACAAAAGATATGAACGTGATTAAAGTTTTCGCATAAAATTCTGTTCGTGATGCAGACGGATTGGCTTAGTTTTGAGCGATCGATGCATATTTATCATGTGCACTGCCCAACGATATATACCCCGTTTGACGCAATGCAATTACGGTATGCAGTTTACTTTCAGCACCGAACAAAATGATCACATATAAGTTAATAAGTTTAGTAGTAAAATTTTTGGTATTTGAGACCAATTATTATTTGCTTTACAAATACTTCATTGAAGAAGAATATACCTTATGTCCTCAAATGAAATCATGCATTGTATATTTATTAATATAAAGCCTCATATAAACCTTATACTTATGACCCTTTATTGTCATTGCCACAATATTCTACTTATACAAACGCAGCCAAGACTTTTTTCTAATTTAGTTTTATTAGCAGAGTCTGTTTTTATACTTCGTTGATTAAAACAAATAAGGCGTACTCATTTAACGTAGATGAATGAATGTCCTTTACTTGACCGATGTCCTAATGAGTAAATTTTGTTAATTAATGAGTGCTACATTTACAATGTTTCCAAACGAGATTCTTACTAATTTATTATGAGTGCTTTACTTATACGACCCCAATTAAGAATAACGAGCTATCGGAAAGGTCCATAAAACGCGCTGTGTAATTAGCATCCGACTGTATTTAACGCAATTTCAACATTTAAACCTGCAAAAGCTAGCAACAAACCATACCTATATCGTAGCCTAAAATTTAATGATATATCACCATTCGAGGATTAAGAATATTGTACTTCGAATAAAAAGCTTGCGTCATTCATGGTGAATTTACTACTACTGTTAGATTTACTACAATAATTTGTGCATACTACTTGTTAACGTGCTACGAAGAGAAGATATTGCTACGGTGTATACAGCGGTGCTACGGAATTTCGTAGCACAGTCTCGCAACCGCACCGAATGGAAGATTGTCAGTTACTTTATATTTTCTTAGGAGAACAAAGAATAAAACTTTATAACTATCGTATATGCATTATTGATGTTATTTAAATCTTTACCATTTTACAGTTCAATGCATATTAAGAAAAGCATACGCAAAAATTCAATCGCTTTCTATATTACCTATAATACGTTTGATGCCACAGAGTACGAGTAAGCTGGCTGTATTAGCTACGCTCTGCTATATCGAATAAGTTTCGCCAAATTAATGTCCTACCAGCGCCGCCACCTCCACCGCGTCCGTGAACTCTATTACATTGTAATAAAGGTGAATATTGTTCAGCAATTTCTTCTTTGCATACCCATAACTTATGTGGTATTGATGTGTTCTTATTGCTTTTAGCTTTAAGGTTGAAATGGGATAATAAATCTAATCCGAGCCAAACTGCCGACGCGGAGTATCTTGACGGTCTTTTTTGGATGTGGTCGGAGGCTTACTTTAATGAATAGGGCTCAACTTTTGTAAAGCTACTAATGACCGTTCTAATTAACATTTTAATACCGAGCGGGTCGTAGTTTGTTTACAGTTTTTGTTTACGGCACATTTAATTCTTAGTTTTTAAACGCATAAAAGTAAACAGTTTGGTTTTTATAAGGATTGAAAAAGGAGTATGATTTTTAAGGAGGGTTACTCAATCTTTCACGTCATGATCTTGAAAAATCTTTCAATATTTTTTAGAAATAATTAAATATGAGAAAGTACTCGTAGGTATTTTAGATTTCCTTTAAAAAAAATCAGTAAAGAAATATGAATATTTTAAAATCAAAGTGTTCTTATTAATAAAGTTACCTATGGCAGCTTAATCAAAATATGATGTATCATAATATAGTAGGTATGTGGCTTAAGTTATATCTAAGCAAATTATGCAAGATGTGCTTTGTAAGGTAATAAGCAATAGTTTATTACATTCCTATTACTATGCAGACATCCAGCTCATAATAGGGAATAGGTACTCAAATCCTGGTATGTGCTTCAGTTAACTGAAATTAGAACAATATTACCTGTATGCTTTGATGAACTAAGCCTAAGGATATAGCAAGCTATGCAAAACGAAGCCTTGAACCCAACATCTGGATATAGTCAATGCTTCAAGATTCAGTTTGTGATTTCTTACCACTTGAATACATTGCTTCATGTGATACTATGTCGTCCAAATGTGTGTCAAAACACAGTCACTTTAAAAATCCTGCAATTGATACTCGCGAATGCTAGATTCAACTATGATTTTCAAAACCATAATCTGACCTGACACCAAGTTAAGCAACACTATGCCAACAAAAAGTGTATTATTTGATTTTTTAATTATTCATCTTGTATGTACTTTACACTGTAAGGTATCCTATTGGCCAGTATGTTACAATCTGATTTAAAATAAATAAATGAATAAACTATATTGACATCACTCTTCAATTCTTCTTTATCTATTCCATCCGAACTATACATGTAATGGTTGTGTCACGACTTTTAATTAGAACTTTAGGTACGACGCATAAACGAGAGGAGATATGCAATATCTGTCAACTTTATGCAATATCCTAAGACAAAGTTAATCTAGACTTCACGGCAATCGCGTCTGCGAATCAGATCCGCATTCAAGTAGCTATTGCTGCTTCTAACAAAATGCTTACCTGCATTTTGCACCTTAACACAAGGACTTAGAGAAGTGCATCTTGCAACGAAGACGCGCAGACAATCCAGAGGAAGTCTGATAGAATTAAAGTGTACAAACTGTAACAGCCCATACGATGCACTAGATGGTACGTATAAGACCTCATACATACTGCGACTTTTAGCATCGATACTAACGCGCTTTTTGAAAACGCACGATAGAATCGCGACTCACGCAATGAACAGATTTAATTTGGCATCGATGCAGTCGCGCGTTAGTATCGATGCAGTCGCCAGTATACAGTACATAATTTGTCAAAGTCCAGCTTCTGCATCGATGGTAACGCGCTTTAGCATCGCGACTGTATCGATGCTTAAAGTAGCGCAGTGTGTAAAGGTTGACATTTTGCGACTGCGTCGATGCATTGCTATTGCATCGCTGCAAAAAGTCGCAGTGTGCAAAGGGTCTAAGAGCAGAGCGGCTTGGGAGAAGTTTTAGCGAGTGCTTTGTTAATTTATAAGTTTGGTCTTAGATACGAATTTTTAAGTACAGCTTAGTTAAATATCTTGTGAGATGGCATAGTGAGTATAGTGGAGTCTTATGAGGGATTGTTGTTCTACTGAGAGATGTTAAATTATAATGTTTATGCTGTAGGTGTATAAGGTTATTTCGAACATTAACTCGTCAAGTATGTGTAAACGAGACACAATAAAAATTCCATTGTTATGCGACTCCCGGGTGTCGTTTGATACCAGACTGATTAAACCAACGTCGACAATTTAGAAGTTTCCTATATACTATTAAACGGATTATCGATTATTGCATAACCTGTGGTAACAGCATTAGTACTCATGGACTGCATTAGACCTATCAAATAGATCTTGTTTTGATATTAGATCGATATTGATTTATTGTGTATTACATTTTCCCGCGTTTGCATTTTACTGCATTGAATATTTTTTCACTATGTTGTGAAACAAGATTATTCATCAACACACCGAGTATATCCTTAAAAATACCCTTTATAATCCTTCGTTTTATAATACAACCTTTTTACAGTCTCCGTCCAACAGTAATATTTTTTAAAACAATATAACATTTTAACTTTTAAGACGACGATGATGACGAAACGTAAAGCCGGTTAAAAAGAACGGAAACATCTTGTAAATGTGATCTTAAATCCGATCCGTTGCGACGAAAAATTAACTTATTAGACACCGCTTGAACGGTTCAAGATTACACCGTTTTAGCCATAGCGTACCTCTTCGGAAGGCTTGAAAAACTCAATAGGTTCATTTATCAAAAGACATGATTTATGAGTTGAAACTCTTTCAGTAAATACAAATGAGAGGGAAGCAGGCCTGGGCCAGAGCCAAAGTGAAGCCTGATTAATGATTTTAGAGTCACGCAGGAATATTTCCGAAAAATAAATTCAAAAGTTTCACGGCTAAGTCTAAATTGCGTTTGTTTTCATGTCGAACAACCGGATGTTTTGACAGATGTCATGTTTAAAATTTATTGTTAAAAATTACCTGCGTTGCTTTGGGGTTCAGTGATTATTATTATCTTAATTACCCTATGTATTTCTTCATCATCATCCTTATCTTCATCATAACTTGAAAAACTTGTTGTTACACCATTGTACAAGCGCACTTAGCTAGTTTTTATTTTAAAAATAACTGCCTAAGCCATATCGCTAAGCTATCAAATTTTTGTAATTTAGAAACCTATCAATCTCTTTGATACCACAACTTGAAAGAAATTCTAAAGTTTACTCCTCGGATTGGCAATCTGAAAATAAAGATAGGTATCGAAAGCCATCTTACTAATTTCCGCTCTTTTCTTAAAGACGTCAAGTTTGAACGAGCCCCAACGGTCGTATGAAGAACTTTGTTTTGAGTGTTTTGTAGCGATATATCTTAGTTTTCTTTAGCGTTATTCTTATCGGCATTCTCTCATATCCGCCACTATCAGCTGCTTTGTTATTGTTTAGTTTTGATAGTTATTTATAGAAGCATATACCTAAGCATTAAAATTTTTTTGGAAATAAAGGTAAACTTAATATTTACGTATATCATTCTATGATATCATGCATCTGTTATCATGCATGTGACTTAGTAAAAATGTTTTTAATAAATCCATCTTAATATTGCTTACTTATTAAAAGTTAACAGATAATCAAGAAATCATTATTTAGAGTCATTTTACAGATAATTTAAAACGTAGGTAGTGTTTTATCTTAATAAATAATTTATAAATAGTACGACCTAACTGTAAAAGTCATCCAAATTTGGTAATTATTAAGTATAATTTGCAGGTGTGCCTAGCTCGAGGTTTCAAATACTTTTAATTTCAAAACAAGCGGCTACTTGTATGGCTGGCTTGGCATGCTAGGCGTTGACTTGGCATTGGGTTGGCATCGGGTAGGCATGGCTTAGCCGAGAGATGGCATTACAATATATTTCTCTTCAATCTAAAAATAAAAAAAAATCTCTTTTCATCTATAACGATGCATTGACATCACTATACGCTGTCGATGGACGATGAATAGCCCATCTCCGGGAGAGCAGTGCCGGAAGTGGTCGCGAGCGGCGCAGCCTTTTAGCATCGTGTCTGCTTATCCTTGGATGTTTCAGCGCTAACCAAGACTTGGTTGCACTATCTTATTTTAGCTTAAAAACGTTAAATTGCAAGCAAGTAAACATAAGGAAAACTTAGTTATGGTTACACTAAGATTTTAAAGCGTTATCAGGACGGATAACTAAGGATTTGAATCCTTTAAATATACAACTTACAGTACAATAAAGTTAAAATAAAATAAAACTGAGTATTTAAAAAAGAATATCGCATCGTAGTTTGTTTTCGATCTACAAGATCTAAAAATGCTCTAAATTTAAAAATTTAAAGGATTTAATATCTATTTACAATACTCTCCTGCACCCATCACAATCTCTCTGCATGACCTAAAGGTATGACTGGGAGAGAATGCTTTTAGCATTAAGTCCACCTTTTGTACACTTTTATTTGTGCAATAAAGTTTTTAAATATTAAATAAATAAATAAATAAAGGCCGCTTTGAGCAATTCTTCTCAGATTCGTATTATGAATTGGATTAAATATCGCAAAATGGTCACTTGCCCGGCAATTCATAGTATGATTCGTATAGGATTTATATTTTGACAGAAAATATAATAAACTGTTAAAATATAAATCCTATGTCCGCAGTTAGCTAAAGCAATAAAAATAAGTTATAATGTTAAGAATATTTATATTTAACTCTTTATTTTATACATAAAAATCTAGCATTAGTCATCATTGGCAAAACTCCTTTCACGCTTAATACCCTTTTCACTAATATTACTAAGTAATATACGAGTGTCTTGTTAATAACCGAAGGCGAAACTTAGTTGAAAACTTAGGAATACTTAGGCTTAGCTCCAACTTAGAGTTGGAATGGCAGATTATTACTGAAGGCTATACCCGAAATACTCTGAAACGTGTGAGCTTTACCTAACCTAGGTTAGCTTAACCTCGTCTAGACATGAGAACGGACTAAGATTTTGGACTAGTTTTTGTTATAGTTTTGAGAATGATGATAATACTGGGTGTAATTGCAAGGGGGTGCCAAATTTTTGGAGGTGAAAGGGACCATCAATATGAACAACTTTTACTATGGGACCATCGTTCAATTATAAATTTTATTTTCTGCCTCTCCATACATTATTGTCAAAGTAAGTGACTGATTTTGTATGGGGAACTTGAAATTTTATTTAAGATTTTGACCATGACCCCATAGTAAAAGTTGTTCATATTGACGGTCTCATTCACCTCCAAAAATTTGGCACCCCCTTGCAATTACACCCAGTATTATCATCATTCTCAAAACTATAACAAAAACTAGTCCAAAATAATAACACCCTGTATAATGCCATAAGTTTATTACCATGTAATTAATACATCTATTAATTTTACCTATAAATTTAATTACTTCTATAATTTGATTACTACAGGTTAGTTTTTTTTAAATGCTAGCTGGAGGAATATTACCCTAAGTAATAGTCCCCCTAGCCGATTTCGACTACGGTGGCCAGTCACAACGACTAACCGACTGCGCGGGACATATTATAGTGCACAAGTGTGTGCGCAAACACAGGTGCACTCTCTATTCCTTTCACTCTCATAGCGCGATGGGACAGCAATCTGACACGACCGGTGAGAGATCTGGCGCAGGACCAACGGTTTTACGTGCTTTCCGAGGCACGGTGGTGAAACACCGCCAACTTCCAAACTGCGGGCTTCCCTGAGAATTTCTGAACCGAAAAACCCAGGTACATATTTTTGGCCCGACCCGGGAATCGAACCCGGGACCTCTGGCGCAGCCGTCGCTTTAAAATGCGACCCTCTAACCGCTGCGCCACCGAGGCAGTTACTTTGATTACCCTAAGTACTGAAGATACAAAGGAATCGAACTAACACTAGTAAAATTTATGACACCCTGTTTTGTGACACCAATCAATTTGGCCAATTATAACGCTGGCTCGTTTCTTGCTCAACGGATAAGTATTGCTATCCAACACGGTAACGCAGCCAGCATCCTCGCTTCTTTGCCTCATGGACACGATTTTTAGGGTTCCGTAGCCGAATGGCAAAAAACGGAATCCTTATAGTTTCGTCAAGTCTGTCTGTCTGTCTGTCTGTCTGTCCGTATGTCACAGCCACTTTATTCTGAAACTATAAGCGTCACATAGCTGAAACTTGGTAGGTAGGTGTATTTTGTTCACCGCTTTCCGATTCAGATACAAAAAATAAGAAATAATAATATTTAAGGGGGGGCTCCCATACATGAAACTAAAACCTTAAATTTTTTTTTTACTCAAACCTATGCGTGTGGGGTGTCTATGGATAGGTCCTTTAAAATGATGTTGAGGTTTCTAAAACCATTTTTTCTAAAAGTGTAAGGTTTGAGATATAGACGCTTCCAAAGTGGTAAAATGGGCGTCCCCCCCATATAACTTTTGAACTAAGAAAGAGAAAATTTTGATAAAAATATATGATGTAGTAGATCTTAACAAAAACTTGCAACGAAAATTGGTTTAAGCGAAATCGAGCAAGTAGTTTTTGAGATATTGCACATTTTTATCAACCGCAAATATAACTTTGTCTTTCATACAAACACTATGAAAAACAAAGTTATTTTTGCTGTCGCAATATATTGTGGTAATTTGGTTAAGTGGAAGTAAGAATCCCTGATTCAGTTAAAGTTGGCACGGAACCCTCAGTGCGCGAGTCCGACTCGCACTTGGCCGTATTTCACGTATACACGTCCGAACATAGGCTTTGGGACAAATTGTGGGCTAGTGCTGCGCTGGCCAACTTAGTCACTATTGTAAATGCCTGTTTTTTTGTGTTTGCACAAGCTATTTCATACATTGTTATTGTTTAAATAATCATGCATATATCTAAGCGTTGTTTGACAAGTCAACCTTCAGCTTTCAATGTTCTAAGAACACTCATTATGTTACCAAAGGACTTCTTACAACATCGGCATTTATGTAGCACTATCCTTTAAGCTCAAAGGCTTTCTTGCCGACGTAAGAAAAACATGATTTATCTTGTGATAAAAGGAGGACCATAAAACAACAACGCCCTTACTTCTCGGCCGAGAGGTCGAATCGAGACCATGACATTTACCCACTTTTCTTAGGAATGCCGAGACTTTATATTGAAGTTGGAAGTCAAGAAATTTCTATAATTATTTTTGTGTCTGTAGGTACTTATTTATTTTATTCAGCAAACTTTGCTAATTGTACAGCACTCCTAGTCACTCATAACGACTCACATGTGATTACTTTGTAAGTTTATTCATTTGTATGCTTTTATGCTCGTCCATGGATTTCTAAACGAGAAATCACATGCACTTTAATGTGTCTCATGAATACGGATGATACCATTCACATATTCAAAACATTATGCGGATTAAACACGCATTTATAATTCTGTTCACATTCACTGAACCTCTTTCAGGTTGAAGTAACAAACTTGTCTAAACAAGTACCTCTCTGCGGTTGTGGCCTGTCTCTGAAAGACCATCCACTGAAGATATGTGTTTTCACATTGTTTTAGCTAGTAAACAAAACACAAGTACTTACTTATTACTACTTATAACTTAAAAAGAAATCGAAGTAAAAAAATATTTTACTTGATGAAATTAGGTAGCCTGTTTCACTAGCGACTGTATAAAAAGCACTAACCAACGAATAAATTTAATTTATTTTTAATTTTTTCACTGTATACTTGACGTTCATAAGTGTCATTTCATGACCTAAATTGAAATAAAAATTTTGAATTTGAATTTGAATATTTCAATAAGAGAACGTCATTTTGTGTGAGGTATTGGACAGATAACGCTTACCAAAACTTAAAGAAATTGTAAAGAAATGCCATAAAAAAATAGTAAGACACGTGGTGCGACTTTATGTGTAGATATTTAATTATTTGCGAATTAATGGTTGTGTGATGTAGCACTATCCTATAAGCCCGAAGAGGAAGATTTAGAAGATCGTATGTGACTTAAATTATGGAAAAGTCAATTTTCTGCATGACCTAAAGGTTTGGCTGGCAGAGAATGCTTTTAGCATTAAGTCCACCTTTAAAAACTAAACTTGTGCAATAAAGTCTTTAAATATTTAATAAAATATAAAAAAAGTTGGACGTCGTGTCGTACCAAGAGGTTAAGGAGATGGCTCGGAATAGAGATAAATGGAGAAAACTCCACCGACAAGAGCATAGCTCTTTTAAATGAAGAAGAGAGAGAACGGTGTTGTCCGTATTTGCTTCAATTCAAAACTTCTAAAAATACCCAGTTGTAAGCCAAAGAAAAAGTCTGAATGGCGCTAACAATGCAGCCATGAAGGGTAGTTCATACAAAGTTTTACTGCATAGTACTTAGACTATAACGGCGTTCAGAGACAATATTTTCATTACGTACCCTGCGTTTTAAAAAAATCGCGTTACATTCCAGAAAATTCCATGGAATATACTAGAAAAAGTTCACAGTGACCCGGGATTAAGTTGCATAGGTCGGTGTTGAGACGCTTATCATTTCCAGTACATTGAACTCGCCCGGGTGGTCTGGCTTGTACGCGTTTGAAATCGGCCGTCCATAATGATGGTGAAATCACTGTTGCCACTTCCAAGATTGGGATGTGAAGTTAAACTTTGATGAAGGTTCCTTTATTACGTAGAATACTTACCTACGATGTTCGTAATTTTATTAACTAATAGATAGTTGCAATCCATTTTATTAGTGATCACTCAGACATTTGTTTGCAACAAAAGTTGTTTTAACAAACTTTTAGTTAGGAACCTTATTCAATAAACAAGCCAAACCCATAAAGCGATATAAAGTCACTTTCATACAATATGTAAAAATTATCAGTCATCATCATCAGTCGAATACGCCTAAAAAATTTTCATTTGAGGCAAGGTTTTCATCTTCCTTGCAATACATGTTAAAACTGAATTATAAGTTAAATCTTTCCCTACAGCTCATACAAAAAGTACACAAATGCTCATCATTCATCATGTCGAATTCAATTCCAACATTACAAATTGAAATATTACGCGAGTTTCAACTCTGACTAATTAAGTGCACCAAGCGAAACTGTAACGTAACTTCTCTTTGCAGAGTCGCGAATTGTATTCGCTCATGTTTTCCCAGCGAACTATATTTTAAGCGTCGATAAACGTGTCGAAATAATTTAACTAATGAAGCCGACTGCAATCTGGCTGGTCGAATTTATTCACCGTAGTCCCGCAGACGGGGTAGTCAAGAAAAAAGTATTTAATTGCTCCCAAGGAGCCGAGGAGAATGGTGAAAATTCGGGTAGCGAATTTATAGGAGCTATTTGGATGCAAATGATGAGCGCGCAGCGGCCTCCGCCAGTGACGCCGAAACCCCAAAAGAATAAGTGAGAAACGTCTTACGAAAAAAGAATCGTGATGGTCTTTAGTATTTATTCAAGAGCTTTCGCCGAGCGCCCGTGTAATATAACGCTGAATACTTATGATTTTCTCGTCTCCTTGTGTTTGCGAGATATCTTTTAACTCGTTGTTAAGGCTTAGATATTCCATTTTTACGATGTTTCGATTGAGTTTAAACATGGAAACACTAATTATTTAAATCTCGAATCTATATATGTTATAGAAAAAGATTACTAGAAAGCTGGATTGTGGTTGGAAACACGATTGTAATTACTTTGCTCGATAATAATTGTCTCAGAAGTGGGCCCCTTTTTTTTCGTATTTTCTATGTAGTTTTCAAATTATTGGACTTATATTTATGAAAATCACATATTTTAGTAGGTAATTCCATTCTACACATATACATGTTAAAATGATTTCAAAATGTTTGTTATTTAGATCAGAATAACGAAATATCTAAAAACACTTTATTTGACCTATTTCGACTTTTTTGATCTTGATTTGCTCAAGCTACACAGATGTGAGGAACAGGGGATTATAAGAATATACATTTTGACCACATAAGTGAGATCTCAGCTATGAATCAAATGTTTTTTTTTTAGTTTTTATCGGTGTTATGTTCAGGCAAAGAAAGGTCCATTTTTTTCATTAGTCTGTATTCTTTCTTACAAGCAGCAAATTCTTCCAATTGTCTTTTTAAGATTACTTTAGACACCAAAGATGTTTAGGGCGTCCAATCGTTTTTTTCCAGTTTTATTAACATTTTCATTCATAAAACACTGATTTAGTGATTCTCACACTTGTGACGATGGTGATTCGCGCAACGACTTTGACGCAACAGTTGATCGTCGTGTCATCTCTGTTCTATACATGCAAGCAGAAATAGCGCTATCTTTTTATTCAAATGACAAGCACGAGACACCATTTCCTCATTCCCCTTGACGCCACTGCGAACGCTGGACCTATGTCAATTTTTGCAATTTTATTTGCGTCCTTAATTACGTAAAACACCTAAGAACTAATAATAGCTAATTTCGCCGCGCCGCGTCACGCTCAGTTGGATCAGCACCAGTCTTATACTAATCAAAGGTCGCGAGTTCAAATCGGGGGTATCATGAATATTTTTCTACATAGTCACAATATTTTTTTAAAAAACGAAATAAGTATTTATTTTAATTTTTGGACATTTTAACATTTAAAATAAAAAAAAATAAAAATAAAAACTAATTAAATTTTTAGTTTTTTTTTAAAGTAGCAAATCCTATTAAAAAAACTACATAACAATGAAAATAAATTTCAAAAAGAAAATTAGTATCAAAAACATCATCACCATGCGGATAAATCTCCTCAATGCCATGAGGATGGAACCCCCAACCTCTACGTGTTAAGCAAAATAAAAAGAGATAGGCTGTAGCGACATATATAATTGTTGTGAATAAATTAACTATATTTTTGTACCAATCGTAGAGATGAATCCGTTTCTATAGTAACAATATAAACAAAAAGCATAAAACACTCATGTCAAATTATTGTAGTTTTGAACATTTTCTCTATTTGGAAAAATCAGAGCTAAACCATAACTGTAGGTTTAGCAGTAATCTCAAATGCTAAAGCTGTGCCCTGGTGACTCTAGTATATTGGAGACGAGAAAATATTGTATGAATTTGAGGGAGGGAGAAAATTATTAGGTGATAGGTCTATATTAATTTTATTTATTTATTTACATCTAGACTCCTGTGACAAAATACAAACATTGGAGGTTAAATTAAGGTCGGTCTAGCTCTCTTCGTGTATGGAACTCAGGTTTCCATGTTATTTACGTACGTACGTACACATTTTCTGAATCGTGTAGTAATAATGCATTGACTATCTATTCTATGTCTTATTTGGTGACATGGACTTGAGCGACGAACATGGAGATTACTCAGTATAATCCAATTATATTTACATTCAGAAATGTCAAATCTGAATAATTTTTTCAATTTTGTTCTGTCGAAAATGTGTGGAGACTGTCTTAATTTTATTTTTATAACCGTTCCTCAAATTGCTGTTACTGAATATTCAAAACAACTTTGGTATTTGTGACACATAATAATTCTATTAATCTTGTAGTTAGCGCCAAATGGCGCTTCGGGGTCACGAAGGGTTCCGTACCATTATCTATGAAAATGGCATAAACATCATATCTGTTGTCAGGGAGTCCCATACAAAAGATATGAAGTCCTAATAATGGGGCAGCCCCTCATTATTATCATTATTAGAGTAGATAAGTTGTATGAGAGCAACCTAAAAAAAAACTGTTTTTTAAGTTTTTGTTTTTTCAACGGCAACATGAATACATCCTTTCTGAAAATTTCAACTGTCTTACTATCACGATTCATGAGATAAACCCTGGTGTTGCCCTTTCGGTGCAGGAACTCATGCTCATCATAATTCATACCTTGTAGGGAGGTGTCTCAAAAATATTTTAAAATACATATTTTAGGCGGTGTGATTAGGATATAAAGAAACCCATGCCAAATTACAGTTTTATAGTAAAAAAGGTCTATAAGCTAGACTACAAAAAGTCAAACATGGCACAACCATATATGGTTTATCAAAGTAATTGTGTGGGTGCGGTGCTCTAATTAACAAACCTAGACAGTTGAAATATGGCATCTAGCTAGGTAATAATGTGTAAGCGAAGGAAAAAATCTGAAAACAAAAGAAAGTTTTCTAATTGTAGGGTCTGAAACCTTTATAATTAAGTGGATGGAAGCTTGCACAAAATATGTATTAATGATTTATGAATAAGCAAATAAATATTTCTATAAAAAGTTATGATATCCCAACAAAAACATCAATGTGAAAAATGATAGCCAAGTTAAATGCTCAGTATACTTGATAGTGAACTTCGCCGAAAAAAGTATTGCATCTAAATGAGAGATTACTACTAACTACTTTTGCCTTACTATTTTCTTACTTTCTAACACATGATAGTCAAGTCATTTTTATAGTTCAGGCTGATATTAATAGAGTATTTTAAGCGTGGTGTGGGTGACCTCGATAGTAATTATTTTAAACCATTAATTTACTTGAACCATTTCACGGGACATCCAACTATACGCGGGCGACGTCGCGGGAGACGACTAGTAAATAAAAAACTTTGATATTATTAAAGGATTACTGAAACTATAAAGAAACCTTTGTCTTTAATTTAGCTTTCCATATTTGTAATGTTAAACGGAAGCGTGAAACATACTGCGCAGACCCTAGATAAACTGGGAACAGGGCAAGAGAATGATGATGATGATTTGAAATGTTATGAATTTCAGTGTGTAAAAAAAAACCATGACAAAATTCTCGTGATGGGTGAACTTTGACTTATATACCTACTGGTTTGTACGGAACCCTTAATTTGAAGTGCCATATCTGTAATGGTCTTCAGTCATCATCAATTGGAAGACTGATGGAAGATAGTAGTGAGACTATAACTGTGTCGACAAAAAGGATCTTAATATAAACCACCTAAATGTTATTACATTACATTTCCTACACCTATGGGTTGGCTGGAAGAGGTATCTTTTAGGGATAAGCCCACCTTTGTTCACATTGTGACTTCTTGTACCTATTTTCTGTACATCTTATAAGTGCAATAAAGAATATAAATATATAAATGTTATCGGATATTCTTTCTTGTTTTTATAATGGTTACAGGTTGCTGGCATAAAGTGCTGACCAGTCGTGTGAGAATGAAATGCCACTCTTTGCGTTCCTTGTTCTTTCGATAAACGTTTAGACTAAAAAGCATGTATGGTGTACTAAAGAAACCATTTTGTAAAAGTTCTTCGGGGTTCTGCTAGATGGCGTGGGTATGTTACTTACAAAAGCGCATGAAGTATCTTATTCAAGAAAATTTTGTTCCTTAAATAAACACTAGATGGCTTAATTATACACGAGATTTGTAAGACAAAGTTGACAGAAAAAGTTTTGTGCGGGGGTGCTGGTGGGGGAAGCGCCCCGCACTTTTAACAAGGGGGCGGGGCTTATGAGATAATTTGACGGAATAAGACGGCCTTAAGTTAAACTGTTTGGTGTTGCAATAAGCTAGGTCTTTAAATGAAATGCGCAACATTTTTTGGTATGAATTTTGCATGAGCTTAATGCTTTTGCCGGTTACTACAGACTAGTGGCTACTATCGGACCTAAAACTGCTGTAGTTAGACTTGAGGGTTTAAATTTTTGTTTTTTACACTAGATCCCTGCATACCGTAAAAGCAATACAAAAATGAAGATGAGATTTTAACTCTAGCAATTTTAAAACTTTGGTCAAAAATAAGCTTGTGTTTGTATCTGTAAAGTGGACATATAAAGTCAACATTGTATAGAAACATTGCATAAAACACTTTTCGAAGCACCCTCGTTTAATGCCATGCATGCTAACCATACATTTTCATTCATTTAAATCTAGGTTTTGGCACAAAATAACGACGCTATATTTTGCTACAGAAAAATAAATTGTTCATCTCCGTTCTGCAGCGGCGGAAGCGCTCGGTCGCCTTCGCTTCTGTCACTAGTGGGCTAGCCTTCATACACTACAACAGGGTGACCATATTAGAATCTGGACGATTATTTTTTAAACTTATTTTTAGTGGCAGAATGGTACTTGCACTGACAAGTGCTGCCATTATGAAACGGCAAAAGTTAACTTTTACAGGTGCGCTGATGTTTGGGTATAATCTGCAGGTTAGTCTCTCTGTGCACCACTTATAAAATAAAATACCTACCAACTAAATAGTCTGGATGCTAATTAATAATTATTATTTTTAACAAAACAACTATAGTGGAAAATGAAGAAGCTTAAAACAATTGGCAGTGTATCTTAGTGTGAAGAAAGCTAGTTGATAGTGCAGGTAAGTGCCCTTAAAAATAGACTTCGTTTTAGAATTTGGGAGTGAAAGCTGACTTTTGCTTAATCTCGGATGGTACGAAAAACGAAAATCGTGGCGTGGAAATCGGAACGTGTTAAAATATTGTAGATTGGTTGTGATTTTGTTCATTAATTGTGAAAAAAAAATCCATAGATACACTACTAATAAAAATAATTGCTATGAAATCCCTAACGCCTACCAGAACTATGGTCACACTACCTATACTGGAACTTTTCAAAAGTACGCCACAAAGGATTGAGTGTCGAACTTGCTTACGAGTTTGCCGAGCGTGAGACAAAACAAAATGCATTTTATGCCCAGTCACAATGCGTTGTCGACTTGTCTATTTCTTCTTGGAGTTTCATACATCCGAGTTCCTCTCACAAGTTTTCAAGATAGACCACAGAAATAATTCAATACCAGCTTCCTTGGCTACTTTTGAGTAGTCTAAACTTTTGATAGAATTTTGAGGGTGGGTTGAGAATAAGTAAAATATGATAATTAATGAAATCAGTAATTTATATACGGAAATCTATTATTAAGTTCTTTAAAAGTATTTTCTTTATATGCTATGTATTTTGCACGTTGCATTGAGCGTAGCGTATTTGGATGAAATAATACTCAACACTGTAACGGTTCGTGTGGTTGCTGTGCGGCATATATTCTTTGGTGCGGCGTCGTTTAGCGAAAATTGTATAAATAAATAAAAAACTTTAGAAGCGCTTTACTTTGTATTTGTATACCACAATTTTAGTTTGGCTATTTAGCTAGGCTAGATCTTGAGCCTTTTTCACAATGTTTGAATAAGTACCCGATAGCGTTATCCGTCCATTATTTCATGCGAAATGACGTTCCATATTTTAATTATTAGCATGTTCGTGCTTATTATTTTGTCGATGGTGAAAAGGCTCTTCAAATAAACTTATTGACTTGACTTCAAATCGTAGGTACTATATCCATCTCTACCCTCAAGGGTAGGTATATCAAAAGTTTTATCGTAACACAGGTTGTTAGAAATAAATACACAAAAACTAGTTCAATTCATTTTACTGTAAAAATCTCTGTTTTTTCCTGAATGACATTATATTGTTTTTTTTCTACTCATAAATTTGACAACACAAAAATTAAGTAAAAAGTATTCATGCAAATAAACCCAACATACTCCGGCCGCGCGCTGCGTGTGCGCAGTCGCACTTCAAAAACTTACAGCTAACCTATCCGGCACTGTAATCGTTCGACCAGAACGTGTGGTCACTGTCTGAGGTTCAACATTAGCCTCTTTGCAATCCACTTCCAATGGGTGAAGATGCTTTACGGCCTTTATCCTTTCGCCATTCGCGGTTTTCACTTTAGCAACCCTCGCAAAACCATCAATACCCGTCATAATCTCCTTCACGATGCCCAACGGCCACTCTACACGCTTCTTATTAGTATCTATGAGGACAATGTCGCCGGGCTTGACAGATAATGACTTTCTATTAACCGGCTTATTTACTAAGAGCCCTAAATATTCTGTTTTAAAACGCATTTTAAGGTCCGAACATAATTTGGTAATATATCTCCACCTAGAACTTAAAATTTTCCCATCAATCATTCCTATATCTATTAAACTATTATCGTCCGTCCGGAATTGTAACAAAAATGACGTAGGTGTCAAAGTCTTTAATTCTGACGTGTTATCAATCGCGGTCAAGGGACGCGAGTTAATAATTGATTCTGTCTCACATAACACAGTTACTAATTCATTAAAATTAAGAGCTGCTTTCCCTAGAACTCGTTTCAAAATATCCTTAACGGACCTGACCATTCTCTCCCAAAATCCTCCCCACCAAGGTGCGGATGGAGGACTGAACCTCCATACTATCTTATTTGCTTTAACTTGAATTTCATCCCAATCGAGATTGCTTAACATATTGCATGCACCTCGAAAATTAGTGCCATTGTCGCTATACATTATTTCCACATTACCTCTTCTGGCCATGAATCTACGGAGTGCTAGCAAAAATTCTTCCGTGGACAGCGACATGCACAATTCTAAGTGCACTGCCCTATAGACTGCGCAAGTAAATAGAGCAATCCAACATTTTTCACCAGAGCGCAACAACAATGGACCGGCAAAATCAACTCCCGAAACCTGAAACGGAGCTCCACATCGTGTGCGACCTTCTGGTAATGGTGGGACTGGGGCACTATAACTTTTTGCACTGAAGCGTTTACAAGTTATACAGTTTCTAACAATTCGCTTCACGAGAACTCTTCCTCCTATTATCCATACAAATTCCCGCAATTTTGACAACAGAGTTTGTGCACCAGCGTGCATAAATTCTTTATGCTTTTGCATCACAAGTCTCTCTACGATAATATCTTTGCCAGGTAAAAGTATTGGAGCGATAAAATCGTTTGTACTATCGTCATTCAAAACTAACCTTGTTTTAACCCGTAAAAGACCATCATCTTCTTTAAAAACATCTAATGATAGCTTTTTGCGTAAACTATCTACGTCGTTAAACCACCCGGTTTGAATCATCAAAAATAATTTATTTTCCGCTATTTTATATTCTTCGTAGGAAATGTCAAAACTTCGAATACCTAGCCCTCTACAATTATTAATAAACCTTAATGTCCAAGCAACTGTCCTAACAATCTTATTATAAGTACTAAAATACAAATATCTTCTCGAAAATCTCGGTTCAAAGACTTCTTCTTGAACCGTCATAGTCACTAACTCTTTCGACATCTCTTTTTCATCTACTGACATCGATGACACTGGCCAAATAGAATCTTTCAACCACAGAGGACCTTCCCACCAACGCCTTTCATACAAATCTTTAGGGTTACAGCCTCGTGACGGGTAATCCGCAGGGTTCAATTCTCCCGGTATGTGTCGCCAATCATCTACGCTTGTATTACTTACTATTTCTTTCACCCTGTTATGCACAAAAACAGTCAATCCAGTTTGCTTTCTCAACCAAGCCAAAACTATACTAGAGTCAGTCCAAAAGTATTCTTTGCATGATAACTCTAAACTACGCCTAACTTCGCGTACTAATCTGGACCCCATCAACGCTGCTAACAGCTCAATTCTAGGAATAGTGACTCTTTTCGTTGGAGAGACTCTTGACTTGGCTACTATTAACTGAACTGCAACTTTATTATCAAACTCTGAACGTAGAAAAATACAACACGCATATGCAGCTTGACTACCGTCACAAAAAATATGCAAACTATTTTCACTTCGATCTAAATCGAAAGGACTGAGACATCTTGGTATTTTGCACATACTAAGGAAATTAATTTGGTCAATCCAATTCTTAAACTGATTCTCTATCTCTTTTGGAAGATCTTGGTCCCAGTCTACATTTAATGACCAACACTTCTGAATTAACAACTTCGGGACGATAGTTGCCGGTGAAAGAAAACCTAGAGGGTCAAACGTGCTTTGTGCTATAGAAAGAAGCGTTCGCTTAGTTAGCTTTTCTGGCAGAGTAGGGGGTTGTTTACAATTGAGGTCGTCATTGCAAGGATCCCAATTAATGCCTAAAACAGACGTGTTCACGATTTCTTTATCAATTCTTTCTGGACCAGAGACCCAACATCTTAGTTCAAACTTACCATCTTGCATGATGTTTTTTGCCTCTCCTATAAACTGATGCATTTCTTCGTTATCTTTGACACTAACTACCAAATTGTCTACATAAAAAGATTTCATCAACAATTTAGCCGTAGCACAGTCATAATTTTCGAGGTGATGCAAAATGGTAGCCGATAATAAATAGGGACTTGTCGTTACACCAAATACGACTCGGCGATGACGAAAAGTTTGCACTACACGCGGATATTCATCTATGTCGCGCCACCATAAAAACTTAACATAGTCACGGTCATCTGGATGCAAAGATATTTGTAAAAATGCTTTTTTAATATCTGCTGTAATCCCGATCTTGTTTTTGCGAAACTGTGTCAATAAACCCGGAATCAGTTCAATAAGATTAACACCTTTTTCTAGGCTAGAATTTAAGGAAAAACCGTTTTTATCATGTGAGGAAGCATCGAAAACTGGCCTGATTCTAGTCGTTAAACTAGACTCCCGCACGACCGCATGATGGCATAAGTAATGCCCTGTTTCAGGATTACCTTGACTCACCTCCTCAATAATTCCTGTCTCTAACCATTCTCTGAATACTAAGTCGTAGTCTTTAATTATACCTAAACGTGTCAATCTTTCCGTAGTAGAAGTTAATCGTTTTACAGCCAAGTTATAATTCGATTCTAAAAACTTGGTTTTCCAGGGCAATTGAACTTCATATCTATCCTCTTCATTGCGACATACCGTTTTTTTAAAGAAAATTTGTACCTCTGATTCAGCCGCCTGCTTATTCCTCACTTCAGCATCGTCATTTATGCCCAAGGCTTCTAATTTCCAAAAATCCTCAACGTTACCATAGGCACAAGAAGCATGTAGAGTAGTCAACTGGTCATCATGGCAAGAATACGCGCCCACAGTGGGTCCTTGGATGGTCCATCCCAATTTTGTCTCCATGGCAACAAGACTGTCATCCACACGTTCTAGTCGACCGGTCAGAAGTGTACCTAAAACATCAGAACCAATTAATAAAGCAATATCAGTATTATCATTAATACAATCCGATAAGAAAATACCCTCCCCCTTTAGCTTCTCCACAATACTTCCCTTTCTTATTTGAGGTAGGTATCCACACAATACTGGCTGCTCTAAAGCCTTCACGTTACATGAGAACGCGCCATTCAAGCTTGAAATTTTCAAATTAAACTCCTTGTGTAAACGTTTCTTAGTCACAGTTCCTCCAAATAAATTGTGGCTTACTGACAACTCACGAGTCGGAGTGAGATTCAACTTTTTGGCCACATCTTGTTTAATAAATGTCCTCTGTGCACCTGAATCCAATAGCGCTCTTACGATTACCTCCACGTCATCAGAAACTATCCTTACTTTGAGTGTTTGAAGTAAAACAGTGCTATTTTCCGCTGTATGGCTCATCGTTGTGGGTACTATGTTCTTATCTGTGGTTGGCAAATCTGCGCACATAAGAGTATAGTGTCTTCTTCCGCACAGCAAACATTTAGGGTTCTTCCTGCACCTTTTCGCAATATGGCCGATTCTAAAGCAAATCAAACATGCTTTCTTTTGCATTAGAAATTCTTTTCGCTGCTCTAGACTCATCTTCATGGCTACTTTGCACTCTGAGCTCGGATGAAAACTTTTATCACACCATACGCAAACTTCTACTTTTACAGTTTTTTCATCTTTCTTGTCTGAAGTTGTCACGTTGTCCTGCTTGATGTCTTTAACAGATGTTGATAAGCAAGCAGCCGTTGGTGTAACGTACTCATTCAAATTGGTGTGACTGAGTCTGGCTGCTTTAATTCTACCTTCAGCTTCGACTTCCAGCTTCAAAAAACTTAGTAGCTTTGAAAGTGACGTGTTAATCTTTTCTTGATGGAAACTTGATCTATGCCATGCTCTTAATGTGTCGTCTGGCAGGGCTGACTCGACTAGAGGAAATAAGAATGAGGCATACTTGTCTTGTGTTAAACCCAACGACTCCAATGCCATAATTTGAGTCATAATCTTATCATAAATAGCGGTCACGGTTAATTTGGACATGTTTCTACCAATTACTAACTGAAGAAGCTCTCTAACATAATAATCTATAATAAACTCTTCCTTTGCGAATCGTTCCTTCAGCGTCTCTATGGCTTTGGGGTAGTTTTTGCCACACGGAGGAAAACTCTCTATCATCTCACGTGCGCAAGATCCCTTCTCCATTGCTTGCAGTAAATAGTGGAATTTTTCGTCAGTATTTAACTCATCGTCCAAATGTATCTTTTCGAATTGCGCCCAAAAGGCTATCCAATTCCTTATTTGCCCATCAAATTTTGGCAGTTCGATTTTTGGCAGCTTCAAATGATGATGAACCGACTTGGCTGAGCTGTATACGTTCGATCTTTCATCATTACTCCTCTCTGATATTACGGACTTACTGTTATTACGTAATAAAATAGTGGAAGCTTGATGCTTAAGGACGTACCACCTTTTTTCGTATACATCGGCTTGGTCTAAGTCCACTTCCATCTCCTTTTCGTCTCTCTCACCATTGTCTAGCCAGAATGTAAGGACTGTGTTGTTTATGTCTGCTAGCCTTTCGTATTCATGTTGCAGCTTTTCCAACAACGCGGAGACTTCTGCGAGCTCCTTTTTATTATTTATACTGGATTCGAGCTCATTCGCTGTTTTTGTAAATCTTCGTCTCCAAACAGTTCTTTCCGCCCTAGACCTTTCCATTTTATACTATTTAATCACGGTCGCCACTTTGTTAGAAATAAATACACAAAAACTAGTTCAATTCATTTTACTGTAAAAATCTCTGTTTTTTCCTGAATGACATTATATTGTTTTTTTTCTACTCATAAATTTGACAACACAAAAATTAAGTAAAAAGTATTCATGCAAATAAACCCAACACAGGTTATAAAAATTTCGAAGCTTTCTACTTGTGTATTACAAGAGCTCGCAATATCACGTTTTTCTTGCGTATTTCCGTACAAAAGTTATCACATTTACCCTTTTCGTTACGTTTTTACACTTCGCAACAAGTTGTAGAGTTTGCACACCCGAGAAAGGAGTCCTACTCTGATAGACACTTTGCTTATTTACCAATAAATTTTTGTTAGTTAAAATAGTATGCACATATCATGACTATTAAGGAAAATCTACTCACCTTACCTTATCTGTAAGACTTCCTCCCGTATTTACTAACGCGCGATGCATGGGAATGGAACTCGCTGCCTTCTGATGGCTTCCATAAAGTCTACGACCAAGGGCTCTATTTTCGAATCACTATAACTAAAATCACGCTTAACCTAGACGTAAGTAGTTACAAAAGCGGGATATATAAAATTTATTTAGATTACCAAATTGAATATACATGACCTTCAATTTGGATTTAGGTCACATCTCTCCACAGAAAGTGCAATACTGGGATTAAAGCACGCGGTCAAGTACTATACGGACAGGAATACTCCCGTGTATGCCTGTTTCCTGGACTTGTCGAAGGCCTTCGACCTGGTCGCGTACAGCATCCTGTGGAAAAAGCTTGAGCAAGTGGGTATGCCGCCGGAAATAATATCCTTGTTCAAGTTTTGGTATAGCAACCAATTGAATACCGTAAGGTGGGCAAATGCGTACTCGGAAGCGTACAGGTTGAAATGCGGGGTAAGGCAGGGGGGCTTAACCTCGCCGAAGCTTTTCAACCTCTACGTAAATGCATTGATAGAGGGGCTCAGTGGCCTTAAAATCGGATGCCACATAGGAGGCGTGTGCGTTAATAATATCAGCTACGCGGATGATATGGTGCTGCTGGCCCCCTCTGTCAATGCCATTAGAAGGATGTTGGCTTTTTGTGTGGAGTATGCTGATGCTCATGGTCTGGTGTACAATAGCAAGAAGAGCGAGATCCTTATTTTCAAGTCGCGCAACAGACTTCCTGAGTATGTTCCCCCAATCAGGCTGTATGGTTCGCCTCTTGCTAGAGTACGTCAATTTAGGTACTTGGGTCACATTGTAACAGATGATCTCAAAGACGATACAGATATGGAGAGAGAGCGCAGGGCGCTATCGATTAGGGCAAACATGTTGGCTCGCAGATTTTATCGCTGCTCACCCTCGGTAAAGATAACGCTTTTCAAAGCTTACTGCACTTCTATGTACACGGGAGGTCTGTGGGTCAACTATACCCAGAAGTCGTATGGCGCGCTGCGCGTACAGTATAATAATGCCTTCAGGGCACTGTTGGGGCTGCCGCGTTACTGTAGTGCCTCTAGTATGCTCGCGTGCGCTGGAGTCGACAGTTTCCCGGCCTTAGTACGCAAAAAAGCTGGCTCTCTTTTACGGCGAGTACGCGGCAGCCGCAACAGCTACCTGAAGGTCATCGCCGACAGTGGGGACTGTCCACTGGTCTGGCATATGTGTCAAATAACTAAATCGTTTTTAGATATTAAGTACTAACACTAGTTGATAAGTTTTCTGTATTTCCTTTACTAACACTTGAAATGGATCATGTTGTCCGATAAATAAACATTTTTTATTTTTATTTTTATTTTTATTTTTTATTTTTTTATTACCGTAAACAGTAAAATACGGCAATAATCTTTACTCATAAGTAACTGAAAATGCTAGATCTATACTAAAAATATCATAAATTTGAAGCGTTTGTTTGTTTATGCGCTAAAATATCAAGAAACTACTGGACCGATTTGAGGAATTTTTTCCGAAGTAGCCTTTCTATATCATAACGTGATGTTTTATAGCCTGAAGGTAGGGAGTAAAATTAAAACGTGCGGATGCGGTCGCGGGGGCATGCTAGTTGCTAAATACAAGCGTTGTGTATCAGAGTAGGTCCTGAGGCCCCGGCAAAGTCTTCGCAGCATTTATTACCTTGCCGGAAACCCCTTGAAAGTTACTCCTTTATTAAAATCGATTGCGCCGTAATAACATGAAAAGTTTTAAAGATAAACTGATACAAACATCGCAGGTAAGATATTAGCTTCTTGTACTTGAGAGTGAAATTAATGTTCGGTTTTGTTGAGTGACTTCTCAGATAGGTATATTTTAATTACAAATTATCCTTTCGAATGTAAAGGAGTAAAGGACTCATTAGTTATGTTACATTTAATCTTTTTAATTGTATTTGTTAATTTAGTTAATTGTTTAAAAAAAACAAGAAAATAAAATAATTGCTGTTGTTTAAGAAAATAAAAGCTTTAATTTAGGGTGAACAAACAGGGTAAGTTCTTAACAAAAAATTAAGCTAATAGCAGGTTTCTTAATCCATGCAAAAGTTCAAAACGCTTCAAAAAAGTATGTGCATAAATCATAATAATTATAACCAATTAGCTGCGTGATATGAATGTATGTGATGATAACTGCTTTTGTCGTAATAGATAAAGATAAATAATCAAACGAATAACAACTATGTAACGCAATAACAAAGCTATTGCCCATTTAAGAAAGCTTACACATATGTGGTAAGAACATACATAATAGTGTGCTACTTGGTTTAGTTTAACCCTTCACAGAATCGATCCGATTCCAAAGATTATGAAACTATGTGATCAAAAGGAAAATTGCGCCTCTAGTTACGCCATAAAAACATATTGGCTACGTGTACCTAACACATTCGCGTGAAATACAGCTAAGAGAAACTTGATACTAGCCGTTGAGCCCTTTCCGACCCACGTCAGGCGGTACCGTCTTGACAGTAACATTATTAACACGCGGGCACCTACGTAACACAACTTACAGGTATGGAACCATAGTTTCAGCCCTTAAAATCCAACGGCCGACCCTTTTTCTTTTGCTTTGACAAAGGGCACAATCCAGCTACTTAGTTTTATGGTCGGGAATTGACTTGTGACTTTTCGGCCTTGATTTACTTGAGCCCGGTTGCGATTCTCGAGTCACGATTCGTTTGGCTTCCGGATTTATGAACCCCTTGCTACTACGCTAGACTCCATCGGTAAACGCATAAAAGGCATGTTTATGGAACTTTGTACTTGTTTAATGTTTTTTTTAAATGTAGGAACATTATTTTTTTATTTATTACTGTTTTAAATACACCCATGTACTGAAAGTATTTAGTATGTCCGTGAAATAGATATCAAAATTCAATAAATGAAATAAGACATGAATTTTCAACCTCTTAAATCAATAAATAGTCATATATAGCCAGTCTTAATAACATTTTAGACAAAACATAATTTACTCGGACGTACATGTTATCGGATACCTTTGTCTTGTTTACTCAATTACTTGAAAGCACTCAGAAGCCTTGTACTGAGCAATTGTTTGTTCTGAAACTACCCACATCATTAACAATATACTGTAGTATTGGTTAGCTCCCGAGAGTTTCTTTTGCGAAGTATGATATTGTTAAAACTAAGGCGTGTATTGTAAGAGGCTACTAATTGGCAAATAGTGTTAAATAAAATAGTTTCATCAAATAATGTTATTGGAATATAATTTTAAATTTTTATTGCTTATTTTCTAGGTTAGCCTGTAAACATTCCACTGCTAAGCAAAGGCCTCTTCTCAATTATGAGGATTTATGAACCATTGATACTTCACCACGCGGGATCAGTGCGGATTGGTGGATGGGTGTTGCAAGGCAAGCGACTAACCTTGATCTCAGCGAATCATTGAATTCTTCAGTCATTCCTCCAAAACTTTTGCTGGTGTATTTATCTTCTTTATTTCTACAAGATACTGAATTAATTGACTACAACAAGGCTAGTTTTAGGTAGGTAATGACGTCTGCATTTAAAACATTAATGACTTAGGCCACTTTAGCAGCGCGACGGTGGCGCGAAAGCCGCGTTGCTGATAATTTCATACATAAATGACATAAGTAAGCCTTCACTTTTACTAATCTGAAGGCGCACTTACTTAGAGCAAAGCAGCTACATTAGCTTCCTGTCGCGTTGCATTAACGCATCGCACCAGCAACGCTTGTGTGGCATATGTTCATAATTTCTATGTAAAACTTCGAACTGCGCTTTGCCGTCGCAGGGCCGACACACCGGAGACGTTCTATAAATAAATAAATTCATATGCGCCAGTTACGAAGTACCAGACAACGAATGACGGGGGCGTCTCCCATAAATACTTAAATACAAATAACATCCATGACTTAGGTACAAATGTTCAAGCTTGTCACACAAACATTTGCCCCTTGCGGGATTCGAACCCGCGACGGCCGGCGTAATAGTCAGGAGCGCTAACGACTACACCAAACGCGAAATGTGGCTGTGGTTCTATGTGGCTGTCTTCATAGCAAATCATTCAGTTATTCAGTCTTTCATCCAAAACTGTTGTAACTCCCAACTTCTTTCAACCACTCAAGTGTAGTTAAACTGAATGCCTTGAAGAAGTCTGTAGCTTTGAAAAGTTTTCGAAGGAAGCAAAAGAAATTATCGGATGGAACGCGGTCCGATGCGACCGACCATTTGGCGAGCGTCCAGTGCCGATCATGATTTACTCCGACCGAATAAGATGTACGCCATATTTGATTTATATTTGTGAAGATCCCTTTATTTATAATCATCTGAGTATTTGTTGTAGTAGTCACTTTACACATTACTTGGTGACTGTCTAATACAGGATGTCTTTGCTAGGTGTCACCACATTTAGTAAGGCTATCAATATACTCTAAACTTTTTATAATTATTTTTTGGCCTCTTCAATTTCTATTATGGAAAACATTACTTTTTCAGAAAACAAAGGAATATGGTTAAATTAAGGAATTTATTCAATATTAATGTTTGATAACAGTTAATCATATTTAAAGCAATTTGGCGGCTACCCAATGACAACTGTGTGTACCAGTATTTCACTCAAAATTAAATCGTCATCCGCCTTTTAACTGTACTCTTTAAAAACAGTAAATCAATAATATAATTACATTTTATAAACACATTGCATCGCTGTAATTACGAACATACTCGTAATTATACAATAACAAACAAAATATAAATCAAATAACTAATTGAAGCTTTAAGAGATGAAATAAAGTTACGTAAAAGGTGGATAAAAAACTTTACAAAATGACCATAGGAAAATTTCAATCGGTATTCATTTAAAGAAAAAGGGTGTTACATTTTAAACAATGCTGTGTTCACCTGTTATTGGTTTGCATACTAGATGCAACTTTTAATTTATTTATTTTGTCAATGCTTGTATGTAACCAAATGAAAAAAATAAAAAAAATTAAGGATCAAATATGTTAAACTGAAAATGATATCATAGTTTCAAGTTGTTGAAATTCATGATCAGGAAGCGATGAGATTATAATCTATGTATGTCATTGCTGGAGTGAGCTTTCATGTTTGCGAACTGATTTATTTACAGTGTTTGCAAGGTTTAGTATATAGTAAACCATCTTCTAAAATATCAATAGCGATTGCGCGACGTTCCAACACGAGTATTGGCGATCTTCTTTTGTTCGATTCTAACACCAACACCAGTCAATAACCGAACCAATATTGCGATCAACACACAGATAAATCTCGTAAATCGCCCCAAGAAGTGTTGTGAGAAAAAGAAATTATCGGTCGAGACCGCACTGATGCGCCGGACCATTTGGCGGGTGTCCAGGCCCGATCTAGTAATTCACTTGTGCGAATGAGATTAACGCGACATCTGGCTTGTATTTAGTGAATTTGCGCCATCTATACATGATATTAGTAACAGCATTAACAAGCGTGTGCGATCGCACGTGTGGAGAATGTATTTCTGTGTTAACTGAGTAGAGACTGTTGTCCTTTTGTGGACGATTGAGCTTCTGAGAACTTAAACTAGTAAATATGTCACAGAATTACATAATAAAAATAAATTTGTCCCAAATAAGAAAACGGCTAAACAGATTTTCATGAAACATGGTTAAGCACACTCGGTAAAAATGTATGACAAAAAATACTTAACGGAAATCTATTCAGCCTTTTGATACCACAGACAAGATACACAGGTAGACAAGTTAAACTTATAGTACCTCGTTTTTTTGCATCAGGGCTTAAAAATAACATCGACAATTTCATATAAGTGCAGCTTCTCCATGTGTAATTTATGTCCATTCAGTAGAATGAGTTACAAACATCGATTATCAAAAACATTGGCATTTATATTATAAGAAGGATAGTTGGATTTAGTTCATTTAATCTTTTATGAAAGTACATGTCATAGTACATAGAACAAATTTATGATAAGGTATACAAATGTTACATCCCATTCACCGTGTATCGTGTCAAGCCTTTCAAAACTTCAAAATAATACGCAGCTCCTATTTCACATCGAAAATCCGTTACGTTACCTCCATCGACGGATTAGGCGAAACCCCAAAACCCGGACTATCAGACTGAACTAACGTGAACCTATAGAATCGGGTGGCACCTAACACCCTGTAGTCTATTTCGCTGATAGATTCCGGACTTTGAGAGTAACGGCCCAGGAATCTGAGCCGGTTTATTGATAGCCCGCTAGATGGAACCCGATTAAACTTTCGGCAGGTACTCTTTCAGAGTGGGTGATGGATTTGCCAGTAAACAGCGTTCGAATTTTAAATGGCACGTGTTTATTTTTCGATGGAAACGTGAGGTGCGTTTGTTTTGATGACGGCTATGTTTGTTGATGTTGATTTATTGAATCCATTTTAGATGCCGTTTCAAAAAGTACTGTCTGCCGGTACTGTGCGATTAGTTACTATTCCAGAATATTTAAAACATTAGTTTTTACTTAAATATGTTTAATGAAGTTCAAGCCATATAAGCTTGGAGGTACCTACTTAAAAAATAAATTAAATTCTTGAGACCTCTGAGAGTGAGACCCACCTAAAAGACAAAATTGAAACGTTTCTTCCGAAATAGAACTAAAAAGAGTCGCGGTTTCAAGTTCAAAACGTAAGCCACTAGAAATGGTTTAATTTTTTTTGAAGGATTTGCCATTTAAGCTTAAGGTATTCACATAACAACAGCACATGATGCGACAGTTACATCAGGACCAAAACCTTATTCAGCATCAGTAAAAAACCCACATCAGGTCCACAATCAAAACGGTACCGTCACAAAACTATCGGAGCCTTCGAAATTTCATAACGAAGTCGTAATACCGACACATTTCCCGAAAATATTCGGAACAAGAAAAATTGTTTCGGTTTTATGAGAACTTTCCGAGTTTCCGTTTTAATTTAAGAACCTGTAAAGCCGTGGAATGTGTAATTGAAATTTTTATTGCCGGATTTGGTGTAGGCCGCTCGCCGCCGTCAGAGTTCCTAAAATATCATTTCGATAGATATGCTTTATGGCATTTTTGATGTTCCGAAATTAATGACCTCGTGGTACGGGTACGTTCGGGACTGAGCGACAATCGATCTTAGTCAATTTCAGTATCCATATATGATTTGTTGACGAATATTTCATTGTACAATTCAATTGATTTTGGAGCATTTCAAAGAAGCTACGCTAACTTTCACTTGGCATGAAATATTTATTGCACTCAAGCAAGTGTTTAAATCTGATCAAAAAAAAATTAAAAAAATTAAAGCCTTTTGTCATATTATTTGTCCATCAAATCTATTCATCTGTTAACAGAAAAACTAAACAACTGTCAAATATTGAATATAATTTTACAATACATTTGTGTACCTACCATCTTCTTGTTTGAGAAGCAATAGCAGGTGGTATATCGTCCTGCGATATTACACGATGCAGTCGCATACTTCGTAAGGTATTTTTCAATAATTTGGATTCAATTCACAGCAAGCAATGGCCGGCAATAAATAAGGCACAACTTCAAATAAGGCCGCTGCCTAGCTTTATAGTAAAAATACAAACGTATCGTTAAGTTATTATGAACTTAACACACACAAACGTATCGTTAAGTTATTACGAGTATGACCATAACATACTTACGGCCTGTTTCACAATCTTTGAATAAGTTCCCATTAGCGTTATCTGACCACTGCTTCATGAAATGACGTTCATTTTTTGAATTATTCGTTAGTAAATGCCTATTTATCGATGGTGAAACAGGTTTTTAGTATTCTAGAATCTAAAGAGCTAGAATCTTGTCGGTGGATTTTTCTTACATATAACAACTCCAAATTGGTGAAGATAGTGTAATGGTTTTCCTCTGGCTGTCCACGCCACGGTTTAACACGTCCCGGGACAGTGCCCGCCTACAGGCGTGAAAACAATAAAACATCTATTGTGTCTGGAGTAGTGTCCCGGAACGTGTTAAGATCCGGGGGTTTTCCGCCTCTTAATACCCAGTCAAAAGCCTTACCTGATATCTTCCAGCCTTCTACCAGTACTGATGTTGTTGCTACTCACCACTCAGGATGGAAAAGCCCATTCTACTTGACTCCCCACTACATTCTGGTAATCTTTCCGCAGTTTTGTTGAGGACTGCTTATTCAAATTTGCAGATAACCACCATATCTGATGGCCGTTCACGATCCGCCACCTGTGACACCGCAAGTAGCCTACACCACTAGCCAAAGGTACTTGTGGATGTAAATAAAAAAGTTATTTTTTATCATTGAGGTTATTCGACTTATCTGTTTTTACTACGCTAGCTGGAAATAATCCAACTCACTTGTGTACTTTTTGCTTCATTACATTCCAATAAAATGTGTAAAATGGGGCTGCGAAGAAAATTGAACAGGATAATACAGGTTTTGGGTTGCTCTTTAATGTTTCCGAGAATTGCACGATGATTGGTTGGGGTTATCTTACCTGTATTTTACCTGACTTCAAAAAGGAGGAGGTTCTCAATTCCAATGTATGATATGTTTTTTTTAATATATTTTTACTTCATATATCCATCATTTGTGGACCGACGTTTACCTAGAAGAAATACTCCTAAATAGTAATAGGACCACTATTAACATGATCTGATGATATTGGTGTAATCGAGAGAAACCCTTAACTTTTATAGTGACGTACAGTGTTTTTGCACTAATAGTAACTTAAATAGTGACATATCTTTGCGTCTGATCGTCACTATTTTGTGAAGCTGTGCTGATGGTGAAACTCCGTAACGCTTAGAGTTTAGTTACTAAAAGACCAGTATATTTGTGAGACATTGTATAGCTAATTAAAGAACAATCAAAGTCAAAAGGCGACGAAGACCATCCCCCTTCCATCATCACAAAAAAATTACAAATGAAATAAACATTGTCAAAAAAGTTAAACTGACTTCAAAAGCATCTATCGCATAGCGGCCATCTTTATCACTATCAGAACACCGATTGAAAAAAATGTTACATGGGGTTCATTCTTTCAAAGAGTAAATCGTTTATTTAAAGATTTTTAGTACATATATTTTACATTTACTCGTAATTCTTCACGTACCTATAGTTTTTAAGTAATAAACGTAATAATTTTGCTTTCAGCATTCGCAATATCGAGTCAGCGATAGATTTTTCCTATGACGTGAAAAAGTTAAAACTGTATGCGATTTTAAACTCTCTCCTATTCAGCAAAGAGTTGATCGTGAATTTTTTAGATGTTGAATTTCCAAATACATCGATCCCCGTTAGTCATTTTCAAATCGGGCGACCATGTCGATATTTCAAGTGCGCGCATTGTATAATTGGAGTAATAAATTACTGTTTGATCATAAAATGTTAATAAATAATTCAGAATTTAATCGGACCGTTAATTGCAGGCACGGCAGCGAGTGAAATGAATATTTTCATTTAAAATATGATCATGTGTCGTTTTTGTTAATGCGCGCTGTTTTCGCTCCTTCCGCACAGTAATCCGGATTGAGAAGCGTTGGAGCGTTAAGCGTAAATAAAGTTTTTGAGCTATCGACATCGTAATGGATTGCGCGATTTTGTGCAAACAATAACCGGGCGTTGTCGTTTGTGATGCTTTTATTATTGTTTGACTTTAAGCACTGGAGATGATAATTATAAGCGGTATGCGTTATGGCCTATTAAAGTACTTACTAGATGGTTTTGATTAATGTTCATGAATAGTTACTGCCTAAATCGAATCCAGATTGGAGGCATGATCAATCATATTTATTGTAAGGTGCAAATGACACCTGAAAGAAACCTTTTTAATCAATGTATAAAATTTGTGTCTACCTATTTATTATCTAACCATATTACATCGATGGTCTTCCTAGCTTTGACCAGACCATCACAAAGAAATTCGTGTTAAATATTCCAGGCTTAATATAATAGTTTGTATTATTATGTGGCAGAAAATTGTTCAGCCAACGTCAGGTGTGAACAACCTTTGTAAAACAAAGCCGGGCTGTCTGCGAGCGACCACGGCTCAATGCCTGATGTTGTTCGCCTGAGCACCCCTGCCCGTATGCTAGCTATTGGTTTTTCACTTAGGCGAAGTTCAATTTCATGTTAGTGTTAGTGGCTGTAAATTGACTGCTCATTTTGTTGGTAAGTGCATATAGGGTTATTTTTCCTGTTTATTTTTTTTGCGTACTTATACACAACACTGTTAGTAAAGTTTACATGGAATTTATTAGCTTTTGAGAGCGTGTATTAATTTAAGTTAAATTCTCTTTTTCAGGACTGTATTCAAGAAAATCTGTACCTGCATTACGAATAATGCGCCAAAGCATTCGTATAGTAACGTAATCATTTGTATGAGAATTTGAAAGCGCCTCTATCAGACGTTAAATAAACGAAAAATATGACACTCGAATAACATTATTTCAATAATTTTAATTAAATATTATCTGCGATTATGCTTTCGAGCTTACTACACGACATGGGAGTGCTACGTGCTGCCGACTGACGTAAACTCGCTACGATTACGTGACGAATACGTCAAATGTTCGTGATTGGGGTACTGTTTTTAACTGACAAGTACGGTATTATCGATAAAATGTCATCCTACAAAAATTCATCACATAAGACGTAAAAGCATGTTTAAGTTTCTGCAACATTGAACATAGTAAGTGTCTGATATAATTTTTTATATGAGAAAGATCAACAGTTCAACAGTTTTATTGCATTCTTCCGCAAAACAAACGCTAGTGCATTGAATCATCCTGTCAAAAAATTCATTAAATGCATTGGGAGCACTCTTCGAAACAGGCTTAGCGAGTTTTGGACAAAGCCCAGAATTACGACCGGCGTAATGGGACATATTCACTTGAAATATGTAGTCAAAGTTGAGTAAAATGTGGACGTCCGGAGTTTAATTTGTTTGAGTGTACACTCCACTGCGCGATATAGACATGAGTTTTGATTGCTAGGTAGCGTTTGCGGCAGAAAACTGTATAACCACTGTATTATTTTGATGTGTTTGTTGCTTTTTTTGTTACCAAAGCCTGATGTTTAATTTTACACATAGGAAAATATATCGTTTTGAACTTTGATTGTTCTTGTAGATCGTAAATCACAAATACCTTCGTAAATATTGATGAACATTTAAATGAATGCAAATTGTCCATTACGCCTCAAGCTATCTAAAAAACTACCATTTCCACGCGCAAAATCGTTATTGACAATATTTTTGACGCTTGCACTCTCTGTTAACCATTTAGGTGCTTCAATGAACACAGCCACATACCAAAGTCAGCTCACAAACACGACAGCCAACGCGTGAATAGCTTTTTGCAGAGAACTGTACAACTTGAATGCATGTACTTTGCGACACGATACACGCCCTTTTCAGCTGTGGAATTTGTTAAGTAGTTACTAATTGTCTGTAAAGCGTTCCAACACTTGCTCCCACTTCGCATTTTGCATTTGAAGAGAGAAGTTTGTTTTCGTCATGTCTTTGAATGGTACAGTTCGTGATTGCTTTTTTTCTTTCCTTATGTATGAATTGCACATTCATTATCTAATAAATAAATAAGGAATAGTACCTTTTGTATAAAATATATGATAAATTGCATACGCAGGGGGTAATTAATTATTAATTTTCACCCAGAGGGTACACACATAGGTCATTCATTTCATATCAACACATGCACAACGACAAAATATTACAGATACTCTCATAACATGGACACTTTACTATACTTTTTGCTTTTACTTATTTAGGGATAAAATCAATTCAATCAATACACTAGCGGTCACAGCCTGAAGCACAAGACATGACAAATTTTCGACACTTCGCCTCGATAAGTTCAATTTTAGATTTTGTGTTGCATCAAATATCTTTTAAACTTCTGTCTCAGCGTTTTTGGAACGCCGGTTGGTCGACAGGAAAATTATGTCAAGACTTACACAACAGGTAAAAATATTTTACCGTTTAATTCTATACTTTTCCCGAAAATACGTCTCGTAGTCAGGGCCACCTGCTACGCGTAGAGTTTGTTCATGTGCTACCAAACTTCTAGGACAAGTACCTTTGCCCTTTGAAAACTCCCATATGGTGTTCAATAATCGTAAGTGTTTCTATCATATTTGGCTAAGGTGTTTTAGAATGTTTTAACACTTGCAGTGTTTTTTTTGTATTCTTGCAACCTCTGGCCAGTTCGAATCCTTCCCGTGCGCAATTTTTTGTTTTATTATTTCATCTTTTATGAACGAAAGAAGGTATAAAGTGTATCTAGAATATTATTTTACTTGAAAAACTTACTTAAGTTTTAACTTTAACTAACGTTTCCGTTTAATCGAGTTATGTAAAAACATGCAATAGCTTTTTACAAATCAAATACTGTTTTCTGTAATTATTTCAATTATTTCAAAATTGAAATGAAATAAACGTATGGCATATTAAATTTTGTTGAAAATTATTTAACTTTTTTGGAATTATCAAAACACATAATCTTTAATCCAAATGCTTTAAGAATATTAATTAAAATAACTTTGTTCGTTATCATCTTAAAGACAGCTCCAAGAATATCATTACGGTGCATCGGAAAAATCAAAAAATAAACTTGCAGACGAACTAAAATCACAAAAGTAAGTAAGTCCGATATTACTAGTTATTACGAGCTAGTGGAAATTAGTTTAATTAATATACGGGCACACAGGTTCTGCTAGCTAGGACTAGTGTTGAACACCATCAGTAGTTTTAGTATCGCCTATCGATATTTTATTTAAATTATAAGGTTTGTTTAGTATATTTCTTTGTTAGACTAGCTGGAAAATGCAAAAACTGCATCGCAATCGGTCGATAAATCGGTCAGTAAATCGAGAAAAATCACGAATAAACATAGAAACACACAAGCTCTACCCAGTTTCATATTATACCGTCTCCGTCAGTAAGAATGAAATGGGCCAGACCAGCCCCCTTACTCCGGACACAAAAACCGAATATATGAATATAGCCATCCCTGTCACACGCATACACGGCCTGGTATGAATAACAGGGACGGCTACAACCATTGGATCGGGTTTTGCGTCCAGAGTAAGGCCTCAGATCTTTAGTTATTCAGAAACATACGTTTGAGGGAGTTAATAAAATTTCACCTAACCTAACCTAACCTAACCTAACCTAACCAAAACTTATTAGGACATTTTGATACTAGCCGGCAGTGATGCACTTTCTTATGTTCTTTCATTTATTTGTATTTATTTCAATACTTTATTGCACAAATTTAGTGTACAAAGGTGGACTTAATGCTAAAAGCATTATCTGCTAGCAAACCTCTCTAAAAGTCTTTTAGTGTTCGTCGTGACCATTTTATCTCCCTACAAATTGTCAATAATTCCCAAGTATCGATAAACTGAATGAATCCATAGGTAAAAATACTATAAAAATTCAGAACACGATAACGAGTTAGCGAATAACAAAAAACACTATTGATCAGATACGAAGAATCCGTAGCATTTAAAATGTTAAAAGCATTTTTATGGAAATAAATGGCTGATAGTTTGCGAGATATTAGTAAAAGTTGTAAATATTGAAAAAACACGGGGCATTTTTAAATATTGAACCTAATATGACTAAAGTTCTTTCACATACGATTGACACTTGACGACAGCATGACGGCGCGTTGACTACAAGCTGATAGCTTGAACGACAGCCGTCGACTATAGTCGCCGAACTGTCAACGCCGCGTTAATTGATCGAGATCAACTCGGGACCCACTTGCAACTAACGGCACGGCACATGTGTTATCGCGCGCTGACTGCTAGTTATCCGATTTTCCTCGAAAATCCGTTCACTCTACCAAACGTGTCTCTAACAAACACAAGAAGAACTGTCGAAAATTTGAGCAAATGCGAGATTGTGAGGCGTCTGTTATCCGTAGCCGGTCCGATACCATAGCGTTCCTGGGCGTCTACTCCCGATGACCGTAATCGAAGTTACGATATCGATCGTAGGTGCTCCGTAATAACGGACCAAATGCTACTCCCTAACATTTACGAACGTGGTCCGTTCCTACGATGTCATAGATAAATACACGGAAGACTTTAGGATCGAATAAATTTTGTTGCTAGGGATGTGATAGGGTTATGCACATTCATGATATTTTACGGTTTTTAGAATTTGTTATTTAACCATGTAATTTAAACGAAATAATTCCTATTTAAAACAAGAAATCGACATTAATGTTCAAAAGTATCACATTTCGTACAATAAAAGCTATAAAATTAGATATTTGCCTCTATTGATATGGTTTTAGTCTATGTCCATCATATGCTTGAATCCTATTTTCTATACCTTTGTTTTATGTGTTTAAAAAATTTGACTGTCAATGATTTAAGTTTGACATTTGACGTTAAAACGTTTTCCGCGAAATTCAAATAATCTTTTTATTTTGTAAAATAAACTGATGGCAAGATTACATGATCAGTGCTGATGGCTCCCCATACACCATCGGCCACGGCCGCTCAGATTGCGGCCCTCCTTAATTTCATGGAGGGCCACCCTGAATTGGCCCGTGGGCTGCTCAGGGGAGCCGATGGAAGGCAGAGGGCAAAGCGGCTGTGGGAGACACTCACCGAGAGTTTTTTAACGCTATGGGAGGGTCTCTCAAATCCGTGGATCAGTGGCAAAGGGTAAGTTTATTACGTGACAAGATTTAATTTACTTGTAAAACATAAAGTAGTAATGTAAAAAAATACTTTCTATTTACTAACGACGGTAATTATTTATTATTTATATTTTAAAGTTTGGGCTGACATAAAATATGCCACGAAAAGGCTTGCCGCTGCCGCCAGAAAGTCGGCCTCAGCCACTGGTGGTGGCCCCTCTAATGCGCCGGATCTCTCTCAAGTAGACCTGCAGGTGCTGTCCATAATGGGAGATGGATTCGGCGAGCCGCAAACTAGAGGTAGTGCCAGAGTGCCGGCTTTCTCCTCGGTAACTTAATTTGATAGTGAGTTTAAGGTAAAGTACTCATACACTTTTCGTTATGTTAGTTAATGTTTTTTTGTAACTTACAGCTTCCAGAAGTAACAGCAACCTCACCGAGTCCTTCAATACTGGGGGCAGTAGCTGTTAAGATGGTTATAATTTTAGATATTCAATACCTAGGTATACATTTAAATAAAGCAACATTGGCATGTTTCACTATTATGCATTGGAGGTTTTTAAATAAAACAATGAAAACAAAGTGAAAAATAAAATTTTATTTTAAATAAAGTATTTTCAAAACGTTCCTTTCTTTTCGAAACTTTCGGGGATCGAAGATGCAGGGACTATTTAACACGTTCCGGGACACTACTCCAGACACAATAGATGTTTTATTGTTTTCACGCCTGTAGGCGGGCACTGTCCCGGAACGTGTTAAAGCATTTGCGACCTCGCGTATGCATCGGGACACAGTTTGCTGTGCCATGGGCACGTCGCTGCTAAGGCCCACTGCACCTTGGTAACTACCTCGGGCTTAAAAATTTAAAGCAGTGAGGACCTGTAAGTAAACATATCATCAAAAATTAAAAGGAAGGATCGGGATACAATTCAATGATATACATAACATAACATAACAAGTTACTTTGAGACCAGGGATTACTTACCTTTAACTTCGACGAACAGCAGGATGTGGCATTAACGGATTGATATCCTCACATAGTCTTTCAAAAAGAGTCCGAGTGACCCTATAATTTAACAGAAATTCGGTGTCCGGCAAACTCATTACATTAAATTGCTGTTGCATGTACTGACGGCGACGGCTGCGCTCGTTTTCTTCTGCATTTTCTTCAAACAATACCCAAATTGAAGCCATCGTAAGTTGTAACGAGACCAATTTTGTTTACGGATAAAATGACATATCTCTCCGTCGAAACACGTGTCAAATTGATTATTACGAACGGAATAAATCGCTTAAAGAGTAAGGCAAACTGTCACTTATTGTTCTCATTCGTTCTACGATAGTACTTACGATCGTAACTTGTTAGGGAGTACGAAATGCCCGTAAATACGGCCGTAACTACGAGCTACGGACATCGGGAGTAGACGCCCTGATCCCTTTACGTACGTACGGAACATACGGAATGACCGTATATGTTTGTTTGATGTCAATACGGTGTTATTCCCTTTACGAGTGGTGATCTTCAACCTTCAAAAATCGTAATTCAAATGATAAGGCAGCTTTTCCATTTCTCTAGTATCAAAGAAAGCGTTTCGACCTAATAATGTCATCCCCTGTAACCTGATAAACAAAGGCTTGTATTGATCAAAATAAAAGACATTCGATCGGGGTCCTTTTTCCTTGTTAGTAGTAATTGGCGTTAGGATAATCGTTCACGGATAATAGCTCCTGGCCAGTTTAGTTTAGGATTACGGTAATTGGGACGGGCGAAACAGTGGTCCCGGGTCACACAGGCTGGACAGATCAGCAAACCCAGCTTTACGACGAACCGGCCAGTTATGATTTGGAGTCGCGCACTGAGGGTTCCGTGAAAACTTTAACTGAGTTGGAAGACCACTTACTTCCACTAAGCCAAAATACAATATTTTGTAGACAGCAAAGATAAGTTTGTTTTTATAGTTTTTGTTTGAATGACAAAGTTATATTTGCGGTTGTTGAAAATTTTAAAATGTGTTATATTTCAAAAACTACCACTCCCATCTTGTTCAAACCAACAATTTTATTGCAAGTTTTATTGTACATGCTTATCAAAATTTTCACTGGCTTAGTTTAAAAGTTAGAGGGGTGGACGCCCATTTAACACTTTGGTAGGGCCTATATTTCTAATGTTTGACTTTTAGAAAAAATCGTTTTAAAATCTTTGCTTGGTGTGTATAAGAATAAAAAATTTTGGTTTTAATATTATTTTAATAAAGTGTTTAACAGGATACACTTTTACCAACCAATTTTAACCTGTGTAACGCTAATAGTTTCAGAATAAGAAAATTATATGCATATAAAATTTGCTTTATCAACGTCTGAGTTGGCTAATAGTTCAGACGGTTAAGTTTTCAGACAATGTTAATAAGTTTAACTGGTTGTTATCTCTAAACTATGCTATCTGAAACGCGATATGGAACAGTGATATTAGGCTGGCTCCAATAGAACTGTATCGGGGCGTTAAATTTTATGACAGTTTCATTTGCTAGATTTAAGGACTTACCGTTTCGATTCTGATTTATTGTTCGTATTTAAGTAAGAAGTTGAGTATCGGCATTGAACGTTTGATTTATGTTAATTGACAATAACACGGAAGTATATGGATGGTTATGAAAAAGGGGAATTTCTCTTAAATGTTATGAAATCAATATCCAAAACTCAATATAAAAACGATATTTACCATATCAGTCAACTAAGCATAATACATCTTTTAAGCCCACAGAAAGAACAATTTGTAAGTCCCTATATATTTCCTATCAGAAAATATGGCTAATATGAAAACGTCACCTATTTATGTCAGCAATCGTTTGTGTAAATGTCATTTTAAAGTTGGTCGTTTTATACTCGAAACATGGATAAGTTTTATCCATGCTATATTCCCTGAACAATAAACAATGATTTCAAAGTAGCACTTTGATTGATGATGTGGTCAACATTTCAATCGCCACAAAGTGATATCAAATGCAAGCCCTAACAAAGCTTTAAATCAACCACTCATAACTTTATTATCAAACGTCACACACAGGACATAGGTTTCAAAATACATCGGACAAACAGACGTTATGAATATGATCAATCGAATCGTTGGGGACTCCAAAGCCCAAATGATTACCGAATCTACATAACAGTGTAGCCCCTCCATTAGCACATTGGACGCGCAATCCCAAATGATATTTAATCAATGATGGGCCGTACTATTGCTGCCAAAACTGGCTGAAAATATCTGTTATAAGTTGTATTTTATAATATAATTAATTTATTTAGAGGTGCTCGTAGCGCAGTGGTGGCAGCGCTTTGGTAGTAATACCGAAGTTAAGCAACTTTCGGCGCGGTCGGTGTTTGGATGGGTGACCATTCCGACCATATAAGTGACGTACATCACGAGCATATCCGTGCTTCGGAAGGCACGTTAAGCCGTTGGTCCCGGCTTATATCGATTGGTATTAGTCGTTAAGCCAAGTCAGAGGCCCTATGGGCGGCTTGATAAAAATCTCACAGCAAGGTTGGTCGCTTGCCTTGCAAACACCCCTTCGCCAATCCGCACTGATCCCGCGTGGTGGAGTATGGCTCATACTACTTCACATTTGAGGTAAGGCCTTTGCCCAGCAGTGGGATGCTTACAGGCTAACTTTACTTTTTTTCTAACTAATTTATTTATATTATAAATGTGAACATAAGTGAAATGATGCATTTGCACAGTGATTTTGGTTTCGTAAACATTTAATTATTATCAAAAATGTTTAAGTTACTCTCATGCGTATTTACTAACTTTACGTTCTGTTACAGCTAGCTGAAAGTAATTGTACAGAAAATATAAGATAAAATTAATTAAAATAAATGGCACACAAATACGCTTTGCTTTTGTACGAATGAGCAAATTTGTTTTGCGATTTCTTTTCCTAGCATTCTGATTCTGAGTGGATTTTTTTGTGATTCAACTAGTTGAAGCCCCCTAGTTTCCATTGTATAGTAAGGCCAATAGGATATTGAGGAGGATATGAGCAGATTATTAATTAATCAATTTTGTTTGTCACGTTATTGTGTATGATAATTAAAAAGCTTTTGAATTTAGCTTGGTATCTATGGCTATATTTTGTTGATTTATGTCAATTAAAATCACAATACCCGTAATTTTTCTGATGTCGTACTTCAAAAAAACTCTAAAAAATTCCCCCTCATTGGCATTGACAAAGAACCGCAGAAATAACGTTGAGAGTCGCCTGTAACAAAACACGGATAGGGTCCCTTAAATAATACGAAATTAAATTTATTCACACATATCAATTTAATAATAGTATTTCAATAGGAATCGGATTCAGCACCATCAATATCTCTTCTCGCGATATTGATAGGAAACTTTGAAACAAATCAGCAGATAGTTGAGTCTTAGAGTTGAGTTTACACAAGCTTCAGCCTTACTTTGAAGATTTTACCTCTATTTTATAATCTATCCGTCCTTGTCACATATGCCAGGACGAGCTAGAGTGTGAAAGGGATGCCAATATTTGAACATACGAGTACCTTTAATGTTATAGAGTAGTCCCTCAGATACGTATCTAATGAACCTCGTGTGTGGACTCGCCCTGATGCAGGAACGTTTGGCTGAGTTTGAGAATATTGATTCTCAAATCACAGACTTGGAAAAGTTATTACCTAGGTTCCAAATTTTCCAGGAAATAAAGATGTTATTTCCACAATTTTTTTGGCTACCATTATTTTTAGGTATATAAAAATAGTGAATTTTACAGTCTTTAAAAACTTAGACACGTTGTCGCCAATGAAAATCTTCTATATGCATAAAAGAAAGACGTGTTAGTTACAATACCTACTTGTAACTCGAGAACGGGTGGACTGATATTCATGATCTTTACTTTGTTAGCCCCGAATAGGATTATAACCATAAAACGGGGACTGGGTCGGGGGAGAAACAAAGTTCGCTGGGATCGCTAGTAATAATAATGATGATAAAGTGGTAGATACCTCGGGACTACATTTCTTTTATTAGTAAGGAATACTAAGGAGTTTTTGTAATTTTTTTGTTAGGGAAAAGTGGTGAGAATGGTTCCATATTTCCTTCATTTAATAAAATGACGAGACACATAGTGTGTGTCAGTTCTATTACCTTACTGTAAAAGTACGGCAAATAATTTGCACCAGTTTAGCATTGCTTGCGGCGATTCAAGTGCCTACATCATTGTCGCAGGTAGCAAATGAAGTGCTCTATAGCCTTCATCTAACGCTGCCTCAGGCTAGACAATCACATTGTCTGCTGGCAACATTGAGCATGCAATTTTTGGGGAGGATATAGCATTTTTTCTCGGGGACTATTTCGTCAACTAATTGTTCGTTATTGTGTAAGTCATCAAAATAGCGTTGGAGTCTGAGACAGGCTCTATGAGGTCACATTATGGGTGTACTAGACTATTGTTGTTGACGTCTTAGAATAGTTGTCCTCGTTCTTGACGCAAAGTTAACGTCTAGTGGTAGCATTTGAACGCTGAAAAGGGTATGTTGTACTCACACAAGCAATCCCATCCGGGTCTCAGATGGCACAAATTCACGCTTAGTTAAGGGCTACATAATCAGAGTAGTTACTTATAAGAAAAATCTAATATTAATAATCTAATTCTAATTATAATATTAATAACATAATATTGTAAAGGATGCTTATGTTAGGTACTAACAAATCGATTTCAACATCACATTTTGTGTAAAATAGCTTGGAGATCGGGAAAGGCTATAGGCTATAAAAATATCAAGCTACTACGGGATTTAATGGAGTAAACACAAAAGGCGTGGACGCAGTCGTGGGAGTCGTGGGACTAGTTTGATTATTTAATAAATAATTCCGAAGTTAGACCTTATTACATCTCCATAGGACACATGCTCAATGGCTCAACAAATCGACAGAAGCTCGCGACTGCATAGAATTGTTTCCGCGTGGAATGAAGGTGCATACAAACTTCATATTAAGTTAGCTCCGAATTCGCGCCGCACCGCATTCCAACTAGCATTCATTCAGCTTGTTACTTTTGTTTTGCCGTGGCTCTTTCAGCTTTTGGTTACGTTATTGTGTAACATTTACATTCAAGTTTTAAATTTTTATTTTAGAAGCACACTGGCATCAGTGTATAACGAATACCTAATTGTGGAGAACAAAATTTACGTATTCTCTCTAAGCAAACGAAATAAAATCTGTAAACTTTAATTTGGAAGCCGTTCAATACCAATGCTGCTGCCTTGCTACCTTTTTAAGCTTATAATGGGCAGCCCAAAACTAGACTCTCCACTGTATGCTACCAGCGCGTACTCGCCTTTTTTGGACATATAGCGCGACGAGAGCCTGATAATCTCGAAAAACTTGTGGTGGTGGGCAAAGTGGAAGGCAAAAGACTTAGAGGCCGATCGCCGAGCCGCTGGACTGACTCTATAAAAGAAATCACGGGGCTCCCAGTGACTGCCGCTCTTAGACAAGCTGAAGATAGAGTGGCGTGGAAACACCTCGTAAGATCATCCACTGAGGCTTACCAAGACGGGCACGACCTTCAGAAATGAAGATACGACTGAGAAGAGAAGGGCAGCCCATTTAGTGAGGGGAAAGTCACCGTCTGCCGTGATTATCGAGATGAGGCGTTTGATATGGCAGGCTTCCCGTTGTCTCATGAATATCCTAGCAAACAGTCCAGCAAGTTCTTCACCATAGTTCCGGCATAGTCTCCATCTTTTCTGCAATAGTCCTAACTCCTAGCGGGTGCTGTCTTTGGCTGCATTTTCTCTAAAGTGCAAGCAAAGATAGCACCCGCCATGTGTCTAAAAGGGGCCTCTTTCTGTTGGAACCATGTATCCAGGTAAGCCTACAAAAAGAACCGGCTTCGGCCATGAATTTCCGCAGGAGAGATAGAATAAAAATAATAGAAATTCTTTATTCACGAAACTAGAACTAAGTTTGTAAGTGACAAGAATTAAACTTTAACTATGGTAGTAAACAATTAGTTATAATGTGTGCAGCTAAAAGTCTTATAAAGCAAAAAACGTTTTTTTGCAGCAAAAATGATTTTTACTTCTGTCGATTCACCCTGAATATTATTAATTTACATTCAGAGTTGATTAATTCAGTATCTCGCGGCAGTAAAACCAACTGTGACGTAACTGTTTTGCGGTGAACTATCAGCTTTTTGTTTCAGTTTTCCGATAATATCCGCAGGGCCTATCGCTTGATGAATGAGGTTTTGATTGAAATAACCTTTTAACATGTCATTTACTTTTTGATACTCTCTTCAACATGATGTCTCTCTCTCTCACACATACAGACACAAACTCAGTATTCAGCAAGTTTAAATTCAAAAGCACATTATTTCATATACTATATTTAATATGTCCCTGGGAGGTATCACTGGTCTCTAAGATACAGGACATATCCTGGTTTAGAAGAGCTTGCTATTCTACTGACATGTACGGTACCTAATGTATTAAAATACATACGTTCTTTTTTCTGATACCTTAGTGTGCGTACAAATTGGTGTGGTTAATGAATAAATATGTATACATTTTTATGATTTTACTAGTGGTTCCCCGCGGCTTCGCCTTCGCAAATATCGTAAAAAAATTGTCCCCATTTTCAGTCTCATGGGGTAAAATGAAAACTGTTTGTATATTAAGGAATCAGCGTTAATAATCGAGTCTGCAGGCGTGAGTATTTAATAGATAGTTTGCAAAAATGTGTACGATGTTCATAAGACCCTACCTTTTTATGGATTGTATATTTATTTTTAACTGCCTCGGTGGCGCAGCGGTTAGAGGGTCGCATTTTAAAGCGACGGCTGCGCCAGAGGTCCCGGGTTCGATTCCCGGGTCGGGCCAAAAAAAAAAAAGTTTGGAAGTTGGCGGTGTTTCACCCCCGTGCCTCGGAAAGCACATAAAGCCGTTGGTCCTGCGCCTGATCTCTTTCCGGTCGTGTCAGATTGCTGTCCCATCGGGCTATGAGAGTGAAAGGAATAGAGAGTGCACCTGTGTTTGCGCACACACTTGTGCACTATAATATGTCCCGCGCAATCGGTTGGTCCTTGTGACTGGCCACCGTAGTCAAAATCGGCTAGGGGGACTATTATTATTATTATTTATATTTATTGTATATTTTTATCTTCAAAAATTTTAGGTATAAAATAATATTGCTATTTCAAAAGACAATAAGTAATCCAGGGCAAAGGTCCTTTGTAGCCATTTGTTTGAAGTTAAGTGATGATAACAAAGGACAATCAAAACTTGAGTAGCTTTACTTACTAAAATTAACATCTTGTAACCTTAGCATTTTCAAAAGAAGATGTTCAAAACCAACTTTGTCTTTAAATATTGTAATTAAAAGATCAAAGAAATCTTAGCTATCGTATTTTTATTTATAAAGTGACGTTGCAATTTACTGACCCAAATAATGGTGTGTGCTTGAGTACCCAAACCGTGTCCCGTAGATAATAAAAAACTTACCCCATAAAATAAGGCTAAAAATACACACTCCTGTTGTAAGTTATGGGTACTGATAATGTTGGTTCCGTATAAAAAGTAACTTATAGTCATTGAGTTGACAAAAAACTCAGAGAAAATGTAAAAACAAATTCTGCTCTTAGTTTTTTTTTATTTGCAACCCCGTAGCCAAATAAACTGAAAGGTTGAAAGGTCTTCATCCAATGACCGTACCAAATATTAAAAATACTTATTGTCAAACTACAAAATATTACTTATTTTAACGTACCTAATGTCATTTTTATTACACTTAAAGTAACATTAGTCAACGTACTTTTATTACAAAAAATTTTTTGTAAGTACCCTTTTCTGAAACAGGACAAAAAAGAGCACCATTTTCACCAGGGTCTCAATTCCACTAATTGAGTCGTCACTCAGTTGTGCATCAGTTGTACTACGAGAGTACAATTGATATACCTACCTCGCTATTCTGACAGCGGCGTGTCACCTTTCAATGCCGTTGACTTTTTAAGCACACGATGTGTGTGTGTGCGCGTGTGTGTGACAATAGCACTACTGTTAACAGTAGATACCGAAAATACGTGATTGACGACCAGAGCGTTTTCTTTTTAGTTCTTACGTAACCCTGAAAACCGCACGCAACTCTCCAAAGATAACCGCACAATGGACTATTTATACTGGATGAGCAAAGTAAAAACTAGGGGTGCGAAAGGGGTCACCACAGTCGGACGACCATAATTTTTCAACTCATTAGGCCCGACTGGGGTTGTAGTGTCCTGGATAGCCATTGGATCGCCATGTTTAGAACACCTGGAGCTCAATTTTTGAATCACGCGCGTCAATATTCTGAGTGATTTTCGTGCAAAAATCAATTAAAAGTCAACGATAACAAGCTAAGGACAGACGCGAATATAGTTCTAAAATTTAAGGCCTATTTCACCATCGACAATAAGCACTAACAAACAAATTATTCAAATATGGAACGTCACTTTGTATGCAGTAATGGAGAGATAGCGTATAGCTTACTTATTAGGACAATGTGAAACAGGCTGTTAGTATTTTTTCTCTAAAGCCCGGTGTCGTGATCGCTAGTTAACTCAATTACTGGTTTAACTCGTCAAGTATGTGTAAACGAGACACAATAAAAATTCCATTGTTATGCGACTCCCGGCATTTGTTTGATACCTGACTGATTAATGTCGTTACCAGCGGTTTAATATTTACGATTGTGCGTGTTTTGAATAAAAACACCTTCACAATATTGTAAATTTTCGTTATCGTTGACAATTGTAAATATTCAACCATGGTAACGAACCATTAGTTGAGTTAACTATCGATACGAATAACACGAAACCGGGCCTCAATCACTGCTGAGTGGATTCCAACTGATTTTCAATTGAAAATCAAACATAATTTAATGACAATCACATATTATATTGATGCGATTGATTCAAAAATAAGGCACAAGTGCATGCTTCTGTTAGCTCCTTTAAAGCTTATGCCTTTGAATGCACCGACTTTGTGCTTGGTGAAAATTATGTGTAAGGTGTCGAGAAAAATTCAAGTTTTGTTGTTTTTTTTTGGTCTTAAGATTATATAACTATTAGCAGGTTTGTCAACGCCGAAACATTATTATCATTAGCGTACCATAACACCCAGACTCGAGATAATTATAAAATTATGGTTTCTACATTGACCCGACTGGGAATCGAACACGCGACCTCGGAGCGGCGATGCCTGGTAAAGTAATGACGTAGGTACGTACACATAATCTCCACTATTTATTGCAGTTACCTCACACAAGAAATACCTAATAGCCATAGTAACATGAAATCCCACAGCGCCGGCAGTAATATGCAAACTACGTTATCAAGTTCAGGTGAACTGAATAATGTCGTGTACACAGAAAGTTGATGGCAACGAGATCCCGCATCTTTTGCTATGCACACACCAGTGAACGGATATTCTATGGAAGCATTTCTTAAACTCAAAAGAAACCTCGCGTAATGTATGTAAAGAGTTTCTATGATGTATCTTAGGTATATAGAAACGAAGCCTTTTTTAAAATCTAGTTTTAATAAATACATACTTTTATAATGCTTAGTGATTAAACTATGTATATCAGTCGTACAAATAGCCTAGGGCAAAACAGACGTTAACGTTCTCACAATATTTTCTGTAGTCTTTTATAGCCTGACTTCTTTAAGTTGGCTTCATGATTGTGTAAAAAAAGATGTTGAACATTATATTTATTTATTAGAACTTCATGCACATAATATGGTGGACTTAATGCCAAATGCATTCTCTACCAGTCAACTATAGGTCTAAACAGAGAAAATACAGGCGGCGCGAAGAAAGTAATAAAAGTACAAAAGAAATATCGTGACGTGAATAATAACAAAAGGAATAAACTTAAAACTAAAATAAGCATACATACCACTTATTTCTTAAATATCATATTTATCTACTTAATATACATACATAGGTATATTTAGAAACATACACATAATGGTAATGGTACACATGAAAGCTTGCATATGCACCACGACTGCACTTAATTCAATGAAAAACCCGTATGAAGAGACAAACTCCATAGATTAATTTGTGTACTGGCATACACAGTATCCCGTGGGATAGCAAACGTGCCGGGTGCCTGTGCTCCCGGATTGGCAGATAATAGGCTACTTGTTTACGTCGCTGTTTCGGACACCGTCCGTCTTTTCATTAACTGCGGATAACTGTTCTGTCTTAGCAATGTGGCGGTAACCCAGTCTTGTCAGGGTACTGTAATGTTAATGTCTTATAGAGTTTGGGGAAGATGAAGTTTTTTAGGGCGAATAGATGTCAAGAATCGGGCTTAATTTTTTTTTATAAATGTATTTAGGTAACTAAGTTTGTATGAACAAAATGCAATATTGACTACTGAGCGATCGAGGAATATATCTTTTAGAAGATTTATGATACAAAAAAAGTTTGTAGGTTAATCTGTGTTATTTCAATTAGAACCAACGGACTTGGAAACATACTTTAAACAACCCAAGTAAATACCTGCAGAGTTTTATTTTATTTTATTTTAATTTATTCATATGGTACATCAACGATAATTGCAAAAGTGCCATCTTATAATAACAATATGTAAAAAACTAATTGTATTATCAATTACAGATGCACACCGCATGCTTTGTTTACTGAAGACGGTGCCTAGTAATAAACGGCATACAAAATAATATATTATATATGTGCAAAGAATATGAATACTTGGTGGTATTCGTTATTATTACCAATTTATTATATAACACCAAAAAATAAAACAAAAAAACAAATAAATAAAACGGGTTTTACGAGTTAATAATGTGCTATCACGAACTTGATTTATTAAAAAGTAACGGTTTTACTAAAAATACTGTTTTATCACTTTAGGGAATGGCTCTAAAGGCTGTCTGGCATTTACCAGGAGAAAACTGGGCGAAGGGGACAGTTTTTCACTGGGAAATGCCTAACATGCCGCCTCCGACGCTTGCGATTGACAACTAATGGGTAACCAGTGTACCGACACTGCAGCTTGTTTCAGACGCCTCTCGACCAGGCAAGAATCTTTTCATTAACGAATTCCGCCTTTCCTGATGTTGTATTTGTGTGTGTGCCGTCATGAATGTGTACTTATTTATGTAGTTGATATGTGTAATGTATTTACAGTCAAGGATTGCAAAAAAAAAACAAAGCTGTATTGGAGTCTGGCGACAAATAACATCACACAAAACTTTCGATACGTTAGCGCATTGTACTGATAACAAGCGTCAGCTTCAACAGCAGGTGTAAGTTCTAATTACGATGTTATATTCTTTTTCTTCAACCGCCATATGTTTTTTATCTGCCTTCTTCTTGACCTTGACTGAATTAGCGGAATTGAGGCCCTGGTACAACGTCACTTACTTTTTCCTTCACTTGGTCAAAAAAACTTCTCCTAGGCCTTCCTCTTCCCCTCTTTCCTTCTACCTTTCTTTAATATTCTCTAATAACCTGTCATGTCGTATCAGTTGTCCTATAATATTTCCCCGTAGAAAATATTCTATTATTTACAAAATATTCATTTCCACGTCTACAATGTTTAACACTTCTTCTTTCACTTCGTTTGTTTTTTTTCAGTCCAGCTGATTCTTTCCATTCTCCTCCAACACCACATCTTAAATGCTTCTAACCTCTCTCTGTGTCTCTGCTTTGATGCACAATTTGTGGTTAATGTTAATGTCCACGTCTCGCTTCCATTTAAGGCTATCCTCCAGATGTAAGTTTTAATAAGTATCTTCCTGAAGATGTTTTATTGTGGCTTCCTATATGTCTAATGTAACTTTGCGTCGCTGCACTTTACGTTGATGCGTGATGCAGACACCTACTCAAGACAGCAGAACTAAAACCAAAGAAGATAATTCCGCCCGCGACACACGCCTGCTATAAAACACAGCATCAAAAACAATAGGCAAAGAAATCGCCTATTCGGAACCCATTATTATTCCGTGCAAGGATGCATTCTGGCTAGGAACAATTCGTAATCGGCCCATTATGATGCACTTTGGCTCCGCGAGCCACGTATTTGTGGTCGACGGCGGATGAAGCCGACCACAAATTGAAACTGTTAACGTTTGAAGTTTTGGTGCTATTCAGACGGAGCGGTGCAGAATACGAATCGTTGTGGACCGCAACGACGCTAGTATTTCTGCTGTTGGGGATACAATTACCTACCGTTTATTGGTTGGCACAGCTATTTCAGCGTCATTTTCCTTTATGTGCAACGGTGGTGTTCGGGAAACTGATATTAAAAAAAATACACTGATAAACATCTTTTGTTTTTCCCTAAGTGCAATCAGCTCTTTAGTGTAGATTTAACTTTTTGCGATGAACGAATTAGCATGCGGCCTGAAGTCAAATGTAAGCTTTAGTTACCATCTTTAAGGTAGCTAATGCTGCAAAATTTTACACAGCTAAAATGAGTTTTTATTTATAACTGACCGCTGTCTTTTGCTTATATATAACGGGTATGACATGCATTATTCACAGCTAGTTTATTGATTTAAGTTTTACTAAATATGCAGGTGTCAATTTAGTGACCAAAGTTATGTAAGTTCATCCATAAAAAGTAATGATATGTGATGTAGCACATTGTTATTTTATCTTCTAAACCACTTTCCGGCATAGCGACTAGAATAATAATGTACCAAAAATACCTTTACGAGTTATCGAGATGGATCCTCTACGTGCCTTTCACGAAAGCCTATACAAAAATCATCTGGCTATCTACGAAAATGTTTCAAAGAGATAATCATGGTCGAACTAGCGCGAAATAATAACCCATAAATAAGGTAAAGGTACGGTATATAATATTTCACTGAACATTTTCTTTACATTCAGTCAGGTAAGGGGAGGAGCAGACGATCGACGGGTCCTTTGAGAATTGTTCGATTTTACATTAAACTTGATATAAGTAATACGAGTAGTAGAAAACAGATAAAGTAAGAGCACAACGATGATTTTAAAAAATAATAGATATGTTACCCGGGCGCGCAATGTGAAGACGCGAAAAAAATCTTAATTCGAATTCTTAATTCGATTTTAACGCGAAAAGTCAACAACTATACAACAAGTGTTACGTCTCTGATAGTGATTGTAAGTTCTTTAAAATGTCATCGTTTGTGTTTCAAAAGTGTACAAACTTGTACAAACTATGATAAGAAAGTAAAATAAGCTCAGGAGATCTATGACATGTAGGTAAACAAAACTTACGCATAAATCATTAAATTTTAAATACTTTTACTTAAAATCCATTTCACAATACGGTTACTAAGGTGAAAGAGAAAGTATATTGTTATTTTTACAAGAGTGAATAGGATGCAATGTCATTGACACCAAGTCGATCATAGATTGGTTATTAGTAATTTAAGTGAGAGCAGTGATTGGTCAATAAGTGACATTTTGCTTACACTGGAGAGTGGAGCGGCGTTACAGAGAATCACTCACTTTTTTTTTCCTTACTGTAAAAATTATGCTATCTCTTTCACACATCGTCTAGGAATGTGGTTAATAAGAATTGCGCATGTGTGCTGTTGCTCTCGACCCCGTACAGATTTTTCGTTTGATTTGTGAGCGCAGGCGAAGCCGTGGGGTGAAATGTGTGAAAGGTATTATTCTTTTCCCAATTTTACTTTTGACCGTCTGAAATAGCCTTAATTCGGAAGCCTCATCCGCTTATTCCACATTTAAGGATAAACGAGGCTTAACTCAACATTTAGCTAATGCGAGAAAATGTTACATTGTAACTGCTTTTTGTTGTTTCTTGGAATAGGTATTTATATTTTTAACCCTTAATTGGACGGTTTTTTTTACATACATTTTGGAAAATGGTTACTGATCTTTGGCTTTAGCTTGTAGTAAAAATACCCTAGAAAAAATACCTAAAAAAATCCCTTTTCCAGTTACCTAGATAACCTGTGTCCAGCATACTGGACATTATCAAGTTCATAAAAAAATTGATGCATTCCAACCATGTGCAGCATACTCCCCACTGTCGAAAGGGAGGAATGAAAAAATTAAGAATTCCGCAGAAAAATATTTATCATTGTAGAAAAATTGACTTTAAGTTCTTCCGGTTTGGGACTTTAAATGAAATTGAGATTTTCTTGAGAAAACTAATTTATTTCCATACGCACAAAAATCAGTACATCACAAACAACGATCATAGACAGAGTTTTTTTTTTTACTATTTTGACTTGTGCAGAATAAACGATACAGCCTAACATTTCAGACAAATAAAATTTATACTTAATACTCCCTCTAAAATTTTATTTACTTATACTTGGACATACCAAAAACTAAAAAAACCTGACTCGTGAACTCTCGATCAACATTGTGATAGCAACTGATCTCTTAAAAATACAAAAGGTTTAAGTGACAATGGTTTTGTAAGAATATCAGCCAACTGATTGCAACTGGACACATATTTAATTTTAATTAAGCCCTGCTCTACCTTTTCCCTAATGAAATTATACTTTACATCAATGTGTTTGGTTCTTTTATGGTATACAGGATTATTTATCAATTTTAATGCACTCTGGTTATCAACATGCAGAGTGACAGATTCATAAATTTCTCCTAAGTCATACAAAATTTGCTTCAACCATATAATTTCTTTGGCAGATTCGCATGCAGCCACGAACTCTGCTTCAGTTGTGGAAAGAGCAATAGTCTGCTGCTTCTGACTAGACCATGTAATTGGTCCGCCATTCATTAGAAATATGTAACCAGGAGTAGACTTTCGAGAGTCTACATCACTAGCAAAGTCTGAATCTGAATAACCAATTAGATCATTGCTCTCTCCATATGTTAGACAATACTTATTTGTGTCAATCAAATATCTATTACACGTTTAATTGCATTTACATGTTGTTGTTTAGGGTCATTTACATATCTGCTCAACACATTTACAATAAAAGAAATATCAGGGCGAGATACAGAATACAAAAACAACAGTGAACCTATTATTTCTCTATATGGAAAGTTAACAGTTTCTTCATCATTACTTTTGGAAATAATTACATTCACATCAGCTGGAGTTTTAGCAGGATTGGCATCACTCATGTTAAATTTCTCAATTATTTGTTTAATATAATTTTCCTGATGAATGTGAATACAACCATTTTCTCTGACAATTTGCATACCTACAAAGTAGCATAAATTCAATTCTTTAATTTTGAAAGCTTGTTTTAAGTTATCAATTATTTCTTTGATTAAGACCTTACTAGAGGATATAACCAGACCATCATCAACATATATTATTATGTAAATCTTAGTTTCATTAAAACATCCTACATAGACACAGTGATCAGCTTGAGATTGTTTAAAACCATATTGTTTTAAGAAATCTGTGAATTTTCGATTCCAACATCTAGATGCCCGTTTAAGGCCATAAAGTGATTTATTTAATTTTAAAATATGGTTCTTATTAATTGTCACTCCCTCTGGAATTTCTATATAAATATCCTCGTCTAGAGTACCATAAAGGAAAGCAGTTTTAACATCAAATTGTTGAATCTCTAGATTATATTTAGCTGCAAGAGATAAAAGTATTCTGATAGAGTCGTACCTTGTTGTTGGAGAGAATATCTCCTGATAGTCGATACCTTGTACTTGCGTGAATCCTCGTGCACAAAGACGAGCTTTGTATCTTGAGACCTGGCCATTTTCATCTCTTTTTATGGCAAATACCCATTTTGTTGTAATCGTTCTTTGATTTGATTTTTTTACAGGTGTCCAAGTTTCATTTTCTTGATGTGCTTCTAGTTCTTCATTCACTGCTTTAGACCATAATTCTTTCTGAGGACTCTTCATTGCTTCATCATAAGTTGCCGGCACAGATAATTCTGTAAAGTTCACTTCATAATTTCTGTTTCTTCTGGGTCTCAGATTGATGTGCCGCTGTTCAATGTTTTCTTCTATCTCTTGAGGTGGTTCATAACTAGGATCATCATCTTGGCTGCTCTGATGACTCTCATTACATGACTCTTCTGTTAATAAAGTACCATCATGGTTTTCCTCATTTGTGTTTTCTGTATTAATATTTTCTTCATTTTTTTCTTCCTCTTCTTCTTCATCAACAGAAATTTCAGTAATATTCTTTTTAAATTCAGGAATTTTATCTTCATTCAAAATAACGTTTCTTGATATCTTTATTTTTTTTGTTCTGATATTATACATTCGGTAATTAGTATGTTCATAGCCGACTAATATCATTTTCTCGCTTTTCTTATCAAGCTTAGTTCTCAGTTGATCTGGAATGTGGACAAATCCTTCACTGCCAAAAACTTTTATATGGCTCATTTGTGGTTTAATACCAGTCCACATCTCAAAAGGCGTTTTATTTGGGGTTTGGCTTGAAGATGTTCTGTTCAAAAGGTATACAGCAGTATTGACAGCTTCTGCCCATAAATTCAAAGGTACATCTCGAGCATATAACATGGATCGAGCGCTTTCAACTATTGTTCGAAGCTCCCTTTCAGCTCGACTATTTTGCTCTGGAGTGTAGGGTGCTGTACACTCATCAATTATGCCTTCTTTTTCCATAAAAGTCTTGAATTCTTTGTTGACATATTCACGTCCATTATCAGTGTGTAGAATTCTTACACTGTGCATATATTTATTCTTGATAATGGCATTATACGTTTTGAAATATTCTAAAACATCACTTTTGTTTTTCATAAGGTATACATACCGGTAACTAGTGGCAGCATCTTTGAAAAGTACAAAATATCTCATACCACCCACTGATGTGTGACTTATTGGGCCGCAGACATCACTATACACCAAGTCACCTGGTTGTATTTCTTCTCGAGTAGATTTCTGGAATGGAAAGCGATGTTGCTTCCCATAAGCACATGCTTCACAACTGAAGTTCTTCACATCATCATCTTTCATTTTCAAGCCTTCAACCACATTGTTTATACTCATATTCTTGATTTCTTTTAGGTTTAGATGACCAAGTCGTTCATGCCATTTTTTTATGTCACTTGAACAATTCTCCACTAAATTACAGTCAGCAGGCACCACAGTTTTAATGTTTAACTCATAAAGATTATTTGTTTTCATTTGGGCACTCATTACCACTTCATTATCTTTCAATATTGATGCATGATTACCCTTTTTGACAATTGAATAACCTAGGCGCATTATTGCCCCTTTAGAAAACAAATTTCTCTTCAACTTTGGAACATATAATACCTCTTTTAGTATACTTGAGTGCCATTGACCATTTACATATCTTTCTATCTTGACATTTCCAATTCCACATACTTCAATGGATTGTTCATTTCCCAATGTCAATGTTTTTTGACTACATTCATATAATTCTTGGAAAACTTCTCTTCTATAGGTTATATGTGCTGAAGCACCGCTGTCTAAGATCTAAATGTTGTCATCATGGAAATTTTGTTCTTTATTCTCGATATGGAAAGCTAACATGTTATTTTGTTTCTGAGTATACTTCTTTGGAGCTCGACATTCCTTTGAAAAATGACCTCTCTTTCCGCAATTGTAACATTCAAAACGATGTTTTGAATTATTGTTTTGATTTTTACCACTTCCAATTTGTTCATTCTGACTAAGCGGTTTATTTCTGCCTTTTGACTTGGTTACCAAAAATGCTGTTTCTTGTTCATCTTCACATAACATGTTTGCCTCTTCGTCTAACAACCGAGCAGTCAAATTAATAATATTCTGCTTGGAGGGATCTAGAGACATCCAGGCCTGACGGAGCGTTCTATACTTGGCTGGCAAATTACCAAGTATCTTTGTCATGATGGCTGTGTCACTAACACTTTCCCCACTATCTTTTAGCTGTTGGGCTAGGTTTTCAACCTTAGAAATATGTTGGGCGACTGTATCGCTTGGTAACATTTTATATTGATAAAAACGCTCATGTATCATCATCTTGTTGAATTCACTTTTTTGTTCATACACCGATTCAAGTTTGGACATTATATCCTTCGCCGTTTCACAGTTTTCAATCAATGTGATCTGTTTCAGATCCATACTAGAGGTTATGATGAACATGGCCATTCCATCGTTTTTTGACCAATGAGAACTGTCGCCTTCTGGTTTTGGAGTTGAAATGTCGATTCCCTTCGCTTTCAATGCACACTTTATCTGAAATTTCCACTGTCGGAAATTATTCCCATCGAATTTTTCCACGTTTAGAGACCTCGTGTCCATTTTGAGGTTAGTTTTTCACAACTCTTTCTAGTCTGTTGTATTCTGCTGATCTTCAATTTCCAGAGTTTTTCCTGGGCCCATAACCTCTTCCGGTTTGGGACTTTAAATGAAATTGAGATTTTCTTGAGAAAACTAATTTATTTCCATACGCACAAAAATCAGTACATCACAGACAACGATCATAGACAGAGTTTTTTTTTTTTTACTATTTTGACTTGTGCAGAATAAACGATACAGCCTAACATTTCAGACAAATAAAATTTATACTTAATAAAAGTTACATTTTGAAGTCATTTTAGAAACTTTCAAGTACTAAAAATTGCCGGGGCGAACTTCGTAATTCTTTGAAATTCATTCCTTCGAACTGAATCAATAAATGTTTTCGTAGTTAAGTATAACATTAATAAGATGCAGCGTTGGATTAGGTCTGGATTGGATTTCGAGTAAATATTAGCACGCGCACAGATACAAGAGCCCTGTACTGTAATATGTTCCGCATATTTTCGTTTACAGATATCCGTTTCATTCGCAAAGTCACGTTGATATGAGCGATAGGGATGGCTAGATTAATAAATACGGACGGACTTCTTCTATAGAGTAAGATGATGCCATGCCCGTATGATGTGAGTTCAATTCCCAGCGCTTGCTAACACAAACGTAGTACCCTTAGCCTTGTTTCACTTAGTCAAAGTGCATGGCAGAATATTGCATCGACTAAACTTCAAGAAGTCTTTTTTGCTATACTTACATGCAAACATGGTATATTCCAAAAAAAATATCATCTCGATTGATGTTTTTTTTAAACCTTGCACAAACGGTTGATCTTAAAAAAATATTTCATTAAAACGCATTCCAGGTTACAATCAATTTAATGTTCTTAACTTGAACTTAAGAGCTAATTTTAAGTTAGGAAGTCGGAACGTGCCAAAATACACGAAGTACGTTTTGACTACGCTAATATATTTATACGACAAATTATACAAAATTGACCCTTCGCGAATAACAAGTTCCGAACCCAGTGGTTCAATACTAGTCAATACTAGGTAAATAGACAATAAGCCCCCCTCTTAAATATTTTTTTTATTATGTTTCTAGTATGTGGTGATAAAGTGGAAACAGAAATACCTACATAATTTGTGAAAATTTCAACTGTCTAGTTATCGCGGTGCTTGAGATACAGCCTGGTGAAAGACGGACAGACAGACGGACAAACGGACGGACGGGTGGATACAGCTAAGTTTAAGTAATAGAGTCCAGTTTTTACCCTTCGGCTACGGAACCCTTAAAAGTACTAATACGATAAGATAAGAATAAGATACTAATGACAAGGTCTGATGAGCGCCAAAAGAAAATGTTCAGAATTTATTTGTCAAAGTAATATTTCTTTGTATGGAATACAGGGATAATCGTTAATGCTCTGCCCCAGGCAGAATCCCTTGTATAGATTGCGGTATCACCATAAATAACTCCGTAACTGTTTTTATGGGGGAGAAAATTACTCTTTTCACTCACTGCCTTTTATATACCGACAATTTTTGTTTACGATTTGTAAGTATGATGTGCTGTAAAAGATTTTCCTCGAAACTTACTCGGTGAAACAGTATCTTTCTTGGAAAGGCTGTGAAAATGTCATAATATACTTACTGAAGGAGAATAAATGTATCATTATTATTAAAGTAAGGGTTAATTTATTATTTTAAATAACATGAATAGTATTGTAGTATTATTAACGTCTTACTCTTTGGTTGAAACACTTTTTACGTAAAATATAAAATGCAAATTACTCCGAGAAAAGTGTGTAATAATCAAAGGAAATTATATACTTCTCAAGATAATATGCTGTGTTGACTGTTAAAAGTTGCATTAATTATTTTCAAGTGATTTATACAGTGAGTGCCCAGCCCGTAAAAGGAGCAAAATTTTATTCAATGATTCTACAAAGTATACGTAGTTACTTTGACCCGTTCATAGTGTTCTAAAATGCTTTCACTCACAGATATAGCAATCTAAAGTTATAATCCCTAATCAATATATGACTGGATAAATTTTATGACTGGATACATTAGCTTGCACTCAATTGCTTATTGGTAAAAATAATAAATTTATTTTTCATGATAATAAAATAAAAACCTTAATTTATTTGACATTTTTGTTCTTATGTCATGCCTGTATTAAGTACTAATTAATATAAGTATCGTCCTTACCGATCAAGTAAGTGGTGGGTTTATAGGTGCGGACGGTATGCCTGTAGAGTTAACTACTTTAAAAATACATACAATAACGTCATTACCGGCTGGCCGATGGTTAGTGACAATAGGTAAGTTATAGAGCTTCTTCAAAATCACGACATTATTATAACTGATTTAGTAACGGGTAGGTCTGTTGGGCGATGATTTATGACCGCAAGCTTAAAGATGCACTGCGTTATCCAGAATCTGAGTTACTAGGCCTGCTGCCTATGTAACGAGGTACTGGCCGTGAGCCAAGTGCTCGCTGCAACATGTTCATCGTGTTGCTACTTTGAGTTTTAAGTTAAAAAATCTTGGTAACATGATCTCAAATTAAGGGTGAACTTGGTTGATATAGGCTTGAACTTTAATCACACTACAAACATTGTATCGCTTTTTGATTTGTTTAATACATATAGGTAGCTTTGGAAAGTATAGGGTTGACCTTTTTCCAGTGGTGGGATACTGTAGGTTAAATAAAATAAAGAAAATCTAATATTAACACGTACTAATGTATAGTTTATTTTTGTTTTTATAGTGTTTTGTCACCATACAAACTTAATAATATAAATTGCACTTGCAAAAAGCAACTGTGAACCTGTGACAGACGAGGAATTGAATCCCGTGTGTAATTTCAACAGGGTTGGTAATGTGACGGTGGCCGAGTGGTAAAGGCATACGCCCGGATAGCGTAAGACACGGGGTTCAATTCCTCGTCTATCACAGGTTCACAGTTGCTTTTTACAAGTGCAATTTATACGTACTAATGTATTGCAAACAAAACGTATAAAGCAATATCAATTTGAGCGTATAAAGCAAAACTGTTCCACCATAAACCGGCGTGATGCGAGCAGTTATTACACCTTATAATGTTGATTTTATTGTTATGGCGCCTCATAGACTTTTACCCGTGCTTATTCGAAGCACCTCGTAACGATACGCCGTAAGCCCATAACAGTTCCCAGCTATTGATCACATAATGTGTCGCATGGCTTAGTTTCAGCATTGGGATGTCATGTTTTATTGCAATTGTTACACCTTTATTTGCTTTTTCTCTCTTTTCGGTTTATTCTACTGTTCCTTTTCTAGACGTTTACATACACATTGTACTTTTTAACACGTCAGAAGGAAAATACCTTCACATATTTTCACATTCATGTTTTTTACCATGTTAACTTTATAGCATTTGAAACGTAGGAAAAGTTTTTGGCAGCACAAGTCCATTATTCATTTTTAGGGTTCCGTAGCCGAATGGCAAAAAACGGAACCCTTATAATTTCGTCAAGTCTGTCTGTCTGTCTGTCTGTCTGTCTGTCTGTCTGTCCGTCCGTATGTCACAGGCACTTTATTCTGAAACTATAAGCATCACATAGCTGAAACTTGGTAGGTAGGTGTATTTTGTTCACCGCTTTCCGATTCAGATACAAAAAGTTAGAAAAAATAATATTTAAGGGGGGGCTCCCATACATGAAACTAAAACCTAAAAATTTTTTTTACTCAAACCTATGCGTGTGGGGTGTTTATGGATAGGTCTTTTAAAATGATGTTGAGGTTTCTAGAACCATTTTTTCTAAAAGTGTAAGGTTTGAGATATAGACGCTTCCAAAGTGGTAAAATGGGCGTCCCCCCCCATCTAACTTTTGAACTAAGAAAGTGAAAATTTTGAAAAAAATATATAATGTAGATCTCAACAAAAACTTGCAACGAAAATTGGTTTGAAGGAGATCGAAACAGTAGTTTTTGAGATATTGCACATTTTTATCAACCGCAAATATAACTTTGTCTTTCATACAAACACTATGAAAAACAAAGTTATTTTTGCAGTCGCAATATATTGTGATGTTTTCGTTAAGTGAAAGTAAGTGGACCCTGAATTTAGTTAAGGGTGGCACGGAACCCTCAGTGCGCGGGTCCGACACGCACTTAACCGGTTTTTTTTTCGAAAAAAAAAAAAGATTTGAAAAATATGATGACTATGATGTCTACAGCAACACTTTAGGATTGTGTGAACAAACATGCATCATTCCCTAGCTTTGACTATATTCATGTTCAATTCACGTCATGGGACACTTCTACCAACTCTTCCTTTTCTAATAACAAAACAAAATCGATATCCAATATTTTTCGTAATCATCAATAAACTCCAACTTTCTCAACCTCCAACGGTGAATGAGAATCCTTAAAAAGTGCCTGTAAATCCATACCGCTTTATCATCGTCTGAATGGGTAAAACAAAGCGCTGGCAGACTAAGCTGACAAAGGCGAACTGATCCCAATTGACGCCATATTGTGAGCGTTCCGGCAGACCTGGCGTGTAAGCACTCTGAACTGAAGTGGCAAATGATTTAACTCCTGTCACGTCCATGGATCATTAAGCGTGGCTTTTTCAGTTTGTACACGCCGCTACTTGTGGTTTTGCGTGCCTTAGTTTAGCAAAAGTAACAGTTTTCATACATAGTTTCTTTACCCAAAGGTTGTCTGGAAGAGATCGCTTATAGCGATAAGACCGCCTAAATTGTACATTTCCTTTAAACAAATTTGTAAATTCACTAATTTTGTGTGCAATAAAGAGTTATCTATCTATCTATCTATAGTTGTCAATCTGGAAATTGAACTTGGCTTGTTACAGTCGTGTCTGGAATCTAAATTACCTGCATTAATTTAAATATAAATGGGCAAAGCATTCTTAAAGAATTATAAAATAATATTAGCGAAGTTAATTAAGGCTATATATTTGTGTTTCCCCTGTTATAATCTGATCCCAATACGTACTTTTGTACGCTCTTGGCTATTTTTATATCACGTAAAATATGTATTTAATATTTATTATACATATTATTTATTTTAAAACCTAGACTTTTTGATTCATTAGTCACAGCTCACACATATTTTTAATTTGGCATTTGTTTGATGGGCAAAATGCGGGTGTTATTTATTAATCATTATAAAAAACGTAAATAGATCTACCTGTTATTAAACCTTGTTACAGATTTTGAACCTTAGCACGTTCTTGTTTTAACACTGAGAGAAGGTCTATAACAACTCTCAAAAAAACTATTGTTAAAACAATAGGTCAAAGCAATAGCTTTGTTTTGATTTACTTTCTCGTTTATCTCTGGCTTCCAGATCAAACAATAGTAATAAAACTTCGGGAGTAAAATTCACAATCTGACGGATGTTTGAATTTACAGCCCGCGCTACTAAAAGCTTAATATTTGCTCTTCGAACTTCGTGAACCACGGTTCATGGATCAAACAGATGATATGGGGCCCTGTATTAGTCTGAGACAATATTAATTCAGATACCATTTTTAACCGACTTCAAAAAAGATGGGGAATTATTTTTGGAAGAAAACTTCGCTTTCTCTTATAAATTTAGGCATTTGACCTCGTTTGCAACGATCCATGCCCTGGTGAAAGAAGAAAAGGTGAAAAACCAATTTCACCTTTTCTTCTTTCACCTTGCTTTAATGGGGTGCTGTTCTCAAAAAAGATCGTCATTTCTATATAACAGATGGTTGAAGTAGCGATTCACCCATCAGTTACAATAAGACCAAACGCAAACCTTTTGTAATTCAAACAGTACCCCAATCACGAATAATTGCGTAAAAGTATTCGTATAGCAACGTAATCATCTGTATGAGAATTTGAAAATGCCTTTATCGCACGTAAAACAAACTGTAAATTTGACACTCGAATAAGATAACATATTTCAATCATATTCATTAAATACATCGTTTCTGGATGTGCCATATTTACGTAAGTGCGGTAAGGCTATCGAGCTAACTACACGACACGGGAGAGTGCTTTGTGATGCCGACTGACGTAAACTCGCAACGATTACAAGACGGATACGTCAAATGTTCGTGCTTGGGGTACAGGTGAAAACCACACGACGCTTCCAAACCAATGGAAAGAATGCTCGTCACTCTGACGTTATCAACGTCCCACCTGATTTGCATTCAGATTGTTTACATTTCACCCACATTCCCGCTTCCCACCGTTCCGTCGACTCCTTGTTACAATTATTTCCCTAATTTTCCTACTTTTTAAGATAAATACGCGACAATGTGGCACATTGTTTGTTGTAATATGCTAAACAGGGTCCCTGATTTCAAGGTTCGGGCTATTAGGCTGTGTTTCGTGTTATGATTTCTGTAATATTTTATTATACGTCAAAAGTAAGAGCCGAATGAAAAAAGGCTGAAGTAAAAAGGCTATTATGGACGGCTTTGAGATTATGACCCCAAAAAGCTATCGAGACTTTTTAGGTATCCTTGGCTTTATTGTTGTTGAAAACTGCTGTATAAAAAATACAATAATTTCGTATACATTAACCCAAGTTACAGATGAATAAATGTTTTATCGAGCACTAGCGACCCTGGCGAACTTCATTTCTTATCTATTTCTTCTTTGGGGAATAGGTAAGTCCAACAAAGTGAAAATCAAGAAAATTGTTTCACACGTTCCAACAAAGCAAAAATCATGAAAATCGCTCCGCTCGTTATTGAGTTATGAGTGGTCTAATACGACTTTCTTATATTATATAGAAAATTAAGAAGAGAAGAAGAAAATACATAAAATCATAATCAAGACTGGTACCTGATAAGCTAAATACTATATATGTACATTAGTATTTGACTGGAACATTAGCTTTTCGTTAATATTTTACAAAGAGAAGGTGAACAAATATAACAACTACTACTGATATTCGCAAAATTATAAAGCTAACTAAAACAAGCTACTTGCTCTGTTACTTGTGAGAAATACCGCAAATCGCCAGTAATAATTTGCCATAGGCACTTACTAGGTAATAAATCTTCGTATCACGTGCCTATACGTCTCAATATACACAGCTTTCTATTTGTTCGTGATACGTGACAAAATTTTATCTGCCATAACCAATACTGGTTGCACTTCGACTTTTTGACTTCACTTGGCTATGGTATGCGAAAAATTTTCACCTAATAAAACTAATTTTATTTAAAAAAACCTAGTGAAATAATAATATGTACATAAATCATGAAAAAGATACAGCTTTATAAGGGTATGGCTTTTTTTGAAATTGGTTGGATTAGGTATGCAAAATAACATTTCGAATTTGTTGAATCAACATGCTTACTTTTACCTGAGTAATAAAGATATAAAATCCTTACTCTTTCATTTAGTTTGCCGAGTTTTTATGTATATTTTGTAATTATGTTTAGCCAAATCCGTACCAGACTGCAACAAAATTTTGAGTTGGGAAACATAATATTAGTTTTACCAATGCAATGCACCTACAAATTTTATAGCTTGTATCAATTCGGGCAGATTGTACTAAGAAATGTAAGTGTTGGTTCGCAGCAAAGTGCACTCGGCGAATTTTTCAAGTAATTTGGATTCTATTCACAAGCCGAGCAGCCGCCGAAAGGCGAGACGCCAAATGAACCGGACTTTGGAAGGTGGGTTTACGTAAGAACCGTTTGAAAGATAAATATACAGGTTGTACCTACATGAGTCTCAATTCATCATACAAAACATTGTGTGAGTTGAGTGTTCGATTATTTGTTTTATGAAATCGTTTGAATTCATTTGAGTATGTTGATCTTTTAAGGCTGCGTTTCCACCAGAGATGTGCGATGGAAATGTGTCGTACGAGGATTTCAAGCTGTGTTGTTAAAATGTGTGGGTGTTTCCACCAATGCTGTGCGATGAAAATGTTCCTACGAGGATGTGTAGCGGAGCCTTGAAAATGCGCATCAATGGCTGGTGCTCGTACAGTATGCGCAAACCTTCTCAACACACATTCCTCACAACACCGCACATCTCTGGTGGAATAACAGCCTAAGGCTTCCACCAAACACGAAAACTTTGCATGTTTGTTCTTCTTCTGTTTAAATTATGTTTCTATTTTATTATAAAAAACCGTGAATTATGCGTTGATTGACTATCAAACAATCAGTAAATTATTGTATAGTGTGTTAATTGACTTTTCACTATTTAGAATGATATCGTTTCAACGAATATAGTTTAATTACGTATTTACCTATAATTAAAGTAATATCGTTAGATTTTTTTTTGGGAGATAAGTACGTTACCTAAACTACATGATTCATAATGTGGATTGCCTGATAAAGCGTGTGGCATGTAATAGGAGCAAAAATTTCAATCAATGATTCCACAGAGTATACATAGTTACCCTGAGCTGGTCATAGTGCTCTTAAATGCTTTACTCAGAGATATAGTAATCCAAAGCTATAATCCCCAGTCAATGTATATCAAAATCGCTAAGTCGTTGTTGTAAATGACAAATGTCAAGTTCTATGACTGGACACATTTGTTTGCAATACATTGCTGGTTCGATATATTTTGTTAGAAAATATCAATAAATTTATTTTTCATAAATCATAAGTTAAAACCATATAGAATTGGTTACTGGTTACGGACTATATTTTAATTTTTGCTCCTATTACAGGCCAAACCCTGTATACTACCATTTTATCTTGCAAGGTCTAGGTTAACTATGATTCAGTTAAAATCATTCGCAACCCATTGATCGAAACAATGATAGGAAGAATGGTTATTCGATGAAGTAATTTTTAATCTAGGATATGCTACAAAATAATTAAAATTGTAACCCCAAGCTTGTAACGTCGTGTTAACTCACAAATGCACAAGTAGGCCATAACAAATATCATTTTCGTATTTAAGAATATAGACCACAGCCAAAACAGTTTTAAACAAAACAATCAAAACGCAGATTTCACCAAAATCAGAATCGCGAATTAAAAGTTCAAATCTTATCTCTAAAAGGTCAAGTTAAGGTCATAAATCATTCTCGTGCCATTAACCGAAACGAAACGTAACGTAACGAACGCGGGTGAACGGTCGGAGTTCACAGGATATGAGACATCGATCCATAGAACACATTCCCGCTTTCATTGGCATCAAGATGACAAACTCTTGAAACTGGCGAGAGTCGGTCAAGTTACGCTTGTTTTTTTCAGCTTAGAAGACACAGGAAAGGATTGGCGCGATACATGAACTGTGATCATAGCAATTCAGTATATTGTATCTGCACAAACTATCAAGAGATTCCAGTTTTTAGGTTAGGTTAAAATACAGTTTAAATATTTTCTCTAAAAGGGTATGACAAACTATAAATAGACGACCATTTTGGAAAATCAAACATTGCTGACCGTTTTAAGTTCTTCTATCGATGCTTCTTTCTTTGTAGCCATGACAAAGTTTGCCTCTAGTGAAATTATTGTATTTAATATTTGCGAAGGTGTTTATAACACAAGTTATGGAAACATCATATGAAATTTGCAGAAACAAATTTTAGCCTCAACCAAGTATAAGTCTTGTGGGAGGTAGTTTCAGTGATGACTTGGTATTCTCTCATACTTTCTGCAAAATAAAAGAACTCCATATTCTGTGATATATTTTGTACTGTGGCCTTGATTCCCCCCACCTCTTTACTGGGAGGTAAGAGTAGGGAGTTGCAACGACACCCAGTGTAATCTCAAGTTAGGGAGCAATTTGGTGTTTGCTTTCAGCAGTGCAGCTTTAACTATGAGATTGTCTACATTGAAACTTGCATAAAATTTTATCAAGATTTTTTCGAGCTTTTGAATTTTCGAATTGTGGCTTGCCATAAGAGAAAATGTTTGGTTGCATGATAATGTTATTCTATGACGTTCTCTTATAAAGTTTACTTTAAAATCCACATTTTTTACTATTAAGGCTATGGAGATTACTCCTATTAGTTTTGTATACCGCTAATACTCTGGGTCAAGCTCCCCGTTTATCACTACTGAAATATAACAATTGAAATCACTTATTGCAAATCATCTAAAATGTTTTGTATATTTACTATAAAACGGTTAGTAATCATAAATTACAATCAAATCTAGGTGGATTATTTGTTAGGTATCTAAAGCTGTCACTTAGTTCATCTGAAATGTTTTATGAAGGGTAAATTTGAAATGAGTTCAATGTTCTTGAAAGATAGCTAAGAAAATCAAGTAGAAACTGTACATTAAATATACCTCTAGTAAAATTAAGACAGCGAGGATAATATAAACGTCTTTACTAAAAAAATATTAAACAAACTCATAGAAAACGATAATAACAAATAGGTATGAAGATTATTCAAACGTAACGTACTAAGGTTTCTGTGTCAGTTATTATTATACAAAATAAGCTTTTAATAGAGGTATTCAACCGATGACCCCTGATCTGTCGGCCATAAATAAAAGAAGAAGAAGAAGCTTTTAATAAGAACTTAGTAAGATTTTAACCTCAACGTTTTATTTTGCGATCGTTTTGTTTTATGAAACATTAATTTTCTCGTAGGTACCTAATTGTTATCGTTATAAAATTGACATTAAATTATTCAAACAACTGTTCATAATGAATCTGAGATACCTACTAACAAATGTCATTCAACTCGGTAAATAAATTTAAGGCAAAATGTTGAAATAACGAGATATATCCTCTTTCACACGCACTCATCTAACAAGATAGCAAATGAACATCATTATATGAAAAGAAAATAAGTGGTTCCGATTTTATTTTCTTTTCATATAATGATGTTCATAAAAACTTATGCGCCTAAATATTATATTCAGACAAGTTTATCTTGTACGTTATATTTAAGACCGTGCTTTTATAAATCTTTAAGCATTATTGAATTACTATTACAAGCGTATGTAGCTGAAACCACGAACAAATTTCTTGTGCCATGATTTGACGCTACTTGGCATCAACGCATACAAACAGTTTCAAATTCGACATTCAAATTTCAAGGAATACGTCACAATCGTTTTATCGAGTTGCGACACATTTTTTGCTTGGCATAGCTTTTCTATACGTAGTAATAACAACTCGCTATTTAGCACAGACTAATTCAAATATAATTTTTTGCCACACTGCAGGTATACTGTCTGGCTAGCGTCGTTTTTTAGTATTTACACAAAAGTCACATTCTCCTGTTATAAACAATGTTTTTATTTACAAAAATCTCAACAGAGTGGTCTGCGGTAGCAAAATATTTTCGCGGGTGGAGAGGTAAAGCAGCCATGTACGAAAATTTATTTTATTAAAATTGAATAAACACGCCGGGCGGCGAACAAAAATAACACATCTAGGCCGGGCTGGCCGCGAATTTTAGTTTCGCTTTTACGCGAGTCCACTGCGATCATATTTGAAACATTTTCAGGCGAAAATACAGAAGTGAGCCACAATAACGTTTTTAACGAAGTTACCTCACTTTTCAACTTTCGTAGTGAAGTGTTTGACATTTTTGTGGTGCGGTGAAAAGGTGCACTCTTGGGAAAACATGTTCAATCATACAAGTAGCTCGTGCAAAGTTGGTACTAGTAATTACAGTACTAATAGTGATACTTCAAAGAAGAAAGATGGTAAGTTGTTTTTATTTTATTGATTAATTAAACGTTACCTCACAAAAGAGGCGTTGCATATGATGAATAAGTTGATAAGAAAATACATCATTACAAGGAGAATCATGATTTATAGAGAATCGGCTTATGGCGACCAATGTTTTATTACACTAGGTATGTTGTTATCTAAGAAACTTTTTTTTACTATTGTACCAACACTTTCGACCTTTTTTTGTTGATTCATTTAATATTGTGCTCTTCTGAGAGAGCTCTTCCAATCGCATATGACATGGCTACATTAACTATCACTTGAACCGGTTTAACCTCAGTTGTATTTTCCGAACCACTGAATGGAACCATTACCCACAATTCAATTATCTACTTTTAAGAGTAAATAGGCGGAAAACGAAGTACCTATGAATAAATATTTAAATTGACCAGTTAAAAGCTTACGCGGTTTGACTTTAATAAAAGCCGTCGCTTGTAATAAAATAAATAGGCTGGCTAAAATTACAATCTAGAGAAATAATTTACTTTATAAAATAGCTCAATAAAAGCAAGTTAATACAGATTAAGGTGGCTAGTAAAAAAAAACTTCAGTGCATTAACATGCGCGGATATGAAATACATATGTTCTTGTGATGAGAAGTGAGACTGCATGCTTACAGCCACCGTTTTAGAGATTAATGGCTTTTTTATATAGACAGGTAGTGACATCGGTAACAATTGCATGCATCAAATTGTTTAGAATAATTTGTTCTAAACCTTGAGAGTGAGAACAATAACGAACTGACAAATCGTAGTTTAATTCATCCGTATTTAAAATATTGATTTCCGGGAGGGATAAGGTCATATATGAATGCGTAAATGATGCTACGAACAACAGAGAATGAACGCTACAATCGGTGTGGAATTTTTCCAGAGTGTTTTACATTTTGATCACGCGGGCAATTATAATGATGTATTCAGATTGAATTTCATGTTTAATGCGAAAGCAATGGCTGTTAAAGCAATCTCAAAAAAAAATGTATGAGCGATATACCTAAAACGGTGTTTTTCATACACGGCTGACTGTTAACTTTGCGATTTCGATGAGGTTTATGCGTGTTTTTACGGTTATTACACCGATTCCAATCTTCATAACAACTGAACCTTTCTGATTTAGTGTACGGTTTAACTTCTGAACGCCGGTTTTTTATTTGACGTTGAGTTATGTTATCGGCCTGATCTAGTCCAATATAAATAAATTGGTTCCGGAACTAATGTTGCTTTCTTCAGATTTTGCCTTACGGCGTTAAGCGCATGATTTTTGAAAAAAGTCTTGGAATAGCTTGCCGTTGAGCTTCTAATTTTAAGCAACGCTTTCTATTTATTTAAGTACCAATCATAAATATTGTTCGTTATTTAGTTCTGTAGGTTTTCACCAAAAAATCAAAGATTACGATAACGCGGGTACGTAAAAATCATAACAAAAGTTTGTAAAATAAATTCAAGCCCTTCCACAGCAGTACCCAAGCGGCATAACTGCAATAAAGTATCAATGGCGTCTGTGTACCGCTGCTGCATTTAAATAATACTTGCAGTCGAAACTTTCGCAAAGATTTTCTTCATGGGTGCCGGCGCCAGAAAATTATCAGCGAAGCGGGAAATTAAAGTAGCCGTGAACGGCATAAAATTAACTAAGACTTTTCCTCCACAGCTAGTGTTAAAGCCTTAAGCCGCGTTGGTGCTAAACTTTTGGCATTACTCCCGAAATGCACCTATCTTGTGCATTTGTTTTTTTTTTGCGGTCGCACCGCAAAGATGCCAGTGAGAATTAAGTAAATGTTGCGATTTGTTCACTGTGAAAAGACTTTTGTGAACTCTTTTTAGGAGTTTAACACATTTCAAGTTTGATGTATACTACTGATTGCGTGTTTTGGATATATATTTCGATTATTCAAAACACAATCTTAAGAGGATCGTGCGCGAAAGCTTCCGTACAAAAAGAGAAAACGTTTTCCACCCCTTAAACGTCGTTGTCAGGTTTTTGTAAATTTTTTTACATGTTAGAGATATTTTGAAAAACTAAAAAACTATGCTCGTACGTTTTTATTTTTTTGAAATATTGTATGTTTCAGAAAATATAAGGACCTAAACAATCACTTTATTGACTTAAAAATCTCTTCGGAATTTCGTCCATTTTTAACTAATCAAGCCTTTATACAAAAAATCAAATACGTACAAGCGTAGTTCAGGATGTATAAAAATTTATGAGACCAAATTTGTCTCATTTCATAGAGGTTTACGGGTAGGAAAACGTTTTCCCCCGCAAGCATTTTTCGACCTTTGGCGTTCGAAATGTAAGAAAACTCGCGCTGCGCTACGCACACGATCCTCTTAAGGCAATTTCGTGATTTTAATTTATTTTAAGGTTTATCATACATGTTATAATGAAGTTCCTACCTACTTAAATTGTTTGTTTTACTAGTCGAAATGGAAATTGCAGTCATATAAGATCGAGGTCAAATGTTTACTGAAAAAAAAATACGCATCTAAAATTCTAAATGCAACAACATTTAACTAAAAAATTACGTCACCAGTTAATGCAAACAGTTTTTTAGAAAGAAATGTTTTGAAAAGAATTTTATGAATAGGTACATATTTGAATTACAATATGATTTAAACGGCAGTTTCTTAATATTAACTTTGGGTACAGGTTGGGACGGTATTTATAGAATCCTTAAAGTTCATGGATTTCAAGCTGACTTAAAATCCTCTTAGCATTTAATTAAATGTTTAACCAAGTATATCTAATTTATCAAATCATTAATTCAACTCGATAAACATTAAATTTACTTAGGTGAATCTTACATCTTATTTTTTTATACTTTGGTTTAGGTTACTTATAGACAACATCACGTCAATGTAAACACTGCGGTATCTTATGTAGTTGTGTTATGAGTTAGTTTTCAACAAAAATGTTTAAACTGAGTTGCTGGCGGCTGTACTTACTACGTAGGTCATTTACAACTATGGATTTATGATCTGCTATTTTATATGTCCAGTGTCCACACATCAGTCCTCTCTATAACATACCTATTTTTTTTATTCTTCAACAAGCGATGGTTTGCCTATACCATAAACATAGAAAAGATCCTTAAAAGATGAAATATGAAACCAAAAATATTGGAAGAGCAGTTGGCCCGGATAGCCAGAAAGATGCTGGTTCGAATCCCGCCCGTGCGCAATTTTTGGTTTCATATTTCATCTTTTAAGAATAAAATATGACACTGTGAGTGTTAAAAATATTGTAAAACCATTGAGTAGCGAAGCGTTATCATTTCCAAGTTGAATTTATTCTGTAAAGAATAACTACTTGGCCCGCTGTTGCATAAACAGACGGGTAGATGGCGCTAACGTCAAGCAATGACGTATCAATGAGACCAAGAATTTCCCGCGGTCGGACCGACGGCACGGTAGCTCAATTGGAAGAGCAGTTGGCCCGGATAGCCAGAAAGATGCTGGTTCGAATCCCGCCCGTGCGCAATTTTTGGTTTCATATTTCATCTTTTAAGAATAAAATATGACACTGTGAGTGTTAAAAATATTGTAAAAACATAGAAAAGATTTTGTTCTGACGTTGGATACTACATTTTTAGATACAGCCTTAAAATAAAATTTACTTACGTATGTAAGCTGTTCGCATTTTGAAAGTAAGATTCCATGCCGTCTTTATGTATTTTGGAATCTTGGATATTCCAGGGTGCGTATTGCGATGCAGCTTATTACGGTTCAATAACTATCCAATAACTAGACACTTCAATTGCGACTCACCTGGTTGAGTCGCTAATTTGGTATTGTGATGGAACTTGAAAAACAATAAAAGTATTTCTATTTCACTCACTCGTATGGTGCTGTCCTATGCTGACCTGCTGAATAGATTATCTAACTCTTTTTCTCATATAGCGTTGTCTCATGATCGATTCTGATTTAATCAGTCAGGGATCAAACGACTCTCGAGAGTCGCATAACAATGGAATTTCTATTGTGTCTCGTTCACACATACTTGACGAGTTAATATTATCATTCATTAAGTTGACGTTCCGAGGTTGTCAAATCAGAGTTGAATCCCTTTGTGTAAATCTTATAAATTAGCATGCCGAAAATTATTGTGCTTAGCCATAACGAATTTAGAATTAAGAAGTGTTATGTTGATAGTAATTTACTTAAAATATTTCCCGCATGTGACTGAGTCGTAATTAATTCCCATTGACGGTAAACAACGCCATCTAGGGACGAGTACACTTTGCACTAGACATCTAGTGTCGAGTAGTGGAAACATTTTTTTTGTTAACCATTAGTCTGTTAAAGACCGTCCGTCCACCTGCCTGTGAATTGTGATACAATCGTATACTAATGAAACGTATGGAATAGAAAATAATGATTGATAATAATATAAGAAAAAAATTCAACAAATAACACATTCGATTATAATTAAACTTAATTAGAGTCAATTCTAGCCAATGTAAGTCTTGGCTTGAATGTGTTAAAAAATAGTTTTCTTATAATAATTTGGCGAGGACTATCGGCCGTTTAAAAATGTTTGATTCGAAAAATTATATGAATTCATAATAATATTTTTGTATTTATTTTAAATGTCCGAGTAGTATACGTAAGACTACATCTTATCATCTCAAAGGTTAAATCTGATCAAAGACAATATTCGGTCATCATTCACTTTTCCAGCCAACCAAAAAAATAAAGTGTAAAGTTAGTTCGCAATACCAATTTTTCACAGAGTCGCAATTGAGCCGTTTGGTTTTTAGCGTATAAGAAAGCAATTAAGATGACTCTTATTGGTAAATAAAAGCCACCCAGTGGCCAATTGGCCATTGGCTACCGACTCACTTGCTATGGGGTGGTTGACAAACGACCCAGTGGCTCATTGGCCAATAAAATTACATTTCAATATGAAGTTTGACAAAGTCAAGAAAACCTTACTATAAAATAATGCTGGACATTGACGCTCAGATTTTCAAGTCAGTACTGACATCCGTCTTTGATCGTAAAGAAGTGAACTCTAGGTTTTTTGTGGCTATCAAAATATATCCAGTATTTTTACACAACGAAGACAGGGAAAAACTGAAATGCCGGAGTGACGCCAGAGAGTGGGGAAATATAGTTTCCATACAATCATCTTGGATGACGCTAATTTGCTAAAACGAATGATGAAGACTGATGCAAAAACTGACCGTTAGTGTCCAGCTTCAATGACATGACATTTTATTTTAGAAAGTTTTATTAACGAAATAAACATATTTGTGCTCTTGATATCTCTAACCCAGCCTTAAGAATTGTACATAAGCCGGAGTATTGTACATAGCATCATAGTGAGATTCCTAAACAGAGAAAGTGAAATAATATCTATCTGACACTGAAGAAAAAATCAATCACCAAAACTTCTAAAATGGAATCTTATTACAATAAAACATAAGTGATGGTAAATCGGATCCCCTGGAAATTGACAAGAGCTCTATATCATGGATATTTATTCAGTAACAATTATTGGATTCAAATGTGGATTGAATTTGGACTTTGGAGGTGTTTTTAGTGATGCATTATAATGTTTACGGAGTATTGTGGAACCGAAGTGTTAGAACATAGGTACTTAAACAGTATATTTTAACTTAAAAGTAAAGACAATTTTATGATACTAAAGCATTTTATTGTAAGAAGTTATACACAGTTTACACAGTTCCTTTAAATTCCTATATGATTACTATTTACATATCTATTATGTCGGTAAGTTTATACTTAAAGCTTGTGCTTTGGTTAATGGTGTTTTTTGCAATAATAATGAATTGGAGCACTTTCACGAACTGAAAAAAGCAATTGGATTCTTTTTGTCGTTCACTATCATAGGTGCTCGAAACTCCATTATGCAGTATACTTTGTCTAGCAGCAAGTTCTTGCTATTGACAACGGGCATTGAAATCACTCTTGCTAATCTGTGATACTGATAATGTGTATTTTAGTTTATTTACATAAAATCAACAATATTTTGGTTTATTATCGATTTCGTAAACTGTCACAACTGACAGTAAGAAGGTACTACAAAAGAGAAAGATAGACATTTTTTTGGTTTATGATTTTAAAGTAAGATGCACACAACGTACATAAACTTTAGTCATAACATCTTTAAGTATCTAAAAAAGGCAGTTGAGTGGCCTTTTTTACAAACTTAAAGAACAGTTAGTTAAAGACTTAGTTCCTGTCTATTATGGATAAGTGTCATAGGCCCTTTTAAATATATTTTGTCCAAATTCAATCCTTCGTTACCTATACATATTTTATAGTGAGTTAAGTAGCGAAAAGTCAAAAAAGAGTTCATATTTAAAGAGGTATACGCTTGGGCACTCTGAGTCAAAAGGGCTCTGCATTTTATGCAAGATTATAGTTACTTATTAATATTACTAAGCCAACGCAGAAAGTGTTGCAATGTGCATTACATAGGATAGTACATTGCTTGTTAAAAATTACTTATGGCGTTTAATAAAATGCCAAGCAATGATCTGAACCTTTTGTAACTATAAATAGTAACTAATACTGAGAATAATTTTATCCAAAAACATCACTTTCGTGTTTGTAGGCTTGCACCTGAACTTTTAGGGCCCAAAGTAGAAGAGTTCACTTCTTTCCGAGGATGAAGTGGGGCGAGTCATGTCTTATATCACTGGATTAGCCGAAATACTGTTATAAGATAGCTCTAATGTATGTATGAAAGAAAACTACTATAGACTGAATTTACTGCATGTGTACTCTGCCTAATGTCGAAATTGATAATTTAAAGTCTTATTTGCAAGGAGGTTTGGGGAAAAGAGTTTGTATCTTCTAGGTGGTTATGGTAATATATTTGGCAGTATTATTTGGTAATGTGACCCACTGTGTGACGTTTCCAAACCTCATTCCGCCAATAAGACTTAATTACCACTTCTCTTGTCCAATAGCAGTCACAAAAAATATGAATCAACCAATAATATTAACTGAATGAGTGAAGTGAAATGCATTAGTGATCGATTATACTTTCGATTTAAAGTTAAATCGCTGTCAGAAAAGTTGACTCGGAGTTGAACCGGAATTGGTTAAAAATATGACATCGCAATACGAATTTTGCTAATCTACTCAAAAACGAACCAGCCAAACCATCAAAATTGGATCGCAATACGCCCCCAGTTGTCCAAGATATCTTTTCTATAAATTTATAGTGCTATTTAGTTTTCTATCGTCCGTTTCATATGAAACGGGAAGCATTTTACGTTTCTTTTTGAAAACAGTTTGAATTTTCTCTTTGGTGACTTTGTGAAGCAATTATAATTTTCCTCGAGCAGGTTTATTAAGTTTGAAACGTATTTATTCCACTACCAAGAAAATAAAATTTGCTTATAAATAGAGAAAACACGTCGCAAACACTTATGAGTCGTGATCTGAATAGGTACATTAGGTACCAATGTGTTGTATAAAATATGAAATTAGTTTGAAAAATTACGAAATAATCGGAGGGTACATAGTTATGTTTGATCATATTTAATGTGGCTGGTGAGTTAGTCTTGCCGTCAAATCGACATACACTCGATATGCGACAGAATACGAAATACGAGCGACGAATAATTTATGTGAAGATGCATGACGTTCTGCAGTAGCATCTCGCATCGGGATATAAGGTCGTGGAACTTTGCCAATGCGAGTTTGTGTGTGTTTTTTTTTCGCTACGCACGCGCGTATCCACCGCAGACAAACTTCGAGCATAAAAAAACAAATGGCGATCGATACTAACAGTTTTTCTCGCTCTCTGCGTGGGCGATCGTAGTAAAAGTCCGAGAAAAAAATTGGCGGCGGAGAGGAAAATAAAACAAGTGACGATCAAAACAGAAGTGACAAAAGGCTATCTCGATACGGACACTAGAAGGAATGCCGGTCCCATTTCATTCGCCCTTTTGTTTTTTTGCTGGTCCGTTTTTTGCAATTGTCTGTTAGGCCCGTTTTAGGGTGCTGCAGAATGGCGAATTGGCGCATTAGCTCCATTGTTATGAGGCCGCTGAATTCCTTTTAAACAGTCTTTATCACTTAAATAATTATCAGGATAAATTGATTTTAAAATCGTATACTTCTCTTTCTTAAAATATCACCCTAACTCCTACTCTGACATTGTTCTATTAAATTCCTCAAAATTGACTTGAAAATTTACATTTAATTTGAAAGCAAGTTTTTTCTCCGCTCCTCTCCTCAGTGTACACTCACCTACTTAACACGATATCAATCGAACTTCGCTCGTGCATCAAAGGAAGCCCTCAGCGGGCGTCTCGACGCTGTAAACTATAATAATATCGCGATGTTCACTCTTATTCGATGCGATATCTGCTATTTCTGAGCTAGCACTCGTGTATTGGCTTTATATTTTGACGTGGTTATGCTTTTTCGTTATTATAGCGTCAGTATGTGCTAAGGTTTATTGACTAGAATATGTTATTGGAAGTAAAGAACAGGGCTGTGACGTGAGTTTGTACCTTGGTTTGATTAGAAATTTCGAATAAACTAGATTAAAATTATTTAAAAAATAACGCACCAAAAAAGTCATGCCTACTTCAATGTGGTTACTTTCCAACCTCACAGATGACTGAACTTCCAAAATATGAACCATAATATAATATGATGGCAACTCAGAATTACTCTCAATTGGCCGTAATGAAATCAGATCAAAAGTCATTAAAAGTATAGGAAAAAAAGTGGAATCAACACATAAACTCAATTTTCTTACACATATTTTATTCAAACACGCATTATTTTCAAAAAGCTGTTGTTAAGCTGTCAAAGTATGACAGGTTGAATTAAAACAAATGAACGTAGAGTGCTGGTCGTAAAGAGTCTTATCTTTCACCACCTTTTCTCGGCCTTCATTGCCTCCAAGATACTTCTGTTGAGATAGCCATTGTCTCAATTCGTAACTTGGGAAACTGAACTAAAATAATGAAGTCGAAAATAAGATTCATTTAATAAATAAGACAAAGGGGAAATGTGTGGACTAATTTATATACTTTTAACAATTAATAACACAAAAACTGTGGCCTTCTTACTTTTTTGATGTTTTCCGTAAGATTTATCTTTCTTCTTATGTAAATAGTCGAGATAAAGTGAAAAATAGTCCATAAAAGGATGTTTTAATGAGTCTAGCTACTAATTTTATTAAAATAAATAATGCACTTAAAATTAATGTAAATTTATGGTTTACCCCTTTCAAGCTCGTGAGTCAATTAATTTGTAATTTTTGCCACACTCGCCGCCTGTTTCACAATGTCCAAATAAGTTCTGTTTACAGTATCTGTGCAACACTTCATACTAAATGACGTTCCATTTTTTAATTATTCCTTGGTTAGTACTTTGTCGAAGGTGAAACAAGCCCTCGGTAGCGTTTGAATCGCAGCCGCGGTTTGACACTTCCTGGAAATTCTTTAATGAATGTCTTTCTGTTCTAGAAAATTCTCGAAAATCTAGTTGCTTGTACCAAACAGAACAGATTTATCGCAGGCGTGCTAAGGTGCGCTTGTTATTACAGTTTGTTTGGCAGATAGGGCCGCACTCGTTAGTTGTTGCGAATCCAGGATTTCTTCAAAAGCCGCTTTTATCTACCTTGTTTTGTGACTCTTTATAATTCCTTGGGGTGCGGCCACATGTTCGCCTTTTGAAATTTTTAAACAAAAGCACTTTTTTGTTGTTCGCGCGAACTTTTCCGCGGCAAAGTTGTTTTGCTCGGGGAAATGATGGCGCTTGTAAATGTTTACAACGATGAGATTTTTCTGTTTTGTCTTTCCTATAGATTTGGTGATATCGAATGTTACGTAAAATTATTAGTAGAAATAGAAAAGAAAAACATGGGTACCTAGCTTTCGATTTCTAGCTAAAGTTGAGCACATCTGAAAATTAGGTCACCAAGAAGTCGAGTTACAGGTGGCTCTGCGTAGTTTGTTGGAAGTAATGCCTGGCTCAACTTCATATATTTAAGCCAGGGTTGTGCGGTTTATAGTTTAAATGTTTCAACCTGAACTAGAGGCCACAAAATGAAACTGTTTTTTTTATGTTGCCTCGATAAGTTCGATTGTCTAATATTCTGCTGCATCAAGCATTCTTTTATCGCGATATTTACCAAATCATTTTTTTTACTTTTTGAGTTATCCCAAAATTTTTCTCGATCAATCTCGATCACGAAAACACGAATTTTGTGTCACCGTTTATTGAGCGCCCTCTGGTGTTTGAGTTGTAAAACCGTGTCGAGACCTGCACCACTAGTTTTGGTTACGGACTTACGGTTATGTGCGGTAACGGATTCTCTCTGTCTTGTTGGTCTAAGCTTACACAGCAGTTCGGTCAGCGTTATGTTAGAACAGTGAGTACACGAATAATTTATTGCCATCAATAGGTATGATTGTTCAACTGGCTCTACCTATTTATTTATTTACTAGCGGTCCCGGCAAAGTTCGTTGCACCCCGGCCTCGTAATTTTAATAGTTATTGTCCTATTTAGGGGGTCGACGACCTATAACTTACATACTCGACTTAGGACGATGAATTTTTGGGATTGCAAATTCGATCTCTGAAAACTCAAAAAATGAAAGTAAATATATTTTTTCAGTGAAATAAATGGGTTCAATAAAAACCCTATAAAGGATTTAATTAATTAATTACTAACTATGAGAATAAGTACAGGTACATTGATGTTGCCACTTTTTGGGCGCAGAAAGTTTAATTGCCATTGACTCGAAAAAAAGAAGAAGAAGTACAGGTATAGTAGTAATTAATTGTTGTTTGTTCACTTTTTAATTCTATGTCTATTAATGTATGGTCCTATTCCAAAGTTCATTTACAGTATGAACAAAACATAGATGTTACAATTACCTGTTATAGTACGATTATTGCATTTTTCCAAATTGTTCGGCATAGAAACGAATAAGCACTCATACTGCCCAAAAAGACTCCATTTCAAAATGTAACGAGACCAATTTTAACTTCATTCAAATAACGTTAGACGCTACCATCGTCTGGGCCATTAAAAGGTCGTTTCGAGTCAAATAAAGATTTTAATGCATTAAAAAGATCTATCCCAACGATCAATAGGAATATGAAGGGGACATAAAATAAAATTGGATGCAATAAAACGGTAATACCTGGTGGTGCGGCCGAGGCATATCGTATTCTCGAGCCATAGGACTGTGGCCATAAAAACTGCGTGAAAATAATCAAGACACGCAGAGATACCGAGTGTTGTATGGAAAAAAGGGAGTCAGTAGTAAAAAGAACCTTGCTCCGTGGAAAAACATAAGTGAAGCGAACATTTCAGATTCTATGCAGAAGTCATAAGTGCATTCTAATACGTAAAGAAGCTAGCACCGCATTGATTGATAGCTACAAATTTTCGTATTCTACGGACTTGGTTGTGTTTCTGTTAAAATCAACTTTAACCTTACCAGTGTCAATTTCTTACGGACATTGACGTTAAAATCTCTTTTTTTATGGCCCTATGTAACAGTTAGACGTGCAGCAACCATGTCCGCTATATACACGGTCCAAGTCCAGGTTTATACCGCTAGGTGCGCTGTTAGCATTATGCCCAATCCGGATAAAAACGTTTTATTATGTGAATGTGTCCTTTTTTACCCCAACCGGGTACTGTTGTAAAGTATACATATTACGCGGACGACGATACTGGGCAACGAAATGGTAGTATTTTGGTTTTATTTACTCAAAGGTAAGGTAATTCCAGATTATAATCAAGTAACCTGTATAGACTAATGGTTGACTGGTACTTAACTCGCAATAAAAAATCTTTTTTAAAAAGAATCACGATGCTTCTAGCTAAAACTCCCTTTCATAAAATTTGAATACGTATATGTATAAAGTCTCTGAAATACGAGTATGAATGGATTGTTTTCTAATTTTGCATATGATATTTCGCACCTATTTGTACGAAATATTTGGTAGGCATATATTCGAATCAGGGGCTTATCTACTGAAGTGTAACGCGGCCACAAAATGTTAAATAAAATTAGACTAGGCCGGATAAGTTTCAATATTCATAGCTTCGGCCTCAGCCGTTTGACCAGCAGTTAAACTAATGGCCCCTAATGAACGCAAACGGTGGCTATCTCTGTGGTCAAGCGCACTGTAACACTAAATCACCTGCTCGATTACCGGGTGTAACAAGAATCTCGTTAGACAATGTGATATTATAAGGCGTTACGTAGTAGCATCGTATATTACAAGGTGATATGTATAGTAAAAAAGTATTTGAACTCAGGCCCCTTATTAAAAAAAAAGTTAGTAGGGTTTAAACTAACCCCCTTATTTAAAATAATTCTAATAGTCTAATAAACCTATTTTAGCCATTACATTGTTTTGTCACTTTCTGTTAAATGCGCCAAGAAAGAATGAGACAAAACAGTGTTATGGTTAAAACAGGCTTATTATACTGTATGCGTTTTTATGAATAAGAGGGTAAGACTAAAACCACTGGGCCAAATAGAAAAGTATACCATTTTTGAATGTTGTCTTATGGCATTAAATTGGTCGGTTAATACTTTAGCACGTTTTCAAGTCTGATAATAAGTTATCGGAATGGGAATTAAGAAAAAAAAAACACTTTTTTACAGCTCACGGTGTTGTAATCATGGCTTGATTTCTGTAGAGTGTATCGTAGAGTAATTTTTACTTGAACCTATTGCTAACTCATTATCATGAAAGTAATAATGGAGAAACAGAACGTTTACTTTTGGACCTAGACGTTATTTAATATTCACTACAAAAGTGACTGAGAAAGTATGAGACGAAATTGAAAGTAATACGAACTTTCAAATTATTTATAATATTTCTTCGTACCTTCAACGTAAATCCATCTCGTATCAAATTCATGATACGATGATACAGATTTAATTTAAGTACGTCGTAAACGAGGAGGCTTACAATCGCAACCTTACAGGCAAAATGTATTATCTTCCCGAAACCCATGATTTGCGGATATTGAATTATTATCATTACGGGTTTCAACGCGAAGGGTTCGGGTGATTAAGCTCTTATACTGCCTACAAGTGATGTAATTTGAGGAATACCATGGGTATCTTGTCACATGCCACGGATATCCCAGGTGGTCGGTGAATACACACGGTGAAGACGGCTTCAAATCCTAAATAATAATGAGAGGGTGCGTGACTGGTGCATAAAAGAACCCATAGTGATTTGTATTAATGCTGAGATTTTCGTTAGCTTGCAACCAAAACTTGATTTATAAAAAAAAACAGAATCTGAATCTAAATATTTAGTAAGTTTTTTTGTGGTATACACTTTAACTTTTTCTTGGGACTTTTAGTCTTTCCTTGCTGCTGACAAGAAGAACAGGCTGTACAAATGTTAAGAAAGTTCATTTAGTGAGACCAAGGTCGCAACTTGAAGAAGTTAACTGTAGCTGTCTGATGTTGATAAAAACTCCAAGTCTTCACTAATTATCTTTCTTTATTCCACTCGAACTTATACTATTTACACTTGTATTATAATAATTTACACTTGTAGTCACACCTCCAGAGTTACCACTTGCCTATTCAAGCGGTCGAAAAAGACTGACCTTCCAACCACGTGCAGCCCTTTTATATTCACGATTTCCCGCCAAAATCTCCCGCCATTTTTAACGAACGTAGTGGGCAGCACGCCGCCGGAAATGGTCATTAAGTATTTTTAATTACAATTTTTAATGAGTACATTTAAATTACTAGACTTAACCAAAATATACAAATATATTTTAGAATAATAACAGTCTGTTAAAATATTTTAAATAAATCAAATAAAGATGCAATACACAACTTCCGTTTCTATTTCAACCGGGGCGGCCGGTAGTACACAATTAAATACTTATGACAATTATTTATTATGCATATTAAAATCATAATGTTTAACCAAATTATCTAAGAATATTGAAAAATGAATAATAGTAAGAACAAAATGTTAACAATAAATCTTATAATCAAAATAATCAGCTTTTACTTAATTATTCTTTTACCGGATGTTTACTAAATGCGTAATCGGAAATTCTTAAATTACAGACTTTACATTACTATAGCTTAAAAGGAATAATAAATCTCTAACCAATTATCTAGAAATGCTTGAAATTGTGTAAAATATTCAATGTAAATTCTAAAATCATAACATTCGGCCATCCGACATTGTGGTGCCTCCTGGCATCACACTTATATAATAAACATAAATCATTTAAATTCTAAAATCATCAATTTCATAGCTAAAATTGAGATCATTTAAATGCTTTAAATAATTAATATAAAATTTGTTTAATCTAATAATACATTTTAAAAGACAGATTAATTGCTTTCTGTGCTACCAGAGCTACTTGTATCGCTTTTATGCATTTCAACAGCCTTAATGTGAATCCAAGGACGAATTCTATCGGCTGCAATAACAGTCTTATATGGTTTACCCTTCTTTATAAATCCCGGGACATCGGTTATCCTGTACCTATCGTTACCTATTATCTCGGTGATTTTATATGGTCCAACCAACTTTGACAGAAGCTTTGTACTTTTATTGTTGTTATCGAAATTATTTCGCGATATCTTTACTAGGTCACCAACTTGATATTTAACAGCTGGAACCCGGTGTGCATCATAATGTTCTTTAGTTTTAGCTTGCTGTTTATGTATATTAGCATTGATAATATCTCTTATATCTTGCAAATTTGAATTACTGCAACTAGTTTGAGATTCGACGTCAAATTTATTTGTTAAAGTATCGCGCATTTTAACTCCAAACAAAGCTTCTGTCGCAGTTTTTTGTGTTGAAGCATTAACTGTGTTGTTAATGCCCCACTGAATCTCACCCAGGCACTTGTCCCAGTCCCGCTCGTGACAAAAAGCATTCTGTGATGCCAATGCGTTCAAGATAGTTTAATTATACCTTTCGGCTTGACCATTAGCCCTGGGACAAGCGACTGCGTTCAAAATGTGTTTTATTCCCTGAGAATCACAAAACATCTTAAAAGCTGCTGAAGTAAAACTAGTACCACGGTCAGACACTATTCTAGCTGGAACTCCGAAGTCATAAAATACTTTTTCAAGGGTCTTTACTGTGGTCTTGGTCTTTAAGTCTTTAACAGGTTTCACAAAAACGTATTTTGTAAAGGCATCTACAATAGTAAGGATGTGGGAATTATTATCTTTACTTTTGACAAACGGTCCTAAATGGTCTATGTGGATAGTGTGAAAAGGTATATTGACTTTTTCTATTGGATATAAATACCCGGATTTTTGTTTTGAAGCATTGTCTTTATTATAAGCACATTCTAAGCAAGCTCCTACATATTTTTTTTTTACGAATTTTCTGAGTTTTGGGAACCAAAATTGTTCTTGTATTCTTTCAAGCGTTTTAGCATACCCGTGATGACCGATCTCATCGTGAATAGCGCGACATATTTGCCACCTAGCACTTCGTGGCACAACTAACCGCAATTTGTCATCTTCACATTTCCTGTAAACCGCATGATTTTTACTGTATAGTTTTTGCGAATATCTCGACATTCACTATCATCGTCTGGTTTTAAAATTTTAATGATACGCGATATTTCGGGGTCAGCGATTTGTAGAGATAAAAGCCAGTTATCCTTTTCAATACTGTAAATATTAACAGATGGGTTATCTTCGGATTGTCCTATCAGTTTTGTGTCTCTGCTCAACGCATCTACATGAGACATCTGAACTCCAGGTTGATATTCGATATCAAATGTGTATTCACCTATTTGCAACCACCAACGAGCTATCCGAGGAACAAGGTCTCTTTTAGTCAAAGTTGTTCGTAGGGCAACGCAGTCAGTAAATACCTTAAACTGAAGTCCTAATAAGTACACTCTAAACTTTTTTAAGGCACACACGACAGCCAACGTCTCTAATTCATAGGAGTGTAAATGTTTTTCCTCAGGGCTTGTCTGGCGGCTAAAATATGCAACAGGCTTTAATACCCTTGCATCTTTTGCCACTGCATCAGAATGCCTCCTATGCCCAGTGAACTGGCATCTGTGTGTAGCTCTGTTTCAAGAGTGGGGTCATACAATGCGAGAACAGGTCGAGAGATAAGTCTATCCTTTAAGAGTGTAAAGGCGCGATTTTCAGTTTCAGTCCATTGCCATTTAGCGTCTTTTCTAAGGAGTGAAGTTAGTGGTCGAGCAATTTCCCCGTATCCTTGAACAAATTTTCGAAAATATTCTGTTAAACCGAGAAATTGACGAATTTCATGTACGTTTCGTGGCTGGGGAAATTCCTTGACTGCCGACACTTTTGCTTCACCAGGTGTAATACCTTCAGAAGATATATCATATCCGAGATAACTCACCGTTTTATCAAAAAAAACGACATTTATCCAGTTTTAAAGTTAACCCGTATTCTCTGAGAAGCTTTAATAATCTTCTAATCGTTCAAACATCTCGTCAATACTTTTTGCAGGGATAAGTATGTCGTCTAAGAGATCGCTACCTGGGGCTATTATAAAATACTAGCTTTTGCCCGCGACTTCGTTCGCGTGGACTTCAGGTTCGTCCCGTCTAGTAGCGCAAAAAATGTGTTTTTTTACGACCTCACATTAGAAACCTCAAAAATTGTAGCCTATATGTTATTCTGATGTATAAGCTATATTGTGGTAAAGTTTCATTCAAATCCATTCAGTAGTTTTTACGTGAAAGAGTAACAAACATCCATACATCCATACATCCATACATCCATACATCCATACATCCATACTTACAAACTTTCGCCTTTATAATAGTAGTAGGATAAGCTTAGAACTGTTTTTCAAGACAGTGATGAATGGTAATTCGGTAAAGTTTTGACCAATTAACAGTGTGGTTTGCATGTATTTGTCATCGACAACTAATACTTCGATATCAGCTCCAACATCATCAATATTAATGTGAATCGTCGACTTATAAATTGGTACAACTGCTGATTGGCCAAACCCCCTAACTACTGGTACCTTAGTACCTTAACAATTCCGCGTCACTTTTACGTATGAGGGTACATTCGCTACCGAAATCTACGTACGCGGTAAGGGATTTATCATTTACTAATACGTTTTTAAAGAATTTGTCATTTTTGTTACTATATGAATCTATTTTCAATGTTTTTTTCTCGGACTCGCTCTCATTACGGCTGGTACTAAATGAAGCAAGAGGTGTAAGTTTCCAAGAATCAAGGTTGTGTCCAACTCTTTTGCATTTACTGCATTTGGTTAAAGGTTGAGGACACTTGAAATATGGATGACCCCTTGCGCGACAGTTGAAGCACACAAGAGCGTCAACTTTAGAACTGTTACTTGCATTGGCGGTGTTTGATTCATTAAAGTTTGAAGTTACTCGTTCGCGCACCTTAATATTGTTAAAGGGGGTAGGTTTTTGAGAGGAAAGAAAGCTAAGTAGGTCTTCGGGTTCCGAGCTATTTAGTGCCTGAGCTCCGTTCCTAATTGCCCTATCACTTATTCCGTAAATTATACAGTCAATGGCCTTTTTACCAGTTATTTTGCATCTGTTCAGCAAACCTAATTTGTCATAAAAATAATCACGAAGACTTCGTCGTTACGAGATGTGCGATGTAACATTTCTTCCAGCAATTTTCCGTGATTCTCTTCACTAGGAAAAGCTTTACGGAGTTTCTCCTGCCATTCACTCCAAGTATAAACAACGGTCGGCAAGGCCTCAAACCATCTTTAAGCCAATCCTACTAATTTTTGTAGGGAAAAATTAACTACTTGTTTTTCATCCCAGCCATATATAATGGCGCATTCGTTGACTTTTCGTAGCCAATTTTCGATGGTTTGAGCCCTATTCGACGGATCGAATTCGGGGACAACATTGTTTAGATTGTTAAAGGAAGTTCGGGACGATTCTCCTGTAAATGTCTTAACTAATTTCAGGACATCTTTAGTTGAAAATCTACTTGCGGTTTTGCGAGATTTCCGTGGCGCCTCTTCACCACTCGAAGTGGATGATGAAGATGATGGTGAACGCCTCCGTTTTCTTTTCTTGGGTCTGTGCTGCTGCTCAGCGCTATCCTTGACCGTCGGTGGGCGGCTCTTCCGTCTCTTGAGTCGTCGCCTGGGAGGTGTAGCCGGTGGAGTACCAGCTTCATCTTCATCAAACGTCATCGTCGAGGTTCCTGTAATCCACAACATGATCGACAGAAAGTGTCCATAGGTATAACCGCCAGGTCATAAGTAAAATAATCTCCGTTATTCATAAATGTAGTATATTCTTAAGCATTAATCTTTAGGCAATCACATAATGTTTCTCAATTTAATATTTCAAAATAGTCCAGGACATCATAACAGTAAAACACTAGGCGTTTAAAAATGTTAAAACATTCTAATATCAATTTCAATTTGAACAAGGATTTAGGTTCAATATCTAAAATAACATTATCCACACAATATAAGTCACAAGGTCATTTTGTCTATAAAGTCCTGCCAGTTAACTCTTTTAAGAGATAATCTAAAGCAAGCAAATAAATGAATCTAAACTGAATCAAGTCTTTCTTATTGAATGAATCCTTATGATAAGCTTTTTCCATGGACATACATAGTCCTCCTCCGATGCCTAGGCGTCTTACCTAACAAACCAGCAAGGTCTTGCCAGTAAGTCAGCAAGAACGTCTAGAGCATCCCCTACGTGTGGACATACATAGTCCTCCGACGCCTAGGCGGCTCACCTAACAAGCCAGCAAGGTCTCGCCAGCAGGTCAGCAAGCACACCTAGAACGCCCCCTACGTCTGGACATACATAGTCCTCCGACGCCTAGGCGGCTCGCCTAACAAGCCAGCAAAGTACTGCTAGCAAGTCAGCAAGCACACCTAGAACGCCCCCTACGTGTGGACATACATAGTCCTCAGACGCCTAGGCGGCTCACCTAACAAGCCAGCAAAGTCCTGCCAGCAAGTCAGCAAGCACGCCTAGTGCGCCCCCTACGTGTGGACATACATAGTCCTCAGACGCCTAGGCGGCTCACCTAACAAGCCAGCAAAGTCCTGCCAGCAAGTCAGCAAGCACGCCTAGTGCGCCCCCTACGTGTGGACATACATAGTCCTCAGACGCCTAGGCGGCTCACCTAACAAGCCAGCAAAGTCCTGCCAGCAAGTCAGCAAGCACGCCTAGTGCGCCCCCTACGTGTGGACATACATAGTCCTCAGACGCCTAGGCGGCTCACCTAACAAGCCAGCAAAGTCCTGCCAGCAAGTCAGCAAGCACGCCTAGTGCGCCCCCTACGTGTGGACATACATAGTCCTCAGACGCCTAGGCGGCTCACCTAACAAGCCAGCAAAGTCCTGCCAGCAAGTCAGCAAGCACGCCTAGTGCGCCCCCTACGTGTGGACATACATAGTCCTCAGACGCCTAGGCGGCTCACCTAACAAGCCAGCAAAGTCCTGCCAGCAAGTCAGCAAGCACGCCTAGTGCGCCCCCTACGTGTGGACATACATAGTCCTCAGACGCCTAGGCGGCTCACCTAACAAGCCAGCAAGGTCCCGCCAGCAAGTCAGCAAGCACGCCTAGTGCGCCCCCTACGTGTGGACATACATAGTCCTCAGACGCCTAGGCGGCTCACCTAACAAGCCAGCAAAGTCCTGCCAGCAAGTCAGCAAGCACGCCTAGTGCGCCCCCTACGTGTGGACATACATAGTCCTCAGACGCCTAGGCGGCTCACCTAACAAGCCAGCAAAGTCCTGCCAGCAAGTCAGCAAGCACGCCTAGTGCGCCCCCTACGTGTGGACATACATAGTCCTCAGACGCCTAGGTGGCTCACCTAACAAGCCAGCAAAGTCCTGCCAGCAAGTCAGCAAGCACGCCTAGTGCGCCCCCTACGTGTGGACATACATAGTCCTCAGACGCCTAGGCGGCTCACCTAACAAGCCAGCAAAGTCCTGCCAGCAAGTCAGCAAGCACGCCTAGTGCGCCCCCTACGTGTGGACATACATAGTCCTCAGACGCCTAGGCGGCTCACCTAACAAGCCAGCAAAGTCCTGCCAGCAAGTCAGCAAGCACGCCTAGTGCGCCCCCTACGTGTGGACATACATAGTCCTCAGACGCCTAGGCGGCTCACCTAACAAGCCAGCAAAGTCCTGCCAGCAAGTCAGCAAGCACGCCTAGTGCGCCCCCTACGTGTGGACATACATAGTCCTCAGACGCCTAGGCGGCTCACCTAACAAGCCAGCAAGGTCCCGCCAGCAAGTCAGCAAGCACGCCTAGTGCGCCCCCTACGTGTGGACATACATAGTCCTCAGACGCCTAGGCGGCTCACCTAACAAGCCAGCAAAGTCCTGCCAGCAAGTCAGCAAGCACGCCTAGTGCGCCCCCTACGTGTGGACATACATAGTCCTCAGACGCCTAGGCGGCTCACCTAACAAGCCAGCAAAGTCCTGCCAGCAAGTCAGCAAGCACGCCTAGTGCGCCCCCTACGTGTGGACATACATAGTCCTCAGACGCCTAGGCGGCTCACCTAACAAGCCAGCAAGGTCCCGCCAGCAAGTCAGCAAGCACGCCTAGTGCGCCCCCTACGTGTGGACATACATAGTCCTCAGACGCCTAGGCGGCTCACCTAACAAGCCAGCAAAGTCCTGCCAGCAAGTCAGCAAGCACGCCTAGTGCGCCCCCTACGTGTGGACATACATAGTCCTCAGACGCCTAGGCGGCTCACCTAACAAGCCAGCAAGGTCCCGCCAGCAAGTCAGCAAGCACGCCTAGTGCGCCCCCTACGTGTGGACATACATAGTCCTCAGACGCCTAGGCGGCTCACCTAACAAGCCAGCAAGGTCCCGCCAGCAAGTCAGCAAGCACGCCTAGTGCGCCCCCTACGTGTGGACATACATAGTCCTCAGACGCCTAGGCGGCTCACCTAACAAGCCAGCAAGGTCCCGCCAGCAAGTCAGCAAGCACGCCTAGTGCGCCCCCTACTTATCTCATCATCACATAATACATATCAAAGTTTAAGTAAAACGTGGGCGTGTTTAAAAGGTACGGTTACTCATAAGAGATTAATAATCTCATTCCAAGTTATTCAGTATGCAGAAAACAGTCACTCATCACGTACCTTTTATTTTTGGCGACTCCCTCTTCTGAGATGATAAAAACTCCAAGTCTTCACTAATTATCTTTCTTTATTCCACTCGAACTTATACTATTTACACTTGTATTATAATAATTTACACTTGTAGTCACACCTCCAGAGTTACCACTTGCCTATTCAAGCGGTCGAAAAAGACTGACCTTCCAACCACGTGCAGCCCTTTTATATTCACGATTTCCCGCCAAAATCTCCCGCCATTTTTAACGAACGTAGTGGGCAGCACGCCGCCGGAAATGGTCATTAAGTATTTTTAATTACAATTTTTAATGAGTACATTTAAATTACTAGACTTAACCAAAATATACAAATATATTTTAGAATAATAACAGTCTGTTAAAATATTTTAAATAAATCAAATAAAGATGCAATACACAACTTCCGTTTCTATTTCAACCGGGGCGGCCGGTAGTACACAATTAAATACTTATGACAATTATTTATTATGCATATTAAAATCATAATGTTTAACCAAATTATCTAAGAATATTGAAAAATGAATAATAGTAAGAACAAAATGTTAACAATAAATCTTATAATCAAAATAATCAGCTTTTACTTAATTATTCTTTTACCGGATGTTTACTAAATGCGTAATCGGAAATTCTTAAATTACAGACTTTACATTACTATAGCTTAAAAGGAATAATAAATCTCTAACCAATTATCTAGAAATGCTTGAAATTGTGTAAAATATTCAATGTAAATTCTAAAATCATAACAATGTCATCTAGCTATAATGCCTGGAGCCGGAATAAAACTATTGACATCGACTGTTTAAACCTTCAAGGATTTGTTTATAAAAAATCTTTTGTTTTTGCGACCGCCGGCGGCCTATCTATTCTTGAGCGTTTAAGAAGTCGGCTTTACTTTGTGAGTTTGTTTGTAATAAGAAGCAATGGTCTAGCTAGTTCGACACATGAGTTATTTTAATCACCAAGAAAGCAAGATGTAGGTACCTATAATTTATTCATAATTACTCATACTGCACTGCACTCTGCTTTTCAATTATGCGGAAGATTGGCTTAGAAATATCAAACTTAAGAATTAATATAGTAACCTAAATGAATTTCGATAACAAACATAAACATTTACAACGTTTTTTAGTTGGGATCTGAAGCTACAGTAATCATGTAGTCAGCATAAAAATTATTCAAAATAACAAACATAATATTTATTATTCAATCGTAATAGGTAAGCGTTTTCATGCATTAAAAATATTACGAGAAAACAGATTTCAAAAATAGCAGTATGAATCACACACAGTATTAAATAAACTGAACTAACACTATTTACTTGCCAACACACACAGAAATTCGAGTGGCGTGTATTGTAGTCAAGTCCTTTCAGGACAAATTCCTTCGACTTAATTAAATATTTGTGACCTTCACCCTTTAGCTTCTAAAATTCCGGCTGCCTAATAAACGCCTCAAAACTACAAATACTCTCAGCGTAACCTTTAATTGAAATGAGAATTTCTAACTGGAAAACCGCTAGTAAACATTTTTCATCCGTACTTAAGGTAATACGTATGTCTTTTACCCCTAATGGCAAAAATAAATGATTGTTTTTACGACTGTAGCCTTGCAATGGAAGCTCCTCCGCAAGATATACGACCGTCGCGAAAGCAACAGCAAAAAATGAAATCCTTAAAACAAAGAGCTCTCTGGAACTACTCATTCCTCACATTTCATTTGATATCAATCACTGCTTACAAAGTCTCGGGCCTCATTCGGGTATGATCGGGCTAGTTCGTGGCCGTAGTCCGTAGCGGGTAACTCCAGTATGTCTACGGCCCTACGAACGGCGCCCGTGTCGTAGCCCGTAGCACGTAGCAGCAGGTTCGGCCGACTACGAATAATTTCATTGGGACGTGCTGTGACAAACTATTCATAGTGATTGGTGTACGTGATGTTTTAACTATTACAAGGATTAAAAACGACTGATTTTTATCAATTTCTCAACATTATATGGTAAGTGTTTGTGATAATACTTTTCAACAATGATAATTTTCTCGCCTTTTGTACTGAATGACATAGTTTGCGAGATTCTTTTAAGACAGATATTTGTGAGCGCGGAATGTTTCCTTTCATCATTTTTTTGGGGGTAATTTTTATGCGTAACGTAAGAAGAGCTTGTTAAGTTCTCGTTGACATTCGACACGCCACTTATTTTTCTTGCCCTCTCAAAATAATGTCAAAGTAAGGTGATAAATAAAAAAAGTGCCCATATTCCTTATTTCTATTCGATAAGGATGATCAAAAATATTAATTAGGCGTCCACGAAGAACTCTCATATAGTATAAAAACTGTTCTAATAAAAACAGTGCTACATCAGTTAAAGAAACCAAGAGCGTGACTTTATGCAGATCCGTAATAACTATCACAAACATACTAGCTACATGCTTCGAAATCATTTCATAATACATACGAAAAGGCGCGTTTTGGCGTATTTTGGGCCCAATTTTTAAATCATTCGCGACTACATGGCAAACTTTGTTTTTTTTTTATTAAACTTCTATTATCTATCTTTAAATATTTGCTGAAATCCACAAGTTAGTGATTTAAAGACTTCGTAACTACTCTCAATTAAACCGGATTTTCTTTCAATTTTAATTGATTTTGGAATGAAAATCGGTTGTTATATTGACACGAGTGATTAAAAATAGAGCTCCTGGTTATGGCTATCGTATAAAAAAATATTTATTTAAACTTTATTACACTGTGCACAAAACAAATGTATTAACATTTGTTAAAGTTTAGTTGGTGCAACGGAACCTTATACACTCGGCAATCGTAATGGAAGCATACTGCGTGTCTAAGCAGTAGCTAAGCGCTTTTGCAACTTTGTTTGTTTTCACTTCGCAAAGGAAACAATAAAGCTTCTTTGCGCTTTAAGTATTTGGTTTGAGTCTTGATAAGACAACATTGTTATTTCGGCAGAAAAGATTTCAATGTGAGTTTGTTAAGTCATAAATTATGCGGGTTTTAATATACCTTACAATAAATTGAATTTTTGAAATTATAATAAATGCGAATTGTAAGGATGTAGAGGTATGTATGGATGTACGTTTGTAACTCCTTCACGCAAAAACTACTGGATCGATTTTAATGAAAATTATCAATACTATAGTTCATGCATTGGAGTAGCACATAGAACACATTATTTATGTTTTCCAGCATAAAATTAGTTAAAACTTTAAAATATTCTGACAGCAGACATACTAAATATATCGGACACCAATCACATACATTGCTCTGATCCCAAAGTAAGTAGCTAATGCACTTGTGTTATGGATATCAGACACAACGGTGGTACCACAACACCCAGACCCGAGACAATGTAGAAAATTATGATTTCTACATTGACCCGACCGGGAATCGAACCCGGGACCTTGGAGCGGCGACGCGTTGAAACCCAGCGTGCTTAGCCACTACACCACGGAGGTCGTCAAAACAGTTGTTTTATTTTATATTGAAGCGTTTTTTATACTGTCAGCTGTTTTTCCTAAGCCCACTTCGTATTGTTATTTCACATTTTCAGCCACAAAACATAATGATATGATACGCATACAAGTGTGTGGTTGGTTAAGTGGTTCACGTTTGTTAGTGCGGCCCCACTAAGAGGTTTTCCAGTATCTAAGCAAACAGCATGGGTCAATATAGCGTGGCGAGTGCGGTCGCGAAGCCAAACGAGAATATTTACTTGGGCCCAGGGGCTCTATTTTTGAATCACTAGCATCAATATTCTGAGGGATTTTCACTCATAAAAAACACGTTTTGATTATGTAACTCGCGTCTATTTAACATTTTATTTATACACGAGTCATAAAGTTGAACCAGAACCATTCTTATGGTCTAATCAAATTGTTTGTAAGGATTTTCCGAGTTTTTAGGGCCTTAAAACTTGTATACCTGGCTTAAACCCCTGACTGGGGCAAAATAATTAAAATGTTTTAGTCATGTTTTAGTCAGGTTCTTGAATGGAGACCACGTCTCGGCAAACGTAGTGTTGGACGCCCCTCTGCTAGATGGACCGATGACCTAAAGAAGGTCGCTGGTAGTGACTGAATGAGGAAAGCAGGGGATCGTGCACTTTGGCGTGCCCTTGGGGAGGCCTACGTCCAGCAGTGGACTGCAACAGGCTGATTGATTGATTTTGATTGATAGTCATTTTCAAAAATACCAACATCAAAAAAAAAAATCCCAATGGGATTCCACTGTGCGAAAAGAATACAAAGTAAAATAATAAAATGAATAAAAATGTTTTTATTTGCTTAAACGTTTACATTACATAATATATGAAACTAGGGTGGTTTCATATAAAAGCAATTTGAGAAATGCTTGTGTTAGGGTTTGTTTCGCTCAAAGCCTTTGCACCAGTACAGTAGTAAGTATGTAAACGAAAATTAATACATGTAATGGTAGGTATGGTGTTAAAATACATACGCCCATGAAGATTTAAAAGACAGCTTTTAACGATTGAAATTAATTCAGGAGTCAGATTGAAATAGACATCACCTGTTTGACGATGTCATAATTTAGCTAAGAAATTAAATTCTAAGTATTCGATCTCCTTCAATAATTTATCTCTGCTTGTTTTCACTCAAAGCAGTGCCAACTTTATCTTGCTGGTAGTTCATTTTAGATTCCATCTTTTAAAGAAACTTTCAAAATAGAGCTTATTCGAGGGAACTCCGAGTCATAGTGATTCTTTAGAGTAGGATAAGAAAATTTGTATGTAAAAGGTTTAATATCATGCTTTAATTATAATTAAATAAAGACCTGTTTCACCATCGGCAAATGAGCATCTACCCACGAATAATTCAAGTATGTAACGTCATTCTGTATGATGTAGTGGACAGATAACCTAGATGGGAACTTATTCAGAAATTGTGTAGCCCAAAATTTGACCTAGGTAGAGTTCGTTTATCTTGACTACCATTAAAAAACGGTGCGACAAAGCGTTAGCGTGGCGTAAATTCGATTGTTTGTAGCGTTTGACACTTATCTGAAGACGATATTTAGTGTTATATATATACATACCTCGTGTTATATTCGCGTGTAACCGCTAGTTATGTAATTAACATAATGATGATCAAAACAACAAATTATCTTTGAATTGTCCTTCACAGCTCGAGCATTAACCCCGTACACCGAATAAATACTCATCAAATTAATTAGTTTATTACTACGGAACGAGGGTGTTAATCATCAACCAATTAAATCCCGAATACGAAATAATGAAGATAATTGCGATAACTATATTACTGTTGTAATTAAATCAAATTCAACGTTGCGGTAACGTGCAATATAGTCGGTTACAAAAACACGTGTAGACATGGCTAATGAATGGGTGTATGTAATAATTAGCATGACATAATACTTGGCTTTGATTGTAGCAGTGTTATGGTGGTTGCACAATATTCCTGAAATGTCGATAGAAATTGTGACTATTTGTTTACTGCTAACCTGCGTATGTATATCTATAAAAATAAGTCGGGTTTTCCTTCCTGACGCTATAGCTCCAGAACGCACAAACCGATTTCCACGGTTTTGCATTCGTTGCAAAGGTCTCTCCGTGAGGTTTATAGCAAAGAAAATTCCCATAAAACGGGGCTGGGGCGGGACGGGGCTGGGGGCGAAACGAAGTTCGCTGGGACCGCTAGTGTAACATAAAAAACAGTTTTTGACGAAGTCAGGCAAAAAAAAATTAAGTGACATTTTATGTATTTTACATCTAAAATAATTGCCAAAAAAAAATCGATAGATCCTATAAATGGTGCAATGACAGCATCATCTTGTTTGAAGTGCACTTATTTTTTACTCATAATTTGTATGTAATTATAACGTGTAAAGTACACGCCTAATGTATCTTTATAAGCATGTTATTGTATGTGCTTCTGTGATTTGCATGTATATATGTCATTAATAATTGTTTTTCTACTTTGGAAATAAGCGCATTTTCATTTTCAAGTTATATAAATATTATTAATACGAATTGACAGAAAATTTTCAACAGTTTACAGTCGGCTTGCTAAAACTGCTGAACTGATATTGGTAAATTTGAACGTACCAATATTTTATTGTATTAAACTATGGACACAAATAGGAACCACTAGTTAAATAAAACTTCGCAAGCGTTCAAACATGTCCTTTGTAATATATTCCCATTCTAGTATTACATTGTTGTATTCTATTGTTGTTATTATAATTAATAATAACAGAGCACGAGCAACATCTGATTCTCGGAATAGAAAATTATTCCACAACGTAATTTAGTATGTAATTTGCTGTTGAAAACAGGCTTTGTTGTTTAAACTGAAGCCTTTTCAACTAGCATTGATAAAATAAATGTTTTTTTCAATGCTGATAGATTTAAATAATTGCAAATAACATTTCGTACTTATGTTGTTAGCCACATAGAATGCTGTTAGCAACAGAATTTCAAATAGTATAAATTTTCTTACATAATATCATACAAATATTTATAAAAATTGACGTCATTCGTTTTTTCGCACAACATTTTTTACTTGCCCTACTGTATCTTAATTCGTCGTGATTGTGAAACTTTGCGTTAAAAACAATTAATTTGAAGGCACATAACAGACAAGCCAGCTTAGTATAATAATATGCAAAATATGCGTTTGTCCGACCTTTCAAGGAACCAAGGGCCTACTATGTAAGTCTTTGCTTGTTTTTTAGCTCCATCTCTCTCTATATCATAGTAAATTCAGCACAAAGTTTTTTTGTTGTTTTATGTTCAAGCTTCAGATCCCGACTATTATTACTTACATAGACTTATAGTAAGTATTCCAATGAAATCCAAAACAGTTTTAATATCAAGAAAACTGTAATATTTTAATACAACACCGCCAGAGTGGTGATCTGGCCTTTTTACCCGTTCATTAAATTTAAAAGGGTAAGATTGGTATAGCCGGAGATAGTTCTACAAGGGGAATGCTTGAAATTTTGCCGAAGCAATTCAATTGGAAATATCTTACCAACTGTTGCAAGACGAGAAAAGCTGAAAGACTTACGTTAGCTATTAAAGTAATTATTGATTACCGATAAAATTCAATTATTTTTTGTAAGAAATGTTTTATCTTTTATTTGGGGAGGTAATGTAACTGATACACGATGTTATATAGGTGTTTATTTCTACTTTGGTACTTTATGTATTTGGCTATAGTCATCACGAGGCCCGCGCTGTCATGTTACTAGTATACATCTTTTAACTTGAAGAAGAAGAAGAAAACATTGACTTCAGAGAATCATTTTAAATGACGTCAGCTCACAACGATAACAATACAAATGGAAAAGGGCTTAGTGGCTCAGCTCTCGGTTAGACGAATCCTTCGGTAAATGATACCATTATATTACAGACATTATGCTAATTCGCGACCCTTATATTAATCCAGCTTTGTAAATTTTAAGCTATCAAGGTTTATGTTGTCAGTGAAAGACGTTAGTGTTTAGTCAGTTTTACCCTTAAAATTACTTATTAGCCACTCTCCTTTAACCTCCTTGAACCCTTTATATAATATTTGCCCTACACGCAAGCAGTGTGCTAAAAATAATACTAAAATATCTCGCAGGTGAAAGCGAAATTGCGTATTATTCAAACAAAATGAGTGAATACCATCTAAAAGAGTACACGGTACGCACAGCTCACCTTAAATGTGAGTGATGAGAGTATAGCCATTTATAATCAAGCGCAATGGAGTGCCTCAAACGAACAACTCCCGTGCAAACACTTGGCCTAAATAGGGATTCCAGACGTACATTTATGTGGCGGATAAAAAGGAAGTTAGCAAGTCATGAACGATGGTTTGCAACACTATTTATACTTGCTTAGTTTTAAAAAACTGACTTGACTCGTTACTGAAACATTGACAGCCTCGTTAGTGCACTTACAACTATTTGATTTAAAAAAAGTATCTTAAAAAACAAAGTTATCGTTTCGCTCTATGTTTTCGAAATACTTTATCGATATAATATGTTTCAAAAAGGAAGAGGTTTTTAAATACTTTTATTTATCTGTACCTTCTCTTGCTCAAAGTTTTCCTATCTCACTTGGTAACCCTATTAGTACACGTAACCGTTTTTTACCCGGTAAAACAAGCACTACCAAATGGATTACGTGTTGTCTTTGTATTCCGGTTTTGTTGACTTAACGGTGATTTCAGAAATTTTCGCACAATGTTTATGTTTCCATTTCGAGATATTAAAAGAATGTGAATGTGACGTGAATTTTAAAAGCTTTAATAAATTGTATTCTTAAAACATCTACTCAGTGCCGCAATAATGTAATAATGACCTATTCTGTACTGTTATATTATGTTAAATTAAAAAAAAAAATACTGGCGTAACAATAAAACGTATATAATAAATAAATACGGTGCCAGAAACACATTCCGTTTTCAGAGGATTATTCACACAGTAACTGTTTCATGAATGTAGGAGTCGCAGAAATGTCCCTCCATAAAAGATTTCGTCGCAAACGCTTGAATTTTCAGCCTCAACTCGACACTGAAGTTCCTGATAATGCATAACAAATTAGGCTCCGAAGATTTTGAGCTTCCCCAGCAACACATCGTAAACATTAAAGTGGCTAATACGCTCCCCCTCTTTCCCCTGCCCCCTTCTCACGTTCTGTTTTTGAAACGATTACTCGCATTGTGCTTGAAATACACTGACGAGACATTTACAACACGCCCGAAGTTTTGTTTTTAAGGTTGGTATTACAATTTGATGGGTGTTTTACTTTGATCCTATGAATTTTAGTACCTTTTTATGCTGGATTAGGTTTGACTTGATTGTTTTAAATAACGTTGGTACATAAGTAACAGATTTTATATATCTACAACACATTTCTCATAAGAAGTTTACTGCTTACGGTTTAAATTAATTCTATTAGCGTATTGATAGCTTAGCTTCTTTCTCGTAGTTCCCAATAAAATGTCAGAGGAGTTGCACCATAATGCACTTACACAGCCGTAAAGTAGCAAAGAAAACTTCAGTTTCTTGTTGGAACCGACAGCTTCCGACTGCTCGATACAATGAGCTCGATTCTAAAGTGACACGGACTGAGACAAAAGCAAATTCAAAGTATTTTTCTTTTCGTCGTCGTCACGTCAAACTCAACAGCTGGCAGATTCCTAGTCAGTAGAAGAAACTGCGATGTTTAGTATTGTTTTAGTCGTGTCAGTTTTATGTCCCTCCTTAAACATCTAAGGCTTTCTTAATTTTTGAAACAACTAAAAGTGGCTTAGTTTGACATTTCTAAACTATAATAGTCTGTATCGTTTCGGTTGCGTCTCTCATTTGCTTATAAGATAAAAGAAAAAAAACATTTTCTTTACTTCCGGTCTTAATCGATGGCGCTTTGGAATCGAGCCCAATATCGAGATCTCCTGTAGTCTTTATCGATTTAAATGCAAAAAGCACCGTATCGGACCCATTTTACACTGTAATGTCGTGATATCGATTCTAAAGCGTGACTTTATATTGCGAACAAAGCGGAATTGCTCAGCGGGGATCTACTCCAATGACCTGTGTGGATGCTCTTGGAATTTGAGCTGTGGAATCTTTAGAGCTAGGTAGTCCCGTATGTTTTTTTCTATTCATTTGTAGACAGTATGCGAACGCCCGGCGCGGATCGACATTCACTCAAAAAAATAATAAATAAAAAAAAAACCGGTTAAGTGCGTGTCGGACCCGCGCACTGAGGGTTCCGTGCCACTCTTAACTGAATTCCGGGTCCACTTACTTTCACTTAACGAAAACATCACATATATATTGTGACAGCAAAAATAACTTTGTTTTTCATAGTGTTTGTATGAAAGACAAAGTTATATTTGCGGTTGATAAAAATGTGCAATATCTCAAAAACTACTGGTTCGATCTCCTTCAAACCAATTTTTGTTGCAAGTTTTTGTTGAGATCTACATCATATATTTTTTTCAAAATTTTTACTTCCTTAGTTTAAAAGTTAGATGGGGGGGGGGACGCCCATTTTACCACTTTGGAAGCGTCTATATCTCAAACCTTACACTTTTAGAAAAAATGGCTTTAGAAATCTCAACATCATTTTCAAAGACCTATCCATAGACACCCCACACGCATAGGTTTGAGTAAAAAAAATATTTTAGGTTTTAGTTTCATGTATGGGAGCCCCCCCTTAAATATTATTTTTTCTTACTTTTTGTATCTGAATCGGAAAGCGGTAAACAAGATACACCTACCTACCAAGTTTCAGCTATGTGATGCTTATAGTTTCAGAATAAAGTGGCTGTGACATACGGACGGACAGACAGACAGACAGACAGACAGACAGACTTGACGAAACTATAAGGGTTCCGTTTTTTGCCATTCGGCTACGGAACCCTAAAAAACTATTGAAAGTTCAGTTATCTTTGATATTTAAAAATAAACCCGGGAAAATTATAACTATCCAAAACAGGTAGTTGTGTCCCAAGTAACACATTAGTGCTAACTGCAGCATATATTACAGTTTCAAATGCTACTCATCATCATCATCATCATCATCAGCCTATATTAGTCCACTGCTGGACATATGGCCTCCCCCAATGAGCGCCATAGCGCCCTGTCTTTGGCTTGGCGCATCCAGCATCTACCTGCAGTCTTCCGCAGATCGTCATCCCATCTGGCCGGAGGGCGTCCCACACTACGTTTGCCGAGTCGCGGTCTCCACTCAAGAACTCGTTTACCCCAGCGGTTGTCGGTTCTTCGCGAGATATGACCTAAAATGCTACTATAGCTATACAATGGTTTTAGTAGCAACTTACAGAGGTTTAGAAGAGTTAACAAGCGATACTTAGTGCTTTAATCAGTCAGGTATCAAACGACTCCCTGGAGTCGCATAACAATGGAATTTCTATTGTGTCTCGTTCACACATACTTGACGAGTTAAGATATACAAGAAGCATAACTAACAACTACTATAGCTAGGTGTTGTATATTAGCGGTAACTATAGATACTATATAGGTTACTTCTATAGCTATAAGCTGCCCCTAACAGTTAAAGCTGTAAAAAAGAGTTATCTGACTCTTATAAACTACTTAAGTTCTTGTATGGTTCTAGTTAGATCTGCGAGTTCTATATCATTGATAATTAAAACTTTAATACAACAAAATGCTTTCAGCGCTGGTTAACATCGTTATGTAACCTAAATTTGTACAAGAGTTTCTAGAAAAGTTACTAAGCAGTCTATTGCATTTGTTAAAGTATTTATAGCGCATAATTATTGCTATTAGTCATTAATAAGTGCTATATAAGCGTTGAAGTAAGTCTAAAGCAATAACCTTAATTCGCCATTTTTAGGACAATCAATAATACTACATTATAATAGTAATTGCATAATTCCACTAGATTTTTGCGATTGATAGCTATGATGTATTTTACAAAAACTAAATTAAGTATAAAATCAAGTTATGATTATATAAAAAAAAGCAAATTTAGTAATAAAAATTCTTACTGCCTATTATCAATTTAGTGGTTTTATGCAAAATATTTAATATACTGAGGGCGCATTGAAATTGAGATGTAAAACATCATAATATTTACGGTAAATTGATAAGCGCAGTTGAATTTTGCTTTAAAATAAGTCAATAATTATTTAAAAGTTTATACTTCCAAATTGTAGCAAACAACTAAATAGTTTTTCAATCACAAATGACATTAATAATATTTCACTGACAAATTAGATGAGCATGAATTGTCAGAAAGTTTAAGAAAATAAAAATGTACAAACTCGTACAATTGTCTCAGAAATAACGTTCTAAGTGGTAAGTTCCACTACTATATTTCAGTAATAACAATTAAAGTGGTAAACAGCACTGTTGTATCTCAGTAAAAACGCTATAAGTGGTAAGTACAACTATTGTGTGTCAGTAATAATGATTTGAGCGCTAAATATCACTCTTGTATCCCAGTAATAACGCTTTTAGCGGTAAGGACAACTATCGTATCTCTGTTATAACGCTTAAAGCAGTAAGTAACGTCATTGTAGAACTTTTGTAACTAAGCTTAACTCTGATATACCGCTATTATATAAGCACTAAAGAACTTTAAGCTCTAATGACGTGGGCCTCTTTCGTGGTTATATCTGTGTTATAGCATGCTATAACTCTAATTTTTACCACTGATATGTCACTTTAAACGTTACTTAGAACCACTGTACAGGCCATATAATGCTTATCTTAGCGCTAATGTGTTACTTGGGGTGCATATATCGTTTAAAAGCCCTTTACTTTACAACCTGCTCTTTTTGTTTTCAGGAAAAAATTACCAAGGAATCTACAAATATGTTTATCGTTTACCCTCAATAACCTGATTTTTTTATAAGATTACAATTTACTGTTTACCACGACCCACTAAACAATAGTCCGTTTGGCTGCCTATTCTGATAATAAAGTTTACAAACCGAAGACTGACCTTTTATTGTAATGTCACGGTAAAATTTTAAAGATAGTTGTATCGATGAGCTGCTTAGGCAAGTAAAGCAGAAGTTGTCACCCCGAATGTTACATAACAGAACGTAACAAGCTAAAGTAATTCCGGCCTAAAGAATTCATTTTATGTGTATTTTTCAATGATGATCTACCCCTAAACTTATTCTAATTTCCGTTTCCATTTAACTTTTTCCAGTTTCATCTCCTATAAGTTAACAAATGCATTATACAATTGAGAGAAAGGAAACATCAATGTCGTTTAATAAAAAAATACATCAAAAACCAATAATTTTACAAATACTTAAATAATGAACTTCACTTACACTGTGCTGATCCTCACTTAGCTAGCTATATCACTTGTGTTAAAATGATATCGTTTTACTTATAAATGTTTCGGCTTAATAATGATTTCGCTCAGAATAATTGTCGAAACAGTAGAACTTATAATTAGAATTCAGACCGTTGTATTTGCTTTGATGCCTTTAGGAGTGAGTAAAACCTGAAAATAATAATTGAAACTGGGTTTCAGGGTCATTGAGGTTAAAAATTTTCTTTAAAAAAATACGATGCCGTACCTAAAGTATTTTCTGTTCGTTGAAGATAAAGTCATTTACGTTTTCAGCACACGAAACGAATGCAATAATAAATCATATCGCTTTACCCATGCAAACTCTCACGAGAGTTCTGCTCATCTATACCAATAAAATGCTTTGTCCTGAATGACTGACTGACTGACTGATGGATCAACGCACAGCCTAAACCGCTGATTGTAGAGACCTGAAACTGGGAGGGTGTGTTCTTTGTATGACGAAGGGATCCGATAAGAAAGGATTTTTAGAAATTCCACCCCTAAGGGGGTCAAAAAGGGGTGCAAAGTTTGTATGGGACAACCAGATCCCTTGGTCCAATCTACTTCAAATTTTGCATACACATTCTTTTACAAAATTGACGGAAGATTTATTTTGTATTTTATTTAAATTCATCTCTTAAGGGGGTTAAAAAGGGGTGCAAAGTTATTATGGGGGTGATTTGCTTTGAATTTGATATCAATACTCTTTAGTGCTTACGATATTTTTTATTTTTGACAGTCATTTGACATATCTGAGACACAATGTTTTGACACATCGCCGCTTCTCACAAAAAGTATACAAAAACGAAATTTTTGCGAAATCGAGTTATAGGTATATACAGAAATACTCAGGATCACCTAATGTTTCTCTTCAATAGTGACTAAAAAGGCTACTTCACAAAATCGCCGCTAGGGGATCTAATGTTTAGTTTTGAATTGGCGCGATTTTGCATCTTTTTCGCACAAAAAGAAATCATTTTTCAGTTTAGACAAAGCATCCGTAGAATCAACGTAGTATTTTCTCATAAAAAGTAAAAAATAACGAAATTACAACCTAAAGGTAAGTTATAATTCTCTTTAATACTATATTATATCGTATTTGAATGGTATTCGTGATAAAAGTGGCCTCACATTTAGCCAAATATTTTCAGAAAGACAATACATACTAAAAATTATGCAGTTTTTACGATAAAATATTGAACTAATAAACTGTATTATTTATGAATTGTTTAGTTTTGACGAAAAAAATATGTGGAAATAGAAGATACTTTTTTAAATTGTATAGTTTAGAAATGGTAAAGATGACTAATCTAATAAGACTATTTCGAAATTACTTCCTTTGGAGTTAGGCCATGGAGGAGGAGTAGATCACATCCTGGCCCAGAGCGAATGGTCTGTAGAATGATCTTAAGTACTTGTTGCTAGGCACTGAGGAGGTCCCAATGAAACTGCACTGATTTAATTTACTCACTGTTACTATGGATTTATTGTTGAGCACTTTTATTACCCAACCACTGTATACTGTATACGACCGTCAAGTAGTATGGGTCGCTTAGTTGTTTTAGGTACTTTCGCCTCATTCGCGCGTCCATTGAGCTTTAGAAGTATAGTAGTAGTCCAACAATAGGTCGAAGCGATGAAGAATGCCTTTCTTCGTGCAGTCTATTTCTTGAGGAAACGAGTCTTTTTGTCCTCGTCGCAGCCATTCGTTGCCTTCTCGATATGGTCGTGGCGCAGTGTTCTTCTTGCGGCAACAGTCCACGAACTGCAGTACTCTTGCCCTGGATCTAATCGGCTGATATCAGGCTGTGCTGCATCCCCTTTTTTCTGTTCTTCAGTGATAACGTATAGCAGTTCAGTTGCGATGTCATCGCTGCTTTCTTCTGGGCGTGGCCAGTCTCGCCTAGGCTTCTCTAGAAATGACTCCAATCCATGGATCTTATTATGACGTTGGCACGTAGCCGGCTCGTGTTGCCACATCAGTTAAGTTCTGGTGAGTTGCAGGAACCCACTGCCACGTCTGCTAAGCTCGCTTCTTGGGTGGTCTCGCCGAGCCAGTGTGCTACAAGGGTCGTGTAGCGTCGACTTCCGTTCCTCAGCCAACATAAGTAAAACTGTCTGCAAGTCACTCCAGTAGACAGTGTCATTGATGCGAAGTCAGTGTTCTTGCTCGATGGCCTTCGCAAACCTTGTTTCAATCAATGCTGCTTGTAGCTCCAATCTGGGACCTTCGCGCGTGCTGCCACCAGTACTTCTTCTACTTCCTTGTCCAGTATCACCTGTTGTTGCTAATATCTTCATGGAAGATTTTGAAGCCAGAGCCCTGAGCACATCACCTGTAACACCGAGGTTTTATAAACGGTACGTAGATGACACTTTTACAATTTTACCCACCAATAGTGTTTCTGCTTTTCTTAATCATCTTAACTCAATTCATCCAAAAATACAATTTACTGTGGAAATTGAAGCAGACAATAAACTAGCTTTCTTAGATATTTTACTTACTAGGAATCCAGATCATACGCTTAGCCATACAGTCTTTAGAAAAGCGACCCATACTGATAAATATCTCAATGGTGCTTCTCACCATCATCCATCACAGTTAGCTACCGTGGGCAAAACTTTGTTTCAGAGAGCGAGGGGCATCTGTGACGACCGACACCTGGCTGCTGAGCTTCAGCATGTAAGGAAGGTACTCCGGGAAAACCAGCTTCCAGTACCACGTCGTTGCAGACCCCGTGCCAAGCCCATGACAGTTGAACGCCAACCTGCCGTACTACCATATATGAAGGGTGTCACTGACAAAATTGGGAACATCTTAAAGCGAGCTTCTATCAAAACCTACTTCAAGCCGCAAAGGAAGATTAACCAATTTTTACCACCGGTCAAGTGTCACATACCTCTTCAAGATGCAGGGGTGTACAAACTGGAATGTGACTGTGGCCTCTCCTACATCGGTCAAACAAAGCGTAGTATAGGCGTGCGGATTAAAGAACATATAGCTGACATGAAACATAGACGGTCAACGAAATCTGCAGTATGTGAACATGCCTTGGATAAACCTAACCACTTCATACGTTTTGACCAACCTAAGGTACTCGCGAAAGAACGGCGTTTTGTTCCTCGCATGCTACGTGAGGCCATAGAAATAAGAAAATACCCTAATTTTAATAGAGAAGATGGTTGGAAAGTTCCACCGGCATGGGATCCTATTCTTTTGAAGACACAACCAACATCTCATACTGCAAGATCTCAAGACACTGTAAGCTCTTTCTGCGTGGATAGGAACATCAATTAATATTAATGAGTGACGGTAGTTTAATTTAATTTTTCATAACTATGTAATGACAAATAACACCTTAGTCTGCCTGTGACCACGGATGCTGTAAAGCATTCGAAACGTCAGGCATAAAATAAAAATAAACGTTCGCGAAATCAATCCGTAAAATTGTTGTTTTATTGTAATGAGTATTCGCGTAAACTTCAGAACCAAATATGTGAACCAGTACGGACTGGATACAGCAAATAAAATTCGCCGGTTAGAAGATCTCAAGACCAAACGCGCGAGGAAAATAACATCTTTGAATTTCCTCAAGAGGTGCAGAGACCACAGCCTCATCCCAAGATGTGTCCGAATTTCTCCAAAGAAAGACATACGTGGGAGTGCGAAGATCTTAAACCAGGCAAGTCGAAAAATGCTCCGTCATCTCATACACCAACATCATAGTGACCTAATACATCTAAACGCAACCGTCGAGAGTTTAATTCAAGATTTAAGATTACAACTATCCCAGCTAGATTTCGATGAATGTATGATAATACTAAAAAGACGCGAAAAATCTAAATACAATGACTGTAAATTAAAACAAATTCAAAAATACAACAAACTGTCATCTTCAACTTTAGTAAAACGGAACGCAACAAATGTCACTTTACCAACCATAGAGAACAGAAACCGGGCAGTTGTCAATCTATCAAAACAAACTTTGGATGAAAACACCGTTGCAATTCTAAATAAAGGCCTTAATTTTGCTGTTACGCCGCGTAAAATACCATTCGAGGAAATTATTTGTAGCGTGGAAGATTGCCTGGTTAAAAATAACGTAAAGAAAGAAGACGCGGAAGCATTGCGACAAGACATATCTTCTGTCCTACGTAATAGCAAAGTCCCGAAGTCAAATCTCTCTCGCGACCAATATCTAGCACTTAAAAACCTGAAAACGAGACCAGAACTAACAATCTTACGCGCGGACAAGGGAAATGCTACGGTGGTAATGGATACATCGGACTACAAACTTAAAATGTCGCAGTTGCTGTCGGACGAATCCACCTACAAACGCGTGAAAACCGATCAAACAACTAAAATATTAAAGAAAACTAGCGACTTAGTGAAAAAACACAGTGAAAGTTTAAGTCTAGATGTACAACAATTAGTACCTACGTGTGCAAAACCGCCTAAACTGTATGGGTTGCCTAAAATTCATAAGACTGATATTCCTCTGCGGCCTATTGTAAGTCAAATAGATACTCCAACATACAGATTGGCTCAACATGTAGCTAAAACACTATCTAAGCTTCGTGGAGGAACAATGGCGCATGTGAAGGATTCCTACCAGTTCATCAGTGACATAAAACACCTACAATTGAAAGATGATGAGACAATGGTTAGTTTTGATGTACAGTCCCTATTTACAAGTTTACCTGTACAGGACTGCATTGAAATCACCAAAAGAAAGTTAGTTGAATTGGACATGCCGATTGAATATGCAGAACTATTGGAGCATTGCCTTACATCTGGCTATTTACTGTGGGACAACAACTTCTACGTTCAAGTTGATGGTGTTGCAATGGGCTCTCTAGTATCACCTGTTGTTGCTGATATCTTCATGGAAGATTTTGAAGCCAGAGCCCTGAGCACATCACCTGTAACACCGAGGTTTTATAAACGGTACGTAGATGACACTTTTACAATTTTACCCACCAATAGTGTTTCTGCTTTTCTTAATCATCTTAACTCAATTCATCCAAAAATACAATTTACTGTGGAAATTGAAGCAGACAATAAACTAGCTTTCTTAGATATTTTACTTACTAGGAATCCAGATCATACGCTTAGCCATACAGTCTTTAGAAAAGCGACCCATACTGATAAATATCTCAATGGTGCTTCTCACCATCATCCATCACAGTTAGCTACCGTGGGCATAACTTTGTTTCAGAGAGCGAGGGGCATCTGTGACGACCGACACCTGGCTGCTGAGCTTCAGCATGTAAGGAAGGTACTCCGGGACAACCAGCTTCCAGTACCACGTCGTTGCAGACCCCGTGCCAAGCCCATGACAGTTGAACGCCAACCTGCCGTACTACCATATATGAAGGGTGTCACTGACAAAATTGGGAACATCTTAAAGCGAGCTTCTATCAAAACCTACTTCAAGCCGCAAAGGAAGATTAACCAATTTTTACCACCGGTCAAGTGTCACATACCTCTTCAAGATGCAGGGGTGTACAAACTGGAATGTGACTGTGGCCTCTCCTACATCGGTCAAACAAAGCGTAGTATAGGCGTGCGGATTAAAGAACATATAGCTGACATGAAACATAGACGGTCAACGAAATCTGCAGTATGTGAACATGCCTTGGATAAACCTAACCACTTCATACGTTTTGACCAACCTAAGGTACTCGCGAAAGAACGGCGTTTTGTTCCTCGCATGCTACGTGAGGCCATAGAAATAAGAAAATACCCTAATTTTAATAGAGAAGATGGTTGGAAAGTTCCACCGGCATGGGATCCTATTCTTTTGAAGACACAACCAACATCTCATACTGCAAGATCTCAAGACACTGTAAGCTCTTTCTGCGTGGATAGGAACATCAATTAATATTAATGAGTGACGGTAGTTTAATTTAATTTTTCATAACTATGTAATGACAAATAACACCTTAGTCTGCCTGTGACCACGGATGCTGTAAAGCATTCGAAACGTCAGGCATAAAATAAAAATAAACGTTCGCGAAATCAATCCGTAAAATTGTTGTTTTATTGTAATGAGTATTCGCGTAAACTTCAGAACCAAATATGTGAACCAGTACGGACTGGATACAGCAAATAAAATTCGCCGGTTAGAAGATCTCAAGACCAAACGCGCGAGGAAAATAACATCTTTGAATTTCCTCAAGAGGTGCAGAGACCACAGCCTCATCCCAAGATGTGTCCGAATTTCTCCAAAGAAAGACATACGTGGGAGTGCGAAGATCTTAAACCAGGCAAGTCGAAAAATGCTCCGTCATCTCATACACCAACATCATAGTGACCTAATACATCTAAACGCAACCGTCGAGAGTTTAATTCAAGATTTAAGATTACAACTATCCCAGCTAGATTTCGATGAATGTATGATAATACTAAAAAGACGCGAAAAATCTAAATACAATGACTGTAAATTAAAACAAATTCAAAAATACAACAAACTGTCATCTTCAACTTTAGTAAAACGGAACGCAACAAATGTCACTTTACCAACCATAGAGAACAGAAACCGGGCAGTTGTCAATCTATCAAAACAAACTTTGGATGAAAACACCGTTGCAATTCTAAATAAAGGCCTTAATTTTGCTGTTACGCCGCGTAAAATACCATTCGAGGAAATTATTTGTAGCGTGGAAGATTGCCTGGTTAAAAATAACGTAAAGAAAGAAGACGCGGAAGCATTGCGACAAGACATATCTTCTGTCCTACGTAATAGCAAAGTCCCGAAGTCAAATCTCTCTCGCGACCAATATCTAGCACTTAAAAACCTGAAAACGAGACCAGAACTAACAATCTTACGCGCGGACAAGGGAAATGCTACGGTGGTAATGGATACATCGGACTACAAACTTAAAATGTCGCAGTTGCTGTCGGACGAATCCACCTACAAACGCGTGAAAACCGATCAAACAACTAAAATATTAAAGAAAACTAGCGACTTAGTGAAAAAACACAGTGAAAGTTTAAGTCTAGATGTACAACAATTAGTACCTACGTGTGCAAAACCGCCTAAACTGTATGGGTTGCCTAAAATTCATAAGACTGATATTCCTCTGCGGCCTATTGTAAGTCAAATAGATACTCCAACATACAGATTGGCTCAACATGTAGCTAAAACACTATCTAAGCTTCGTGGAGGAACAATGGCGCATGTGAAGGATTCCTACCAGTTCATCAGTGACATAAAACACCTACAATTGAAAGATGATGAGACAATGGTTAGTTTTGATGTACAGTCCCTATTTACAAGTTTACCTGTACAGGACTGCATTGAAATCACCAAAAGAAAGTTAGTTGAATTGGACATGCCGATTGAATATGCAGAACTATTGGAGCATTGCCTTACATCTGGCTATTTACTGTGGGACAACAACTTCTACGTTCAAGTTGATGGTGTTGCAATGGGCTCTCCAGTATCACCTGTTGTTGCTGATATCTTCATGGAAGATTTTGAAGCCAGAGCCCTGAGCACATCACCTGTAACACCGAGGTTTTATAAACGGTACGTAGATGACACTTTTACAATTTTACCCACCAATAGTGTTTCTGCTTTTCTTAATCATCTTAACTCAATTCATCCAAAAATACAATTTACTGTGGAAATTGAAGCAGACAATAAACTAGCTTTCTTAGATATTTTACTTACTAGGAATCCAGATCATACGCTTAGCCATACAGTCTTTAGAAAAGCGACCCATACTGATAAATATCTCAATGGTGCTTCTCACCATCATCCATCACAGTTAGCTACCGTGGGCAAAACTTTGTTTCAGAGAGCGAGGGGCATCTGTGACGACCGACACCTGGCTGCTGAGCTTCAGCATGTAAGGAAGGTACTCCGGGACAACCAGCTTCCAGTACCACGTCGTTGCAGACCCCGTGCCAAGCCCATGACAGTTGAACGCCAACCTGCCGTACTACCATATATGAAGGGTGTCACTGACAAAATTGGGAACATCTTAAAGCGAGCTTCTATCAAAACCTACTTCAAGCCGCAAAGGAAGATTAACCAATTTTTACCACCGGTCAAGTGTCACATACCTCTTCAAGATGCAGGGGTGTACAAACTGGAATGTGACTGTGGCCTCTCCTACATCGGTCAAACAAAGCGTAGTATAGGCGTGCGGATTAAAGAACATATAGCTGACATGAAACATAGACGGTCAACGAAATCTGCAGTATGTGAACATGCCTTGGATAAACCTAACCACTTCATACGTTTTGACCAACCTAAGGTACTCGCGAAAGAACGGCGTTTTGTTCCTCGCATGCTACGTGAGGCCATAGAAATAAGAAAATACCCTAATTTTAATAGAGAAGATGGTTGGAAAGTTCCACCGGCATGGGATCCTATTCTTTTGAAGACACAACCAACATCTCATACTGCAAGATCTCAAGACACTGTAAGCTCTTTCTGCGTGGATAGGAACATCAATTAATATTAATGAGTGACGGTAGTTTAATTTAATTTTTCATAACTATGTAATGACAAATAACACCTTAGTCTGCCTGTGACCACGGATGCTGTAAAGCATTCGAAACGTCAGGCATAAAATAAAAATAAACGTTCGCGAAATCAATCCGTAAAATTGTTGTTTTATTGTAATGAGTATTCGCGTAAACTTCAGAACCAAATATACTTCCTTGTTGCTGTAGGTGAGCCTCCAATGTGCAACCGTCGCGTAGGGTTCTTCCCTCGCGTCGCAGAAGATGTATCTCGCAACGTTGCACTTCTCTTCCCACGTTTTAGCATCGAGAAAGCCGCAGTTTTTAATCTATTTTAGGCTTGTGATCCAGCCCTTGGATTCCATGACGAGATCTTCTGGACTTGGTTTGTCCTATCCAGTATGTAGAGTGATCTTAGCTGCCTATGCTATAGCAGCTCAGAAGTTTGACAGATACTTTCTGTCAAGAAGAAAGTAAAAATCTCAGAGATTATTATAATATTTTTATTACTCGGAAAAACTTAAAAAATGGTTGTTTTATTAAAAGCATAATAGTGTGCCGTGATGTTAAACGTCTAAAAGTTATAGTCATACCTAGTAATAATGTTTAATTCTTTATTTTGTAGAAGATTTTAATAATTTTACAGGTTTAATGTTAAATGTTATGTTACATTGTTGCTTTTTTTTCATTTAAAAACGCCATCTTTTTTTATGTTTTCTTCATAAATAAACTATCACTTAACTAAATTATGATCAGATATTTTCTCAAAAAGTAGCTAAAGTCAAAACAAGTATTTTTTAAAGATTTTTTTTCATATCTACGTTTTCTTAATATTATCCAATAAAATATTATTTTGAAAGATAAAGGATTGAATTATTTTTAGATAAAAAAAACTACTTCTTAACTTTCTAAATGACGCTTTTATTAATTGTTAAACTTTCAAAACGCTCTCCTCTAAAGTTTGGTATTTTTGAGATTGTACACTTTTTTAGCGAAGCGGCGACATGTTTGTTATTAATTTTACTCTCGAGAAGAGATTTTATTCCTTAAAATAGTAAAGAATGTTTTTATGTATTGAAACAGGGTAGGTATCAAGCGGTCTGTGTCCAGTGTAATATGCAGATCGTTTGTTCATATTGTTGGTGGACATTCTACGCTGTTCCTGCGGTCGATAGATATCCGACCTGGAACTTTTTTGCAAATTTTTCCTGAGGGCCTATGTTAAGCAGTGTACGGCCTTGGGTGTTGATGATGATGATGGGGTAGATCCCTACATATAATTTTCCCTTTGAATTCAAACAACTCAAGCTCAAGTTCAAACTCTTAAGGTAGCGGGAGAAGACTTGATATGTTATGTGGCATTATGCTGTGTAAGCGCACAGAGTAGCCTGGGCCTCTATTTTTGAATCACTCGCGTCAAGATGGCGTGTGATATTCAATGTTTAAAGTCGAATTTTGGAATGAAAACCACTTGTAATCTACACAAAAAGGATTTGAAAAATCATTTCTCAATTTTGTGAGTACTCACGTCTAGATTTTGAGTGACTTCCGTTGATTTTTTATGTGTTTTCGAACGAAAATCACACGCCATATCCAAGCGAATGATTCAAAAATAGGGGCCCTGGTCTTTTTAGCACCCGGATACATATACTATTGACGAAAGGCGTAAAGTATTTCCATTACGTTGTAAAATAAAAAGATAATATCCCCGTCTAAGTTTGACTAGATTAAAGACCAGGCTACGTGTGAGTCTACACAACATATAACATTTGTCTATAATTTAAAAACTGATGTTATTTTTTGTTTGGTTGAAGGCGCTAATCACAGGAACTATTGGTCCGGTTATAAAATATATTAGATACATTGGTAAAATGAGAATTTATCGGGGTAGGCTTTTGAATTAGTTTAATACTTAGAGGCTTATAAATATTTTTGCTACTACTAATTTATGGGAACGGAGTAAAACTAAAACGTGCGTACGAAGTCGCTGGCGGGCCGCTAGTAAAATAATAAAAAGCTTGTTATAAGGCCGCCCATTTGAATTTCATTTAAAAAGATGACTTCTGTGACTTGCAGTCCTGCTCTTTAGCCGTTGGGGTATTACATAACACGATGCCAGTAGATTATTGCAATAGAAGTGAAGTGGTTTTAAGTCTTGTGATTTAAATCATTGCGTTCTGCGGTCAGCTCCATATGAAATTGGCCGGAATCGGGCAGCGTTACTATTGACCAGAACGCAGAACGCATCCAGTGTATCAAAACAGACATACAACAAGCAGTACGCAGTAAGAGATGCACTGTGCATCCGCTGGGCTTCTTCAGTATTAGTCGATTCACTAAGCAAATGACAATGCTGGCATCGAGAACGATAAGATAGTTTGACGATTTTCTTTTACTTCAACATTGAGAAGCGCATTTAGAACCGTCGAGCTATTCTGAAATTCAACCTCGACGTCGAACACAGTAGTGATGTTGTCGTTAGTGAATTGCCCCTGCTCATGCCATGCCACTTAGTACGGATAGCAAATAGCATTGCTTTCACTTGTTACAAAATCACCTTGCCGTTGCTACTTACCTCGCTGTCTACGAAGTTACAGGAATGCTTAGTTGGTTTCTTTATTAAATTATCCTGATGTTTACGTTTCAGGCTTGTAATTCAATTTTTGTCGCGCGTACCGTCTTTTACGGGAAGCAAATTGTAATCATATAACGCAATATTGCTGAGTTGGCTTAACAATTATGGTGGGTACCCACAATGTGTTAAAGCAGGTTAAGATTTCGTTCTAAATTAAGTTTTTAGGCGCGGACAATTTTGTATTTTATAAGAAGATAGTTTTAATGCTACGTTGCATACAATTTTTATACAGTAAGGTTGTGATGACCCCTTAATATTTTAAAATTTTTCACAATTTAATTTGCATGAACCAATAATAATAAAAGATACATATAAGATTATTTTTGGGTCTATGTTAATGCTCATTATTAGTTTTAAGGGAAAATGAAATAAGGTGATTATCAGTAAGTATTTTTATTATTGTATTTGATTAAAAAACCTTTTCTTACGTTTTCAGATTATTCAAATGTAGAGTTAAATATTATTAAAATACCATTGAAACTAGTGTTTAATAACAGATTCTTTATTAAATTTTAGTAGCAGAATGATTAAAGTTAAAACAAATATCAATTATTCAAAATTTAACAACGATGAGTTGTAATTGCTTTTGAAATTTCATTTCCATACTAATTTAGTTGGGGAAGATCAATAGTCTTTATCAAAAGCTATTTAAATAGATAAGCAACACGTAGGCTGTTTATACCTTTCAAAACGATTTACGTTATCAGAGTTATAAATGTAATTACATTGTTTCTGGATCGCAGACATAGGCATGCCGTTATCAATATAGTAGCGACCCTTCCCAGATTTTCTACAAACAATTAAGTTTTTCCATGACATAGCTATCAAACATTACCCAACGCCTTATTTTAATCTTTGGTAACCGCATGAAAATCCTTATATAATTTTAAGTTTATTAAGAGCAAATAGACGTACGCAGAAGGGTGCAAAGGAATTCCTTAAAAAATGGTCATGTTAATATTATATTAGGGCGCGTTCTCAATATTTCGTTCATGATAGTCACGTTAAATCTATCGTGACGATCATCGTGTCAGCAAAGCGTTGTGGAAATGTGGATTGTGTATTTCAATGGAAGTTGTCACATTTAGGACGTACGACTTGTACGTACGAGCATGACAGATTTAACATTTTGTTTTCCCAAAGGTAATAAAACAGTTAGAGACGACTCTAACTGTAGAGGTCCAACTACAAAATGACGATGAGATGACGTAACTACAAAATCCTGCGGCATCGCTCCTGTACCTACGTAGTATTCGTATTGAAATTTCAATATTTTGTCTGTTTTAACCGTATGTGTTTCCCACGGCTACATCTCGTAATTGCAGGTACTGTTTTATGCCTGTTGCCGTTTAGTAGCATATGCGTTTTAATGCTAATATCCACACGGACCCGCAAAAACCAATACCAGTTTTTTACTGATCCAGGTTTTTCATTAAACTGGACCAGTTCCATGCAACACAGTTACCATGGCAACACTGTGCAGGCGAGATAGACTGTTGACAGGACTCATTTGACGGACAACCCACCACGCCACCACCCACGTAAAACTGGCGTGCTTACAAACCAACGTTTTCTGCGGGATCCAGTAATGCAGTGACCCGCAAAACTGTACTGCTGTGGGTAACGGCCCTAAGTATAAAAAAGTAATTATATACATAATAGGATATATTGTTTGCTACTTATGTTTTAACTCAGGCGTTCCTTCTAATTATTACACCGTTATTAAATAGATCTAGTTACAATTAATGAGATTAATGAGGCAAAGAAGAAGAAAATGAGATTTGGAACAAGCCATATTTAATTTAATATATAAACGTGTTTACTATCGGATAATGGTGATGACACCAATTTCAATTTCGTGAAGTAAAAAACGGAGATCAAACACTTAATTAAGTCATATCGAGCCAAGGAAATGGAATGTTGATTAGTTTAGCCAGTTTTGACAAGTGGCTCTTTGATGAGTAATAAAGGGAATTAATTTGCGGCTGGTTTGGATATTATAACGACGATTTGACCCAATTTATTTAAAAAATATATTTTGGAGTCGGTGCACATTAAAATACTTACACTCACGAAGTTATGAGTGCGTGATTGGAAGTCTTAAAAGATCAACATACTCAAATATTATCAAATTTCAACAATATAGCAATCATACAGGTCACAAAATAACGCATTATTACCCTACCTACCTACTGTTTTGAAGTTGGTAAAAATAAATAGCTTTTTTTGAAGTCACTAATAATAATTTGGAAGCCTTGTTTGTAATATTGCTAGTCAATGTTTCAAGCAAAACAGCCAAAAAATATCCCTAAAGGCGTTTAATGGCTTAGCAGCCAACATAAAACAGGGATGAAATAATGCTAGTTCCAAAATTTTAACTTTGAATTATAAATGTCCGGTCTTCCATAAAATAGTCGTACGTAGAAAACTGGCCTTATGCCATTATTTGCGTAGTTCCTACAAATGCGTGGCGCAACTCACACAAGGGACGTGACTTCAGACCAAAAAGTTAAAAAGACCTAACCAAACTAAATACGAACCCGACTCGAAACTTTGTTGTTTTGTTAGGGTCGTTGTTTTAACAAACAGGATATTATAATAATACCTACTCGCCCAAGCTTTTGTGGAAGAAAAATCTTCAAAACTATGTTTAGGACCAAAGTTTCACTGTAATGTAGGGTTGAGGTATCTTACGCATAACCACCTTACCAGCAAAAATCGTTAAAACCTCGCGCCGTTTTGTATTTTATAGGTTTGTTGTGTTTGAAGTGACGCCTGTTCTTGTGTTTTGGTGTGTGCAAGCAATTTTTGTTGAAAAGTGGATAGGTGCAAGAGACCTCGATCTATATTGTTATAAATTTAAGAGTAAAATTTCTTATAAAAACATATTTACTTACGAAATCATATTGTTATATTATCAGTGTTTTACAAATAAATACTTCAGGCACAACGCTCCATATACTCAAGCGACCACACATAAGAAAGAAAGTGGCTTGGTAATAGTACATTGAGCGTAGTAACATCTTTTATGTCACACAAAAATACTAAGGAAACTATAAGGCAGACATATCTATGTTGCTATGAGAAGGAAAACTGGTATTTCAGCCAATAAAGGAGAGACAAAGGCACTGAAAATCGCATTACGTATCACATCTTACCGCAGTTTCTACCCTCCTTCATATAATTCACGCATTATCTTGCTATGATTGAGGAGTGAATATTTTTTTTTGTACAAAATCTATTACATAAAACTGAAAGTATCTCGTTACTAAAACACTTCTACTCTTAAGCATTCATTAACTAGTAATTGATGAAAAGTATCTAGTTCATCTGTGAAATTTCTCAGATAAAAAATGAAATCCATGAACTGAAATATGATCAAATTGATTGTAGATTTTCCAAAATACTTATTAGTAATTTTAAAATTTACAATAAACAAAACGGTGTTAATCGATTCATTCAAGTATGTAAAAGCTCATTATTGTGAGCCCGTGTTCGTGTGTGAGTGTGTGCGTTGTGATGTTTAGTCCCATATTAATATTCACTTTTTCTTTCTTTCATAATTTGTAGCGAGATTTTTGATAACATTATCCCGTCAGCTTTGTTCGAATGTTTTTTTTTCTTACAATCAAAATATTTACTCCCTATTTTGGTAATCTTGATTTTTTGTAACTACGTCGGACCAATAAACTCATGCTGTGTAGATAAATTGAAAACGTCCGTAGAAGGGTGGGAAGACGGAAAACCTTGTCACATCAATCAAAATCGATCTCGTAAAACGCTTTTCATCGATCAAAATAAGATTCCGATCACTAGGGAGGTAGGCATCAAATATGATTATGACGGGTATTGGTAATAAGTTGCTTAGCAGCCGGCTGCGATCTTAGAGCCTTATCACACTGATGATATGCGAGCGTGTTTCGGGCGGGGCGGGTGCACGGGGCGCAGATGACGCGTTATCGCGGCGTGAACGTCACGGACACTTAAACGATTTTTCAAGGCAAATTGTTGCAAGTCCCCTGCGTTGTCCGTCCGACGCTACGACGTCCACACCCGCTACGTGCACGACGCGCATAGCCCGTGCCACGCTCGCATCCCGCCATCAGTGTGTTAAGGCCCATAAATACTTAGCTATGTCAACGTCTATACTTGCAACCCTACATGCTCAAGGTTTTAGCGTGACGTTTTCGATTGATGTTCGAAACCGTAATCTCAATTCTACAATATCATTAAGTATAAACAAGTTTAGTTTCTTTAATGTATTCCTTAAGTTATTACAATTACTATTCGGTATCATGGTTATTCGGTATAATGTCCAGCCTCCAGTGATTAGAATGGAACGTTAAGAAGAAGATTCGGTATTGCGAACATGCTAAACGAATTCCTATATTTCTTATTTGGATTTATTTATTTCCAGATAGTATGATATTGTTGCATTCTTCAAAATTGTTTGGTGCAATATATTTTGTTACAAAGGGGAAGAAAAATACCCCGTTGACACTTACCACTTCAGAATAGGCACTCGGTTTTTTGTCGAGTTCAAGAATATATGGAAATGTGATGGAGACATATCGTATCTCACGATTTCACCCAGCAAGAGGAGGTTCCGCTGTGCGCTAATGTGACCTCTCTGTTGGTTAGGCCTCGGCCACACAGCTGGTACGCTTGGAATCAAACAGAATACATATCTTAAGAAGATATCCATAGTTTCGCCGCCCAGAGGATGCTCATTTGAAGTTTTAAATTTTAACAGAAAATAGATAGGAAAATTGACAGTCAGGAAATTGAACATTCTATCCATACAATTTCTGTCAAAATCTAAAAGACAAATTTGGCCAGCGGCGTCATCGGCAAGTCGACGGCTGACAAACCATCTTCAGATATTCAGTTGACGCATAGCTGACGGCCTCCTGACACCGCGTTCACCGCAGATGTTGCAACTTAATGACAGGATACATGCGTCGTCAAAATGCTTACCATGTGTCAGGACCCTTACCTAAAAGTACATCGACGTATCGTTCGTAGAAGTGAGTGCTCTATTTCGTTTTGTATTCACCGTCTTGTTTCTTATTTGATGCTTTTGCGGGAGAAACAATGGCCTCCATTTGGGGAATTTCGCATTAAGGGGATACTGTTAGTGCGGATTGAGTTAGGTTCAGACGTGATGAAATATGAAGGTCAAAGATTGCGGCAAAGTAAAAAGTTGCGGAGGTAATGATCTGAATTTTCTTAGCACATCTCGAGTTCGGACTTTATTTTTCCATCAGTTCGTTCCGACATAAAATATGCACTTAAGAGGCAGCTCCTTAATGGATTTGTTTTATAAGTATTGTTTTGGCAAATTTTCATAGGAGTATTTTTTTTCCAAGCATTTTTAGCATTTTTAACATAACATAAGTAAAGTAAAGTAAAGTTAGCCTGTAAGCATCCCACTGCTGGGCAAAGGCCTTACCTCAAATATGAGGTACATAAGATTATTAATTAATTACATTTATGGACTGTAAATACCATTGCAAGATTTGCGACGTTTTATATCACGAGTCAAACATGTATAACGTAACGCTTGCCAACCATTCGTTATGCGTGAAACTTTTTCATCAAAAGCGTGAAACGAATCATCACCTGACACATGCTTTTTGTAGCGACAAACGTCAATCAATCACCGACGAATAGAGTTTTCAATTACGAGGTGCGGGTCAAATTGCGTTCCATCATTTTTCATGTAAGGATTTTTCCGGATTTAAAAGTGATGACACATACATATGATCCATCTGAGATGATCACAGTGCGAGTCGGACAATTCTCTTTGATTTTAAATGATTGAATGATTTTGACTGTACAAATACCACGATTTAGTATGTTTTTGACACTCAGTGTTATTAACCAATACCCGCGAGTTTTTGTTTGTAATTTTTATTTTATTTATTTGATTTTACAGTTTTGTAGGTTGGTTTTGACTGTTATTGCGCTCATGAGTTGCGAGTATCTTATCCGTAAAGAGTCTTATTTTTTATTTAGGAAAAAAAAAACATTTTATATTATAATGCCTCATTTTTTTTGACACAACTATTCTAAGTAAAGCCGTTATGTAACAAAACGGTTTAGTTTAAGATGTATCTTTTTATCTAACTTTATTCATCTAATACTCCCTAAATTCTGATCATATCAATAATTAACAGCTTACGTTCAAAACTACAAGTAACTACTTAAATGTATGTTGTTTATGCAATCGTTATTCGCGAAGCCAAAGCTGCTGCAAAGCAACTCAATCTTTGATGTGGGCATACATTTAAATGTGTTAATTACTCGCTCCGCTCATCACCATAATCAGACCACATCAATTCATCGCACACGAGTCTTTGCTAATTTACACTATAAATAAATAAGTACGTTTACTCTCATCATACCATTTCAAATCCAAAATCATGGCAATTCATTAACCAAGATTCGTGTCTGTTAATATTTTATTTATTTGTTAGGTTCTAACCAAAACAGTATTAAAATTGATAAGATTGATTTAAAGTTTATTGTCCGACACCGACAATACCAACTCGATGATTAATTATAAACAAATCACTTGAAATTTAATCATTTTTAATAAACGGCCTTGATTTTCATTACATCCAATGTCTACCCCATCTTTTAAAAAAAGCCCAGATTCATTCATAAAAGCTTCATTCTAAATTGGCTTAGCCTTATCTATGTTACGTGTAACGAAGTTTGTAGAACAACGATACCATCATCACCTACAACTACTTTTCCTATCCATTTTTTGCGAATCGTTCAAGACACAAGACTTATACCACTCAACATACCCCAGTAATCCCAACGCTCAGTGGCAGTAAAAATGAAAAAGCGACAACCGCGATGTTAAAAGAACAAAACCAATAACGGTGAGGATATCTTCAAGTCACCTTGTGTTCAAAATGCACAGGGAATAGTCCATATTTCATTTTCGTCCGCTTCTTGAATACGAAATGAGTAGACTACCATGAATACTAAACAGAAAACAGTTTATTTCGTTAATCGTGCAAACAAGAACTTTCAGTTTGCTATCTGACGAATAGCAGGTATGTTGTGAACTAAAACAAAGCACGTAGGGTCGTAATAATGATGTAAATACAATCAAATTAGCATTTTCAACAAGGTCGAGTAGACACCACAATCCGTATTGATTTTAGCGAACAAGGATATTAATTTAATAGAACCAGAAGATTTGAGCGATGCCGTTAAAAATAAAGCACTTAATATCTAGGCGTTTGAACTAATTGGACTCGTAAGAAATCGTGTGAGAACCAAACCTTTAACAAGTAGAATTCATTAACGAATCTTTTGAATTCATTAAATTCATTTACAATTTAAAATGACACAAGGGTTTGTTAATTAGTAGCCCACATTTAAGGAGTAATTTTAGGCACAGAAGTGTCCCCACCAAGCCAAGCAAAAACGCACTGTCTTGTCTCGAAGCCATTCATATTTGAATTTTGGATCCCTCCTTCATCATCATCACTAATATAACTCCTTAGAAACGCTATTATTTTTATTTTAAGTACTAACAAACGTAAACTTTGCTACAAAAATATTTTAGGAATGGCGTACCGGTGGACACTGTTCATATTTTATTACAATTTATATCGCGGAGAAAGGTCGAAAACTTGAATCATTTCTTTATCTTTCCCTGTAGTTGCTAGCGGCTACCAAATGAAAGTTTCTCGCTTCCACGCATGTTTGAGGCAAAACTATTCGAGGTGTGGAACGATTACTTTGTCTTTCCAAGTTTTCGTGCGTGTGATATGAAAATATGACCCTAGGGAGCGTTTAAGGTTGGGGACGTTTACAAACGTCAAATATTTCGTTTCTAGTCTAAAAAACTTGAAAAACATACCACGGATTTTATTCATGCCATTTACTTTACTCAATGAACTAAGCTAAATTAAATATTGGATTACAAGATTAAAAAAAAACTACAACACATTGTTTCTCTTGATAAAATGTAGTATAGCAATTTCATTAATAACTAACTTTTTCATATAAAGATACAATATCTCACCAGTTGCCACATAAACAAAGCTTAATGACTTTCACAACAGTGGCAAAATACAAAGTTTAAAAGACGAATCTGAAGGTGATTATAGTAAGTATCTAAACGTACTGCGATATATATCGTTGAAAGGAACTCTAATATAAACTTCTGAGACCAAATTATAATATCGACATACGTATGCCCAAAGCCCCCATATATTATAACAAAGTTTTTGCATCAGAGACACTCATGAATATTTTTGCTTGTAAATTACAGGCACAAAGCTTCGTCAAGAAGACTTGTTTAAAAGTTTCGCCTTTAATAAAACTAAGTACCCAGCTTTTTATGGGAGCAGCTGTCACGAACTACTACATGAAGTAAGATATTAAAAGTTCTTGTCAAAGACTGGAGAGTCAGATAAATAAATCACTGGCCACTGAATTTGATTTAACTATACTCTTCTGCATAGTTGGTGGACGTCATGACTGAGTGTCGTGATCACTATGTGGAAAAACAAACAACGACTCTCTCAATTTTTTATTGGAGTTGTTTTCTGTTCATATAAAAGTCAGATCACTGGTAAGGACATTTCTACAGAAGGGTACTTTTTTTCTCAATTCGGTGGTTGATTTGTAATTTGGTTTTTTAAGTAATTTATATAACAAAATGATAAGTTTACCCCACCCTGAATCTAAAAATAACGATTTGCCTTGATTTTGTTGAGTGGTTTATGAGAAAAGTTAAGCACCGAATTGAAAAAGCACCGGATTGAGAAAATGAATTGAGAATTGATGTAACCTTATAAAAAAAAATATGTATTATAGAGTTACCAAAATAATAAATACCTAAAGCGTTTTGTTAAATAACTACTGGTCTATCGGTAATGGTTCATTTTAGGTTTTTCTGCCTTTCTTTATTGATTCTTTGAAATTTTATAAACTTGTCAAAAATCTAAACAACATTTTATTTATGTTTAGTAAAATTTTGAAATATTAACTTAACCACGAGGGAAGAAGCGAGTTATTCCCAATACAAGTGTCTCTGACTACTTACCGGGAAAACTCTGTAACATAATGTAAACTGATTTTTGGAAATAAACGTATTTTTATTTTTATTTTTATTTTATTTATGTTTGGTAACAAACACTGGTTGAAGACTTTCGTCTTCAGACAGTAAGGTAATTGAGACGAGAAGATACTCTTGCACAATTTCCCGAACGCCGCTGTCCCGCTGAGTTGGATTCGTCTATTGACCTCTTTCTCAAAGTTGGACCTACCTAATTGGATTACTTTTTCCAGGTAGACTCATACTCGTAAACAACTTTAAGAATTTAGTTCCCAACTGGATACTGGAGTAGGTACACCATGGGAGCTCGACATGATTTTCGGCTTTTCCATCCATTTCTTTGAGCCAAGGTTGACTATATGCAGAGAGGTTCTCAATATGAGTTTTTAAAGCTGATCCTCAAAGAAAGATTCCTGGCAAGAGATCAGCTGGCCGACCTAAAAGAAAATGAATAGATGACATCAAAGACTGGACCAAACTTCGTTTTTATGACCAGCTAAAAAGAGCGGCTCAATACCGCATCGAGTTCTACATGCTGACCTCCAAACTTCAATTTGAAGATGGCACCCCATGATGAAGGTTGTCCAGCGTCTTTGCCACAACGACTATATCATTGGCAAACCGGAGGTGTGTGATGGATGACATATGGATCCGAAACATGGTCACTTACTATTACATAGCCCTAAAAATAGTAAGCTTGAGTGGCAATGGGTAGGGCACATAGCGCGAAGAAGATGGCCGTTGGGGCACGAAAGTTCCAGATTGGAGACCCTTCGACCAAAGACGCAGCGTAGGACGTCCACAGAAAAGATGGACAGACTAGCTTGAAAAGATTGCAGGATTAAACTTGATGCAGACCGCTTGTGATCGGTCGCTGTGAAAAGCCGTGGGGTTGGCCTATGTTCAGTAGTGGACATCCTTTTCATAATGATGATGATGATGTTTATTTATCGATAGAACTAAGGATAAGTCATTAATACATAAAATCGCCAAGGCATTTATTTGGTCTGTCTGAAGTTTTTGAAAGTGGAAGGAATGAGGGAATGAGGAAGACCTAGGAGAAGTTATTTCGACCAAGTAAGGGGAAAAAATAAATGTCATGTCATACTAGGATGTCAAGAAAAAGGCAAATAAAAGAAATTAATGGCAATTGCTCCACTGACAAGAGCCAAGGTCTTAAGTTCATGAAGAAGTAGATTTGTGTTTGCACTTTTTCAATCTGTTTATTAGATTGTGAGGGAGAGAGAGTTTTACTAAAATTGGCCTAAGTCTTAGAAAAAATAAGACAGTGTCATACACAATCTCCAGCATAATCGTTTTATGAAATAAATGAAGCAAAATTCATAATATCATAGTGAAATCTCCATTCGGTGCCCATTTTACCGCGGAATTGAGATCCACGGAATTGACAAAATATCACAATACATAAAATTACTCAAAAATATTAGGAATAACTGACATTTTTACTAAATGTAACGGCAGAATGCAGTTAACACATAATAATTTTAGCACTAATCTCAAAAAATACTTCAAAAACATAATTAAAGTGGCACACCGATTTGAGAAATCACCCTAAACCAAAAACACCGAATGATTTCAAACCTCTGAAAATTGCTCCTCAACGCAACAAGTCCCCCGTCTATAGTGCTCGGCCACTCGGGCGCAACGGATAGATGTCGGGAATCAATAGTAAGCGTTTCTTTTAAGCGTAGATTGTGCTATAGGTAAATAAAAGTAAATTTCACCGAATTGAGGCACAACCCTCGGACAATATTTTAATGTGTCACTGTATTAAAGCTAAAGGATTCAGAATCAATATAAACACTGTTATGGCTTCATTATTTACTCCTTGTTACAGGAATGTAGGAATAATAATGAGTAAGTAATTATTTTAAAAGTTGTAAAACGAAATCGAGTAAATTCTGGAAATTGGACACTCTATTTTAGGCCAATTTCTGCCCGTTTTTGAACTTTCAGATTTTTTTGGGCCATATGTACATCCTGGCGGTCTTCTTGGTATGCTCTCCATCAGGCCAAGAGTTGTATAAATACGTGTGATTTATTTCGGACACTTTATTCAACTTTGAAGGTAGTTTTTTTGGTCCAGTAGGTCAATCAGTCGTTTCTGTAGAAATGCCCGTAACAAAGCGATTTATGTAAACGCTGATGCTTTTATGGTCTGTAAGATGTCCACCCCCCCCCCATCTAACTTTTGAATTAAGAAAGCGAAAATTTTGAAAAAAATATATGATGTAGATCTTAACAAAAACTTGCAACGAAAATTGGTTTGAATGAGATCAAATTAGTAGTTTTTGAGATATAGTACATTTTCATCAACTGCAAATATAACTTTGTCTTTCATACAAACACTATGAAAAACAAAGTTATTTTTGCTGTCAAAAAATATTGTGATATTTTCGCTAGGTGGAAGTGAGTGGACCCCCAATTCAGTTTAAGGGTGGTACGGAACCCTCAGTGCGCGGGTCCGACTTGCGCTTGGCCGGTTTTTATATAACAGATGGCACTTTTAAAAAATATTTTGCTTCTCTCTTTCTCTACATTTTCTTCCTTTTTTTATAATTGTAAGACGCACAATTATTTAGTGACACTACTCACCGCTAGATGGCGTTGGATTTACATTGACTCGCGGCAATTACTGCTGTTGCCGGATCCTTATAAACACGACTAATACTTCGTGTTGGTGTCTCAAGCCACTTTCTATCCGTAGCTTAAGGGACCCTAGTGACCATAGATGTGCAGAACACATCTTTTTCCGGATCAAGGAGTTATAACTCTTTCCTTCAAAAGAACTACTTCACTCCTTCAACTCTTCAACTCCCAAACACATCTGTGATTGTTAGGATAGTATTTCACTCATAATAACTCTAAATTGACTTAATGGTAGATAGATTGGAATAACTAAAGGCGTATTGAGCTAAATCGCATCTTTCTATTAAAATCTAATGTTTTTTGGTACCTGTAGTTAAAAACAATAGTAATGAGTACAATATTAATTATGATGAGCAAGTAAACAAGCATAGAGTCGTACGGACTCAATACGCATACCTTTTATCTCTTTTCGTTCTTTTAGACATTGCACTTGCCGTCTCAGTTCACATCTTTTCGAATCATTCTTAAATCCATCCTTATCACTATTGAGTTAAGGTTGAGTTGGGATGTGTGGAATCAAAGATGTGTGTGGCAAGCATGGGAGTTGTTTAGTATTCAATTCTTTGGCAGGGAATCACTCTTTCCATTCGAGTCATTCCGGAGTTACACACTTCTACTAGTGACCTCCGAGTGGCATTCAACTCTCTACAAAGCACTAGAGAGGCTTTCGAGCTGTTAGAACGCTCTATCAATAATAGCTCACCCATCGGTTGTATGTAAATCTTGGAAGTTCTGAAATAAAACCAATAACTGCTAACTGCGCTGTTTAACTACAAGAGTCCTTGTTACATAATGATTATTTTACGGCTTCGGAGAGCCTTTTCTGATATTTCAATGACATTTACTAGCTGTACGCACATCACATATAAAACCCCACTGTCAATACGGCAATTTCTCTCGCATTACTAAACCGTAAAAGCTAACACCAAAATGGCATGGAAATATCACCGGCGTTTTTGTGATTGGTTCGTTTTACTGGGGCTATATACGCTAGTGTTGTACTACGCCTCTAAACGCTCCGAACACATAATCATTTGCCACATCCATAAGCTCAACGATCCTTACAAACTCTCAGACGTGGTCTCAAAAGAGGCCACACTTAACAGTTTTAACAACCTATTCACATCCATAGTTTCCGAATTAAAGAATTTCAATAAATAATCCCATTCTAAACCAATGTTGGCCTTATAGTGTAATCCGATAGCACTGTAAGCTCAATAAACACTTATTGAGATTAGCAAAAAAAAAAAGATGGTCCAAACGATAGTGTGATGATCTATAGCCGACATCTAGTCGGTAAAGTAGGTACTAATGATATCAATGATAATAGCATTAGTCTCCAATATTTGGGTAAACTATAAATAAGAATAACCATCAATAGTTTTATATCATCGACGGCTTCTATAGCGACACGTGTGCATTTCGATCCTATAGATAGCTTTTTTTATTGTTAATTTTAATTCAATAACTATTTAATTTGTTATTTTGATGTTGTTCAATGGAATCTACAGTTTTTCTAAATAATTTATCAGGTCAATACCTAGATATCGATGTTTCAAGTGTCTATCGATAGTCAAACCATCGATAGTTTAGCAAAACTAATATACGGAGTAAGCCAGATAATCACCACTGCGCCAGCAAAATCCCGTTCGTTTTGTTGTGACATAGTTGTGCTGTTACAGCGCGATCGACATTATGCCACGCTACAAATTGGGGCGAAAAAGAAAATATTATCTGAAATAAAATGTTGGAGTATAATGTTCTCATTTTATAAAATAAAATAAGACATACAATTTAATCATTCGATTCCTTGGCATTCTCTATATTATCATTTATTTATGCTATGACTCGGAAATCAACGTTTAACTCTCAAATGTTATTATACTTCTACCTCTAGAAAAAAATGGTTTTAGAAACCTCAATGTCATTTTATAAGACCTAGGTTGGACTAAAAAAAAAAATTGTAGGTTTTAGTTTTGTATGCTCCCCTCCCCCCCCTTAAATATATTTTTTTAACTTTTTATATCTGAATCGGAAAGAGATTAACAAGAAACACCTTCGTACCAAGTTTCACAGCCTCGACTTTCAAGTAACAAATTCAACTTTATCAGCACTAAAAAGGTTTGATTTGAAACTTCTGCAGTATTTTTCTGTGCTCTATAATATTTTATACGATAATACAAGTGCGGCTGGTCTTATTTTTATCAAAGTTTGAAGTAATTTTCCAGGCAATGAGTTTTGATTTGAAAAAATGTTGGGCCGTTACTCCTAATTGTCTTGGGAGCTTTTTAATTTAGGAAGTTCTATTACTTCATATAAACGGTACACGCGCTTTACAAAAGGAAAATATTTCTTTATTTCTAATAAGTTTTTTTTACAAGTGGTTTCTGGAATCTCTTTCATAAAGACGACTTCGTAATAGGATTTATTAAAATAGACAAAAGAATCTTTGTGGCATTTGAGTCGACTTTAAGAATCCTGAAAATTTTATTTTGTTTTAAAAATATGTATATCTGTTATTGTCTAACATAAAAGAAAAATTGCCTTGAAGTTTGGTGCAACAGAACCTAGTCGTTAAGGCTGGGTAAAACTTATTTAGATTTTTCTGTAGTACTATTAATTTTAGCATTTACATAATATCTGTGTATCTCTAACAGTTCTTGCAGCGTATGCGACGAAAGTTCGAATCATTCTACATCATTCATCACCATGCATCATTCTACTGGCTTGGTTCACGTTTATCGTTATACCTTCAATAATTTAATATGAGTACATACTTTTATGGTTTATAGTCTACGTGTTATTCCAATTTATAAGCTATGTTTGTGTTTTTTCATCATAATCTATTTAGTAATTTCAACTTAAAAGAGTAACAAACATACATTCCAATATCCATCCTCACAAACTTTCACGTTATAAAATAAGTAGGTTGTAATATCAGTATGACTACTTGTTTATATTTATGTGTTCGTAACTAAATAACAGAATAATAAAACTGCCTAAATAACTTTGAGGCCTTCAATAAAATAGTACAACAAACGAGCGGTCCGCAAATAAATCCACCATAAACATTTGTATTACTCTTCAGAATCAACACTCATTTCTCCAAGGAACGAAAAAAACAATTTTACGCCCAAAGTAAATGGGGTAACTATTGCTCTAACGAGATTGTTCCAGCGAGTGGCATTAAAATGGACTCCTAAAGAAGAGCAAGACATATTACGCAGATATACTATTCCGTTTCAATTTTGTTAAGTAGTCTTGAATGCCTACAATTTGGTGGAGCGAATAAAACAAGAGCGATAAAAAGGCAGCGAGACGCCTTAGCTCCATCTTGGTGAGAGATTAACAGCTATAATCAAGCAATTGGGCGGATTACAGCGATTTTTATGTCGCCATAGAAGGTGGCGCCCCCAGCTCTGAGCGTGCCATCAATCAAGCTGAAACTCTGGCTATAACAATGACTGCACGGCGAAATTTTCGGAACCGCGTAAGGGGCGTTATAATAAATGTTGATTTAATGTGCGCTGTGTATAAAGTCGGGGAAGATGAGACCACTTGTCATACGGTATGCAGTATTTTCGGGTGAAGACTAGGTACGAAGGGATGCAAATTTGCTGTCTGTACCAACGTAAGTCAATCTTATAAGCGACGACGACGACGGGTTTGGTGTATTGGCTAGCGCTCCTGACTATTACGCCGGCCGTCGCGGGTTCGAATCCCGCAAGAGGCATATGTTTGTGTGATGAGCACGAACATTTGTACCTAAGTCATGGATGTTATATGTATTTAAGTATTTATGGGATACGCCCCCGTCATAATCTTTGGTACTCTGGTACTTCGTAACACAAGGAAAATAATTCAAAACCACGAAACCAGACAATTGGTGTGTTGTCTGGTGCATATTTATTTATTTATTTATAAGCATGTCTCACTTCAAATTTATACACATACTAGCTTTTGCCAGCGACTTCGTCCGCGTGGAATAGTGACTTCTTTCTCCCGTTTTTTACACATTTACCACTATATCTTTGCTCCTATTGGTCTTAGCGTGATGTTATATAGCCTATAGCCTTCCTCGATAACTGGACTATCCAACACAAAAAGAATTATTCAATTCGAACCAGTAGTTTCGGAGATTAGCGCGTTCAAACAAACAAACAAACAAACAAACAAACAAACAAACAAACAAACTCTTCAGCTTTATAATATTAGTATAGATAATTAACTCGATTGCCTCGTTCCTGTTACTTTAAAATGTACTATGCAATCAGTGCAACGGATAACGCACATAATAATATGACATGGGGTATTATACTACAAGAATAATATTTATTTGTTCCTACTTATTTTCATGTAAATGAAAGGCCGACTATAGATCCCTGGCTGGAGCTTATCCTTAAGAGTCGCTGTACTGCCGGCCGAACACAAAATCTTTAAATTCACACTGCTCATGCCCTCTTGAGCTTATTTATAGCTTCACTCGCCTGAATCGAATGTCCACTCGTAGAACGCGACCAAGTTAAAGTGACACTCCAACAACTGAGCCAATTCGTAACAGGACACCACCTAAATTCCGCCACGTCGAGAAACGGTTGTAAAAAGCGCGAAAATAGCATGCCCGGAATATTATTCCGGCTTAAATCTTGCATTGAAAGGTTTTGTCCAAGCACGGCCGATATTAATGGGCCTGCACTTTATAGGCATATTTACCGAACACTTTTTATGGAGTTTACTGAACATTAAGCCGTTGTTTTCAAGCGCATAATGCGATTTCGTGAAAAGCTTGCTGTAAAAGTACCTATGTAAAGGATTAATTAATTGTACAATTGTACCTATCTCCATTTTAGTACATTTTTCAAACGAGAATTCAGTGATTCTAATTAGAGTGCCTTTACTTAGATACTCGATTAGCATCTACGATTATTTATCTGTCTTATCGCCACTGTCAATTAAAACTGTGTTTGTGCATGCTATCATTATAGTAGTGGAACTGGTCCAGTTTAATAACAAAACTGGATCAGTAAAAAGCAGATAACGGTTTTTGCGATTCACTGCAAACGGGTTATCCGTTTGAATGTAAGCATTAAAAACGCGTAAGCTACTAGACGGCATTCTGCAGAAAGCAATACCGGCTGAAGTCTGAAGCAAAATTTTTGACATGTCACGTAAACAATTTCAATTTTGTGATTTTCTGCTGCATCGAATATCTTTTTAACTTTTAAAAATGTTTGTAATTTTTTAAGGTTCATCCAAATTTTTTCTCAATCAATATATAGACGAAAACACAAATTTTGTCACAGCTGCTTTCGGGAGCCATGCCTAGTTGTTCAACAGGGAAACTATGTCGCGACTTCCAACCTGCAAAATACGGCATGTCTCCGTGAGAAACGACCCTAACAGGTACACACATGGAGGGAATAAATAAACAACTTTTTGTACGTCGTATCAAGAGGCGTAATACTAAAACAAACCAATGATTTCACTTTTACCATATCCTTATAAGTTAATTACGCTGTAAAGGAAAACTGAATATTTTCCCCCTATATTCCGAGAAGGGACGTAATCAATCAAGGATACACTGCCAGCTAAGCATGTGTGCAAATAACAAATCGCTAAGAGATTACTAAGTATATTATGTCCACTAATAGAGCTATCATAATATCGTAGGATTTTTTTCTGAGCGTAATACCACGTAATACTCATTATTTGATAGATGTGTTCTGTGTTTAGATGTAACACATAAATGAAACTCAGATTTATAGCTCCAACACATAAGTCACGTATCATTTCACAACACTACGTATATGTTTTAAGAAATGAAACACAAAACGATCAATGTTAAACAATATTTCGTTGATAGAAACCACACAATTTATGCTCACACACTGTCAGCTATTTTTCGTCTCTCTCACAAACAACTAAATAATGCCGTAAGTGTTAAGGGAAGTCACGTATCGCGTCCAATATTGCGTTACTTATATACATGTATACATGTAGAACAATGTTAGCTTAAGTGAGAATGCCAGCTTTTATTTAGCTTAGTTTTTTTTTAAATACAGCTAACTGTAGTGTAGACGTATGTTTGCAGCCTTTTAGACGCTTTCAAAGTGGTAAAATGGGCGTCCCCCCCATCTAACTTTTGAACTAAGGTAGTGAAAATTTAAAAAATATGTGATGTAGATCTCATCAAAAACTTTCAACGAAAATGGGTTTGAGCGAAATCGAACTAGTGGTTTTTGAGTTATAGCACATTTTTATTAACCGCAAATATAACTTTGTCTTTCATACAAACACTATGAAAAACAAAGTTATATTTGCGGTCAACAAAATATTGTGGTATTTTGGCTAAGTGGAAGTAAGAATCCCTTATTCAGCTAAGGGTGGCACGGAACCCTCAGTGCGCGAGTCCGACTCGCACTTGGCTGGTTTTTTTTTGTGTAGACTCAACCCAAGGAGCCTTAAAAAAGTAGTATACATTTCACTTGTAATAAGCAACTGTGTTAGACAAGTAATCGGACCCTGTCTTACGCTATCCGGGCGCATGCTTAAATACGTTTCGGCACCGACACATTGACAAGCCTGTTGAATTTTGCAAGTGCTTTCGTTAACGCGTAGGTTGTGCCACCTTCATCAATGTTGCCAGATTACTCTCTCAACATTCGAATTATTTTTCGTAAAGCATTACCTATATAGTAGACTCAAGCTAGCGATTTTTTCACAAGGCGGCATACGAATAGGTTGGGTTAGGTTAGTATACATTTTTCAAATACTAAACTTACGGAGCCGGAGTCGACAACTAAGAAGAAATAAAATATGTTATCAAAGCAAGGAATAAGAAAATATCGGTCTAAGATTTTGAAAACGATACAACTTTCAAACACCTCATGGTCCAAACATCAAACGCTCAACGTACGATTGCTCTACCCAAATATCTTACCACAAATATTCATGAACTTGAGATATTCTCGCTCGTCTCTCCAGTCGTCACATAACCCAGTACTACATGTATATTTAACGGATTTGTATGGTATTTAGACAAAGCTACCTTAAACTTCAGCTTAAAGTAAAATCTGATCTCTGAGCGTAATTTATCGATCAATTACAAAGCGAAACATCGAACTGGAAAAGTATATTGAAAATTACCTGCCGCCGTCAATTAAAAGTACACCAAAGTTTATCGGAATAAATAAACGAATTTTGCATTTAATAGGGTTGGGTTTGTGACCGGTAATTTACGAAATGTGTAAATTACCAAAAACACGTAATTTACTCGGTAAAATTACCGATGACCGGGAAAATACTCAAATGGTTTCAATTAATAAAATTTAATGGATAAATTCACTAGGATCTTTTACCAAATATGTCGCGTCATGAATAACATTTCACACATTTTATACTGACTTGACAAGAGTTTACTTATTATCGTGCCAATAAACCGATCGATCATGTTGCTGAGTATTTTACCGCTATTTGGTAAAAAAAGAGTTTTTTACCATTCTTTACCATAAATTACCATATTTTTCATTACTTACCGTTTTTATTACTTACTCTGCCCAACTCTAGCATTTAATCGTTAAAATCATGCCCGACTTCTGTACTTTGAAATACAGTCACCTTCGGAAATACTTAGAATATTTGGTCGGTACTTTGAACGCAGCAAAGTCAAAAATTTGAATAATATTTTTTGACTGGCGGTACTTTTCTGTTCTGCTTCAGATTAACTTTACAACTCCAGGAAGATAAACTTGAGCTCTTTATATTAAATTATTCCAAAACTTGTAAAGTATAGAAGAGGGGATTTTCAGAAGTGCTAATTGATTGGTATTTCATTCTGAAAAGTTATATTTTAGGAGCGTTATCCAAAAATTAGACGGGATAAAAAAGTAGTAGTAAAGAGGTTATGAAAACACATTTTTCATATTAGTTATTGTCTTGCAATGAATATTTTTTTTTTTATTTGACTAAAATCTTAAATACCATATATTTAAATCTAATTAAATAACTTCTTTGAAAAATTCAGTTGTTCGCAGTATGTATTATATCTAAGGTTTTACATTTACAGTTTTAAATTATAATTCAATGTAAGCATTTCAGTTGAAAATCTTAATAGTATGGAGATGAAGGAGATAGCTACTATATAAGTACTATCTCGGATGCATGACACAGTTTCAGTTTTGCGTTGTAGTGGTTCGTTATAGTAAGATGGAACCTTTTTGTGTAGCTGTATTTTTTATTGCAACGGCATTAGGTCTGTATTTGCTTGTATTTAAACACAGCGGTTTCAAACAAACGCAAATAGGACTGCTTTGGCATTTTAAAATGAAAATTATGAGCATACTTTTTTTAATTTATGATTGATCAAATACCTAATGCTACTTATGTCGTTAACGTCGTAAATAATTGAATGTAAGTAACAAGCTATCCCGCATCTAACAAATATTTCCTGGAAATCCATGCCAAAGAATGTTCCAAGTCTTTTCAAAGAATCATTATAATAAGAACACATTTTTTTCGTGCTTTCTTTACAAATTGCTCATGAAAAGCGTGTATTTAAAATAAAATGTGTTTTACTAAAAAAAAATTAATTAACATGCAGATAATTGAAGTTCATGATATGGACAAAGATCTCTTCTCAATAGTTTTAGCGAGCGTATCAGAATCACAAAATAGCATGTCGCACATATATTTTGATACCCATCATAATTAAATACACAGACTAAAATCCTGTAGTAACTATCGACAAATAAGTACAGACTAACCAACGAATAATTCACGTCATATCGCTTACATTGTGAAACAGGGCGTCAGACGTTTAAAAAACTTACATAACGTATATTCTATTTTAATCAGTCAGGTATCAAACGACTGCCGGGAGTCGCATAACAATGGAATTTCTATTGTGTCTCGTTCACACATACTTGACGAGTTAAATATCACCTTTTTAAAAATATTATTACAACGAAAGTAAGAAATTACCAACCTGGACCATCTTTACAACGACAGACCTCTGCTAAAAAATCGATTACCTAGTTTTATTACTCTCATATAAAACGACCATTTGGTCAAAGATCCGAGAAATTGGGAGACTTTCGAACTAGCCAGATAAGAAAAAGTTTGCTCAGCTGTGCGACGTAGTTACAAAGCTTAAATAATAACACCCGTCTCAACTTTTGCCCACGCTTATTTGCCAAGCTATGTTGCCCTCATAAAAGCTGGCTAAGTGCGAGTTTGAATGTACAAAACGGGTTCCGCTTCTTCCAATTTCGGCGATGGCGGCAAACTGAACAGAGAGCAGAATGTTTATTTACTTCATTTAGTTCAGGATGGAAATTTATTGGAAGTCCATGCTGTCTCACTAAACACATGAGTGGATGTCACTCCTCACATTTTCTTGATGGGCAATTTAGTCCGAACAAAAAACGTCAAATTGGCTCGTGTCAGGATTACCTACTGATACAATTTCATCATGAGAATCGAGTAGGGCAGGTTTTTAGGACCAATCACTTTCATGTTTTTGATGTGCGAGTATAGGAAATCAGATTGGTGTTTAACAGGAAAGTTTTGAAATATAAATTGTTTTTTATATTATTAAGTTTGTTTGGTGTCAAAATACTATAAAAACAAAAATAAACTATAAGGTTTTGAAACTATTTTTTAGGTACGTTGTGTTTGACGTAACAATCTCTATTATGTCAAAATCGCACAAGTACCTAGTTGTCCAATACACAACTATTCCAGCCATTTATTAGAAGGAACCCTGATAAAGCTTGAAACTTTACCTACCAATTTATGCTATTGAATTGTTAGACATAATATTGAACAATATGACGTGTGGCGCCATTTTGCGTAACGCTCCAATAGAGCTTAGAGCTATAATTGATTTGGTACCCTAATTGGATGCCAAGAAATAATGGATGGTAGGGATCGATTCGTACGCATTCAAATCTTGCATGCTTTAAATTGTTGTCTTAGAATTATGAGTCGCAAATAAACTTGTTTATTGGTCAAGATCGATTTTAATAATCTCTGTTACTTTTAAAGAAACTAGGTGCAAAAGGTATAAGTATACCTGCTTATTAGCCGGGCGCCAATGACGTGAACTAATTTTATTCCAATTTACCTCGTCAATTTTTCCGAATATTTTGCAGGTCATCTTAATTTCTATTACTGGGTTTAATTACTATGCTTAGAATAAAAAAATAAAATTGATATATAGGTTACTATTATAAAATTGATATAATATTTTTTTCAATTATAATCCACTAATGCAAGAAGAATCGTGTATAAAAAAAAACATAACGTTTCTTATACGGTACGTCATTTCGGACAGGATTTTCTATGAATCCGTTTCTTCTAGCCACCCCAAAGTTGTTGCTGGATCGTTTGTCTAAGACATTTTGACTAATAACCTTAAAAAACCGGCTAGTAGGGGTTTTATGTCCAGCTATACAAACGCTCTAACCATAAAAATGGACACAAATATTTTTATATTTTTGACCATTTTGTGGTTTAAGACGTCTTTCAAAATGCGTTAGGCCCAGTGTCAATGACGCCGAGTTGACATGCTTATTGGTTAGGAACTTTGCCCCTAAAAAATTATATATTTTTACATTGTTGTACACATTGTTACCCTTTTGCATGTATATATCCATTTTTACGTCTAAATCATTATTATTACTACCTGCTTACCTACTTCAAACCAAAAAGACATAATCACGGAAGATAAAAGGACTTCCATAAAGCACATTTTATAATGGGATCCATTGTAATCACTTTTGGGCCGTAAAGAAGAACCTGAAATGCACTTAATGTAACTTCAGTAAAGTCGAGTTTTAAATGGACGTTGTTAAATTTAAAGTTCAGCAGCTTTATGTGCTTTTAAGATGGATGAGAACGATTTCACTTTCATGGTTTACCTATCTATATTTTTGATAACAGCTGTGAGATGGTGAGATTGAAATACAACAAAAGTAGCCCAACATTTGACAAGTATATGAAATATTTTTTTTTTGTTTTTGATATTAATCTACAGGGTGACTTTAAAAACATTGGCAATATTTAAAACTAAGAACCTATTCATGATTCATAGTCCCTTCCGCATATTAAAATGAAAATCAATTGCTATGTAATATCATTTCAAAAATCGTACAGTATCACTCCGATGTCCGTTTAGGCAGAGTAATTTTTTGATACGTTTACATAATATTATTTTTAGAAAATTTATAAAATCTGAAACAAAGTCGTAAACTATAATTTATTAGTTGGATTTGAAGCAATTATCATTTCCAAAGTGTTTGATATGATTTTTCTCAGTTTTATCATATGATACTTTATATCAATTGATTTTTATTTTAATTGTAATATGTAAGGTTAATTTTTATTTACCATTGACCCAACAGCGTAATAGTTTATAATCACAATGCCGATAGTTACATCGCTTCAAGACTCAAGATTTAATATTTTCTGTACCAAAAACTCTACAGGATATGATATCCTACATAATACTTTAGCTACGTGACGCGTCGCACTGTCACTCACATTTCAAATAAAAGTCGAGAATAGACCTATCCAATATCTAGTAGTACTCAGACTATGCACAAAGGAGTGCTATTTACATTCTACTTTATGAGAAATTCTTGAATCCTAAACCCACATTTAGGGATGAATTTAGTGATACGAAAAGATTAATCATAAAGTATTCATTTTAACGCAGTCCAATTTATATATTTTGTACAATAAATTAAGCTTTAAACCAGAAAATTTAATAATGTCATGTGCATTACTAACAATGACAAAAATTTAGCCAATAGACTGCAGGATTTGGCATTGTTAAATCCATACATCATTAACCATACATGTTTTTTAGGGTTCCGTAGCCGAATGGCAAAAAACGGAACCCTTATAGTTTCGTCAAGTCTGTCTGTCTGTCTGTCTGTCTGTCTGTCTGTCTGTCTGTCTGTCTGTCCGTCCGTATGTCACAGCCACTTTATTCTGAAACTATAAGCATCACATAGCTGAAACTTGGTAGGTAGGTGTATCTTATTCACCGCTTTCCGATTCAGATACAAAAAGTAAGAAAAAATAATATTTAAGGGGGGGCTCCCATACATGAAACTAAAACCAAAAAATTTTTTTTACTCAAACCTATGCGTGTGGGGTGTCTATGGATAGGTCTTTTAAAATGATGTTGAGGTTTCTAAAACCATTTTTTCTAAAAGTGTAAGGTTTGAGATATAGACGCTTCCAAAGTGGTGAAATGGGCGTCCCCCCCCCATCTAACTTTTGAACTAAGAAAGTGAAAATTTTGAAAAAAATATATGATGTAGATCTCAACAAAAACTTGCAACGAAAATTGGTTTGAAGCAGATCGAACCAGTAGTTTTTGAGATATTGCACATTTTTATCAACCGCAAATATAACTTTGTCTTTCATACAAACACTATGAAAAACAAAGTTATTTTTGCTGTCGCAATATATTGTGATGTTTTCGTTAAGTGAAAGTAAGTGGACCCTGAATTCAGTTAAGGGTGGCACGGAACCCTCAGTGCGCGGGTCCGACACGCACTTAACCGGTTTTTTTTCATAAACAATCATGTACAAACTGCAAATCGAATAAAATAAGTTTAGAGGGATAATGCCTCGTGATTTATTTAAAGAAAGGATTACGTTAATTTATTTAACGGATACAATCACACTTAATCGTTTAAGTCTTTGATCAGAATTTAGGAACAACGTAGGTGCTATAGAGTTTGACTAATGAAAGGTGTTCCCAGAAAAGAGTTGCAATTTCAAAAATAATAATTTTATCACTGTACCTATTTCATAGAGAAAAATGGTATAAAATACCTGAAAGAAAACTGCACTTTATTTTAGGTATTAGAGCAGTTTTGTCGATGAAATACAGTGTTAAAAATTATCATTTTTGAAATTGCCTATCTTTTCTGGGGACACCTTTTATTAGTCTGACTCTTACTAATGAAACACTAAACTAATAACACTTATGGCTCGGGTCTAGCCCGGGTCGGACCGTAACCGGTCCCGGTATTTGTGCAAAAAATAAATAATCTGTACAATTCTGAATGTGCATACCATAAATAAAGACACTTAAACAGGGCCTTAAAGTGAGTAAGTAAACATATTTAATATCACAATCTGACTGAATTTTCTTTCAGTCCCTTTCATTTTCGCATCTGTCTCTACTCCGCTTCATCTCGAGCTGTGGCGGAATTATAAGACATTGATTAAAACACGTAAAGGATTGATTTCGCGCACATTTATTTGTAATTAAACGCCTGACGTGTAGAATGTTTTATAAAATCCGTAGTCACAGGCAGACTAAGATCTTATTTATCATAATTACATACCTAGTTATGTCTGCCTGTCACGGATTTTTATCACAAGTGCGCGAAATGAATCCATAATGAGTAGTATTCGCGTATTTAACACATTTTTATTTATAAGCAACTCTTATAAAATCAAGTAAAAAAAGGGATGTGTTTTCCATACCTATACTAAAACACTTAATCTAGCGGAATCTTGTTAAAACATTGACTAAACCCAACAAGACCTATAAAACTACTCGCATTCCTAATGCGCTTTTCGTTACATTTTGACAAGCAACACTTGTAGGTCGACGCATTCTGAACCATCGATCAAAGCCCTTCGTACATTACCTCCCCTATCGGGGGTGACCCCCATTTTCCCTACTGGTAACATTATAATACAAGATTATGTCGGATAATGATAATATGACGAGAATGATCGAGCATTACACAGGTATTACCGGCAGTGGTGGTATTTTAATATGGGTCCATACGTACGTGTAGTGGCTGCCTGCTAAATAATTTATCTTGACTGAATAATAATATTTTGAATACAGAGTAATATTTCTAATTTAATCCCCTAAGAATACATTTAATTTTTGAATTAACCATTGTAAGTACATGAGCGCACTATCGAGGTCACTGGCGCCTTTTCACACTATGGGCCAAAATCGCTTGCATATGCGTCGTCCTTTATTTGATCTAAAGATTATTTTTGTTTTGTATGCGGAAGCGTTTTTTTTTAAGTGGTAAAGCGGCGTAGACCTCAACAGACCAACAGACCTCGTACGTGTGTAATGTTGATGATAATGCTGATGATCATTGAAAAAGTAAAGTCTTACAATCAGGATTTCGTTAACCTATTTATTTTTTAATTAGGTACGTGAAAAATAACTTCAGAAGTACATTTGAAGGTCAGGCTAAATTGTGTGTAAGCTTAAAACAACTGGTAATATAAACTTCCAAAAGTGTTATATCCATACAATTTGTATGTTTTCATTAATTAATGTATCTTTAGCATTAAAAGTCACATTCAAAGCATGTTAGGGTTAAAGCACCTCCAAATAACGTTTAAATAGAGAATTCATAATTATAAATTTTCTCTGTAAAGCGAAAATAAAAAAAAATGTGTAATGAGGTTTCACAGCTTAAGCTTCTCAGAAATGTACACGAACTTAATGAAAACTAAGCAAATGATAGCGATATTAAATTCCAAGTAAGTAATAAATCTGAAACCGACCGAACATATTATTTGATTCATATGAATCAGATGCTTCGAACTCTTCCAATAACCCAGCATTGATATGAAATGAAAAGGTTATAATAACAAAAGAGAACGTTCGTTTTTTGCGTATACCACTCTCATTACTTACAACATCAGCGAAATCGGAAAGGTCCTCGGAAGGAAATGGATCTGTATAAAACAAAGTAGAGAAATTGGAATTTTTCGCAGTCGAGTAAACAGCAATAAACGCGGGCTGGGGGAAACTTCGGCGGTACCCACTCGATGATATGAAAATTGCTCTTGGTACTTGCCGCGTTGCGTAAATGTAAACTAAGGACAGGAACGTTACTGGCAGAATTTTATCGACAGTGGCACTAACAGCCGACTCGTTATTTTATGTTTACTGTATTAACTAAATTAAGGTCCAGTTGCGTGATCGATAGTTAACGATTGGTTTAATTTCAACTTAAATAAACTAATGGTTAAACGTCAGGATAAACACTGCAGTATCTTAAGTCGTTGTAACATGATAGTTTTCAAAAAAAAAATTATGGCATACAATTAATAGTAGCAATAATCTTAACTAAGTACAGACTCGAATTCAAGAGGTAGACGGATTGTGTTAACTTCTCATGAAAGACATCTTGTATGTGTATGAATCTTGAGTTCTAATGCTTTAAACAAAAAAAAAACATAACAAGACATCGAGATGATAACAAATCAAGATAAAAATTGCTAAAATTATATTATTATTAATCGTCGTAATATGCTGACAAAAAATACATTATTAACCTGTTTTCAACTAACTTTTTTAAAGGCGTTATCGAAGTAAACGGAAAGCGGACTACAAGTCGGTTTAAAACAACGGTCCGTGCTATTTGTGCAATCAATCATTCCTGATGAAAGTTCCTGCGACCATTCCATTATCTGTATGGCGCAGTTTGCAGGCTTCAGTGTTTTAAAATAAGTCTTTGCTAACGGTCGAGTGCGTTCCATCACAGGCTGGGATAGAAGATGAGATTGAATCAGTTACAAAATGAAGTTATTTTATTATTTTAGTTAGGCCATACCTACGTAGCTCAGTTCTTTAGCATCTTTTGTTAGGATTCAGTTTAGTACCTTATTTATCTATGAAGTTCAGAGGCTAATAGTAATTGGAAGGACATAACGATAAATCTTTTTATGTTACGTTTATTATAAATAAGGTGCAAGTAGCTATCACTTCGAAAGCTAGTTTTGATTAATTTTAACGTAGATATATTTATTGAGATAGACATCTCGGTTAGTGTTGTTTCGGGACACCATCCTTAAGAGGGTAAAAATGGGTATGAAAGTTCTTACAGAATATCCTTCACTTATCCGAGCAAAGACATGAAGATTCGATAATCTGTATACAAAATCAAAAATAGATCGAACGTATTATATCAACAGACGCACAGCGCTTTGCAGTTCTTTTATCAACAGTTATACACAAATTTACAAATACAAATTTACAAATACGAATTTGTAAATAGAATTTCCTATCTTCATGTATGGACTCACCACGAAACCGCTTATAATATGGAAGCTATAAATATACATCGATGGGTCCTCAGCAAATAACAGTCTTCATAATCGGAAAGCCCCCGGCTTTGGACTCCGAAATAACATTCAATAAATCATGCCAGGATTTTATACGGTATCGCTATGGGAAGCTATATAAAGATATAAATCTATTGTTTGTCATCTTTAGGTCGCTTGTTTGTATCAATGTCGGTGCCTTCGTTTGACAAATGATGTTATCGATTCTCTACGTCAATATTGTTTTTTTATCGGCAAATTGGCTACAGAAAAACAGAGAAATAGATGTTAGATTTTTTAAATACCTTGGCTACATGGTTTACATTGTTAAGGTTGATTTTTAGATGGAATGACGTCATGTTGTCTATATATATTTGTAACAATAAATGATTTCTTAGTTGAAGTTATTGGAGCGCAGTGGCGTCAATGCTGATTTTAGGCTACCAGCCCACATGACACGGTCTAGACTTGATTAGACCATATTCGGACCAAATTAGTCAAGTCGCGGTATGATTCAGTAGCAAAATCTTGTTAGAAGCTCTATGAACTTCATTAATCACAAAACTTAGGTCGATCTCAACGAAGTGCCTGGTATCTTATTAAGAAAGAATGTCTAATTAAGCAATGTCAAATATAATATAATAGTCTAAAAACACTACATCCATAAAATACTAATACCTGAAAAATCTTTCTAGGTACCAAAAATAATTGAATTATGGGTTAAGTCGTTGATAGCGCTATTTTGAATCCTATTTGATAATCACCGATGGACATCAAAACCATCAATCATGGTTGCAAACAACGGAAAAATTGCCATATTTCGATTTCACAGCAGTAGCATTTCGTAATTTATGATTTACGATGCAAGTTGCGGGTCGTAAAAATATATGTCATTGACTGCGACATAGGCGGGCGAATGAGGGCTATCGCATATGAATTCGCCGCTAGGGGCGCTTGTGTAGCGTGAGGTCTCCGAAATGTGAAATGTACTGTTAGTTAGTTAGTTCGGCTGGGGTGTTTTCCGCACTTAGCCTCACTATTGGGCCATTGTGCGTATATCCCTTCCCTTTTCATTCTAACCACCCCAGGCTCTCCCAGAAGGCTAGCAAACTGCCTAGATTGCTAAATGTACTGTTTGTGGGTTAGATGTGCGGGTTTATTTCTATATTGATTAATGTTTCGAATATATAGCAATAATTTCTATTAATTATGGCAAATGCTAGTTACGGATCAATGAATGAGAGTGTTTAAAAAGGGGGACTAAGAAATAAATGTTAAATCTTTAATAACTTGTGTACTTACTCCTCTTTTCGTAACAAAGCTGGACTGCAGCATGCCCGATGTATTGTGATATTAACATTTAATGGCAAACTTGTTTTTTTATCTCTCCATCATAACAATTACACGCCATAAAAGCTAAATTCTGGACCTCACGCGACAGTGGCGTCAACTAGAGAGCACGAAAACGGTAGCCCTCATTGGTACTAGTGGTTGAATGCGAGTTCGTAGCTCTAAAGCACCATCACTTAATAAAAGGTTTCCCTTGGGAAGTGAAGCAAACGGCTCAATAAGATGAGACGGTATCATCATAGCGGGTAAAAAATACGCCAAGTGCGAGCTGGTACGCGCACAGAAGGTTCTACACAAGTATACAGGATGTGGCCTGTAATGGTAACAAAATTTGAAATAAAGGCCCTTTAAGTAACAAGTAATGCATTCTAAATGGTTAAAATTATTTTAAATATTGTTATTTTATAATATTTTGAAACAAATTTTAATGGAGCCATAGAACTTAACATTATTATTTAATTTTACTACAACGAGTTAGAGATATTGATTAGGGATTTTAACTTTGTATAAATATATCTCTGAAAAAACTAACAAGTGACAGTCGTACTGAGACTTTATTTCTTAAGTTTTTTTATTTTATTTTGGTACCTTCAAAAGGAACCCTAAAGACGTCGTAAAGTGAGGGTGGGTCACATTAAATAAATTGCAGGCGCCTAGCGGCTGCGTCGCGCTAACTATGCGCCTATCTTCCATTCTGATTACTTCACATTTAAATTGTTATCTTTAAATCTTTTTTGGCATCATTGTACGACTAAATGCACGTCAAAATCATTCAAGGATGAATAAAACAAACTCCTCGAAAGCAAAATGAAAATCTTTTTTAAAAGCGTAGACGTAATTACCTACATAATTACATTATGACGTTTCTTGTGATTTTTGTAATTAGTGTAATTAAATAAAATATAAACAAATTAACGTTTTTATTCTCTTTAAAAAATATCTGTACAATTAATGCAATACGTGTTGCGACGTCTACAAAATGCATCTCTCGTGTCGTTCCAAACATAGACTACAGTTTTATGAATCTACAGCCATCATACCATATTAGTTGTACTAAAAGCAAAACGCTGTAAGCACTGAATACCAAGCCGCAACAGTCGCAAAGTTGCACTTGTCAATTTTTTACAGTTCTTGAAGTTTCGATTAATAGGAGATAGTTTTGGCCCTTTCAAAGTAAAATAACTATCGTATAGATGTGTATGCCATCTAGACGAATTTTTTTTTTATTTTGCATAAAAATTTTAGTTACCTATGTTATCCTTTTTAAAATGGCGTTGTTGCAAATTTCAATAAGTATTTTTTCCCATGGAATTACTGAATTCCTGTTTTGTACTTTGGTATTTTAAGACACGAAGTGTGTTAAGGTTTTTTAACTTTTAGTTCTGAAATAATAAAGGTTGTGTGGATTGGTGTGGATAAGGTCTCATAGAATAAATCACTTCATTTAGCTGGCAGACGTGGACAAAAATGTCCGTTACACTTTCGCCTAATTTTGTTAACATATCCCGAATAAACAAACTAAATACAGCTAGCGCCATCTAGACGAGGAGACTAAAACAAGGATAATGTCTCTAACTCCCGGTAGAGGGTGCGGGGAGTGTTTATTTCAATTTCTTTCTACAAATTGAAGCGTAAGAAATTCACTAACCATTTAGTAATTAGTGTTTTATATTGATGATACTTATAAGATATTCCGTGTATAAATATCAATTCCTCAATAGTATTATTTTAGTGATCCAAAATATTTATTTTTGCTTTATCAGGGTCACGATTTCTTAGATTCGATTGATTCCGTGCGGTAGTTTGTACGTGTACATACATACCTACATACATAACTTGATTTTTTCGGCAGAACAGTCAAACTTGTAATCGAATTTTATTACTACACGGAAAAAGTTTGATTAACGCTAGAATCGAAGCCTATGTAAGATGATGACCAAATCTTTCTATTTAACTGTAAAAAAATAGCTATGAACCCCTTACTCAAGCTCTCTAGGCACAATGAGTGCGTCCTCACACTCATTCCTTATTCTTGTGGCGCCCTCCTTTGAATAATTGCATTATCACAGCGAGGAGCGGGTGCGAAAATGGATCACATCATGTTGTAATGAGTTTTACAACTTTTACAACAGGCGTCCTCAGTGTAAGGTCCTTTCTTTGGTGTCGCGTTTGTAATTATGTTTGATACCGTTGGTTTAAAACAGTCGTTACTATTCGAAACTTTTCAGCGTTATTTTGGTCGTCATACCTAATATTTGAACAGCAACTTCGTTTTCACATGTTTGCAAATTGGCTGGAATCCATTAAAGTATTTAATTTTCTTGATTTTCATTATTAATCAAGTATAATTATGTGCGTTTGGTGTATTGGTTGGCGCTCCTGACTGTTACACAGTCGCGGGTTCGAATCCCGCAAGGGCCAAATGTTTGTGTGATGAGCACGAACATATTTTGTACCTAAGTCATGGATGTTATATGTATTTAAGTATTTATGTGAGACGCCCCCGTCATAATCGTTGTCTGGTACTTCGTAACACAAAGAAGAAAATTCCTTACCATGAAACCAGACAATTGGTGTGTTGTCTGGCGCATTTTTTTTTATTTCAAATTTTTACGGCGTTTCACAATGTCTGAATAAGTTCTCATTGAAGTAGTCTGTCCACCACTCCTTACGAAATGAAATTTCATAAGTATTTGAACTATTCATTGGTTGGTGCTTTTGTCGATTGTGAAAAAGGCCAAGAAATGAAAAATAAAGGATTTAATCAGGTGTTCCTTCTGTGCCTGCGTATTTTGTGGTATAATTATTATCCGTGACACTAAACTCACAAGTGTTGCTTGTTATCTGTGCGCAAATTTATTAAATGTGAGCCTTAAGTGTTTAGGTACTGGGTAGATATAATATTTGTGCTATTGTTAGCTGAGAGGTTACCTCTGCCACAGAATATATAAAAGTACTACGTCCTCTGCTTGGTTTTCTAAATAAGTATACAATGTAAACAATCTACAGTGCTATTGTAACTTTGGCTTAAATCAATTGTAACGGGCGTTGCAATAAAGCGAAGAAATAAAAATTTGTTCCTCGTTATAACAAGGAAAAGCCGTTCTTGGTTTCAGGACGATGGTCTTCTTCGGGTAATTATATTTAACTGCTCCGTTTATGACCGCAGTTACTATAACAAAGTTTGTGACTTTCTTGGGGTCGAGTTGGGGTGTCGCTGCAATCTGTGCGTGGATGTATAGATATCGTATTTTAGGATGGTACTTAAGTCATGGAGCTATGAAGGTCACAACCGCCTATCCACTTTAAGAGCCAAAATCGCTTACACCTCACGTCGTCTTTGGTTTAAATTGACGCCTATTTTAAGTGTACATACGACACTTATCAAGCGATTATCGTTTGATAGTGGTTAGGCGCCAGAGACCTTGACCGACGAAAGACGCTCATCACTACGGTGAACTCTCAAGGAGCTTTCCTCCTGTCATGTTATCGTCTACGGAGTAGTGCGTGTGCGTCGCTGTTTTATGAAATATAATTAAATAATAAATAAATAAATAAATATCATTGGACATTTCACACAGCGCCATCTGGTCCCAAACTAAGCTAAGCTTGTACTATGGTAACCAGACAACGGTTATAAACATACTTAAATACTTTTTTTCTACTTACTTTTTTTTTTACTTACTTACTTTTTTTTATTCAAATCAATCATAGGTCAATCCTTCTAATGGTGGCTAAATATTGCTTTCATTATATCGCTAACCCACAGTTTTTTGTTGTAAACACTCAAACTCTACCCACCGACTTAGAGCGAAATTTTTTGAAGCTGTTATCTAAGCTAACACTGATGTTACTCAACCTCATCTCTCTATTCGTTATTTTATAACTTTATCTTTAGGAACTCATGTCAAACCCAGCTAGGTCCTACATAAGTATAATAAATAATATACGTGCCTCCCTTAAAAAAATAAGGAGCACATAAAGTTGAAACGACTTTCCACAAATGAAATTTGATCCCCGCCATAACATTGATCACTTCGAATTAAACCGTAATCGTAAAATAAATGACGTAATAAACCACTCATATTTTAAATGAACCTTATACGGCTTTAATATCAGCGTTAAAATTTAATTAAGTTAGTTCGTTGCTCAGCAACTAAGACACAGCTAAAATAAGAGAGTATAAGAAGAGAAGAGTGTACTTTTCATGGAACTCAGATGATAAAAAACACAGGGTATTTAGTGCAGGTTAAACTCCCTCACAGTGATCTCTGATCAATACAAATATTTACGGTATGTATGTACTTAACTAGTTTATAAGTTGGTTACTTGTCAGGCATGATTTACTTTAGGCCACATGATTACCATCATACGATCATTTAGATAATAGAGAAGAGCTAACATTTAAAAAAAATAAGTCTGAGATTGCCTGACGTTAAAACGAAACGAATTAGGGATCGGGACTCGAAAATAAGATACCCTTGAAGACACAATAAATCCGTCCATTTTTTTTGCATAGAACTAAATATTGATACTATCATTAAAATAGTTTGTCAACCCGTTCTCGAGTTGTTAATAGCACGACTTTTAAACCGTCTGCTTGTTTTTCTCTGGCTATGTTAAAGAACAGTTTATAAGCAAGCTAATGATGCCCTTGTTTGGTTCCCCGCGGATAGTTTGGCTTCATCCAGATGTTCAGAAATCTCGTGCAATGTTTTCCCTTCGTTAGAACTAAATTGGCTGAGCGCTGGAAAATATGAAAGCTAGCGTTTGCCTACAAATGTTATCAAGTTACGATTCGGTACAGTTAGTTTAGCTTCCGAGCCGTTTGGCCATTACAGACACAATACGTGTGCTATTTTTCTACTATTTATTTTAATCATAATATTCATTCGTATTTTAATCATAATATTTATTCTTATTTGTCATCTGAGGCTATATATGTCAAGCGAGGGTTGAATTTGATCGGCATCTAACCAAATATATTCTGATTTCACATTCAAATAAACCGTCAAGTTGATAGCTTAGGTGTTAGAAGGGAAATGGCTTTGCCGGGCCTATTTGCTTTGGTTCGGAAAAAGAAAATTCTTCTGGAGAAAATAGTACCAATAAAAAAGTTCGACGTTTCGTACATAAGTACGCCTAGCACAAAATTTTATACTTTTAGCATTAGGGAATTTCATAGTTTCAGGTTCTAGATGGTATAAAGCACTCAGTATGGTGACTTATTATCTTATTAGTTATTTAAAAAAAAAACTTGTGACACACACGTTGTAACACTCACAAAAACAAATGAATTTATCATCATTATCAGCTAATAGACGTCCACTGCTAAACATAGGCCTCCCCCACGGCTTTCCACAACGACCGGTTGTGAGCGGTCTGCATCCAGTGCGATCCTGCGATCTTTACAAGTTCGTCTGTCCATCTTGTCGGTGGTCGTCCTACGCTCCGCTTTTGGTCGAAGGAATGAATTTATAATATAAACAATAATTGTAGCCAGTACAAACAAAGTGATTTAAGTATTTACACGTACTTTTAAATTTAACTGTATTTTTACCGATGTTTATGTGTATTTAAAAACGGTTAAATATTAATTGATGGTATTATTACCCTATGTTATTAGGTGCTTATAAATATGAGCATGCACGCTCTAGTAGCATCATCACTACTAACCAAATGTCTGTCATAGTAAGCTCAACATTGACGTGCATAATATGATGGCCATTGCTGGCCTTATAGTGTCTTGATGCATTATTCTACGTCTCCATGGACTACTGAACATGATTGTAATTAACTAATGGAATATTAGTAGACATAATTGACGATAGAATCTAATCACTGCATACACATCAAAACCCTCCACTGTATCTGTATGTGATTAATTAAAAGAATCTGCTAAGTGCGAGTTGGACGCGCGCACTGAGAGTTCCGTGCCACCCGTAACTGGATTCGAGGTCCAATTACTTCCACTTAACGAAAATAGCACAATATTTTTGACAGCAAAAATAACTTTGTTTTTCATAGTGTTTGTATGAAAGACAAAGTTATAGTTGAGGTTGATGAAACTGTGCAATATCTAAAAAAGTACTGGTTCGTTTTAATTCAAAATAATTTTCTTTGTAAGTTTTTGTTGAGATCTACATCATATTTTTTTTTTCAAAATTTTCACTACTTAATTCAAAAGTTGAACGCCCATTTTACCACTTAAGTTAGATTTTTAGAAAAAATGGTTTTTGAAACCTTATATCATTTTAAAAGGTCTATCCATAGACTTGCTTTGCTCCTATTACAGGTCACACCTTGGCTAAGGATTTTTATTCCACAGATATACTCGTATAACAAGTAAATAACTTGTGTAGCTACAAAGTTTGAGAAAACTCACTAAAAGATTGATTGATTTGGTTCAATCCAACGTGTTCAATTACTAACTAGATAATTATTACTTTAAGTAAAGAATGCTCCAAATGTAACAAGTCTCTGTTTTCCCCTTTGGTTACATTTTTAACGGCAACTCTGGGCTGTTTCACTTTTCGCTCCGTAATTAAACTTCTGAAACAGGAGTGGCTAATTATTTTTTATCATGCTGAAAAAGGCGTGATTTTCTCAACTTTCGCTGTAATCCAACAAGCCGGTGTCGGCAGTAGTTGCTAAATTATAAATAGCCCTTTGTCTTCAATTACATCGCCCGCAATTTGCTTTAATTTAAGTCTTTTGCTCATTAATTGAGGTAAAAGGTCAGCTGGCTAGCTGCGGTATTAAGTCTTGAATAAAACCTGAAAAAAATTGTTAATATAAAGTCTTTTCACAGCGCTTTATGCCTCAAATAGGCCATTTGCGCGACTCGTGAACAATTTAATTATTTCGTCAAAAAGATTTGAGGGTAATGTGTTGAAATGGGTTTTGCTGTCATTTTAAGACCGTTGTTTTAATTCAGTTTTCAAGATAAAGCGAAAGCGAATCCTTTTATCTGGTAGGAGGCAATACATCACCGGTATTTATTTTATTTGACTTCATAATGACTAACCATTTAAAAATTTCTTCATAAATCAATTTTTTATGTAATTTTTTTTTCGAAGCTGAAGTTTTTTTATTGAAACGGAAATGGTCATATTAACAAAATATAGGTAACATTTGACGGTTTGTTTCACAAGTCTAGTGTAAGTTTCGTTTAGTGTAACAAACGAAAGATATAAGAACAAACAAAGAGATATAAAAAATCAGGTAAAAATAAAGTGACTTTAATAACAACTGTTTAAAGTACAACGAAATATTAAAGCATCAAATCTGGCCAAATACCATAATAATAAGTCTGTATAATAAAAAAAACTGGGCCTGTAACAAAAGCGGATAGGGTAGGGAATAATTGAATTTTATTAAGGACGTCCTTAGCGTTATTACATTGCGGGTTTGAGGGTTGTGTAATACTGAATTTAGTTCAGCTGACAGTGCTGAGAAAATTCGTTGGTAATCGTATGTGACACGACGCGAGAATATCAATGTCCACCTGAGACTTGTACTATTTCGAAGTACAAGTAGTAACGAAATACGTGCACAAACGCGGAAATTGCAGAGGTACCGTGATTCAAACAGAGGCTATCATGCTCCTTTTCAAACAAACCGTTTGGTTATTTCTAGAAAAATATATGAAAAAACTTAAAACAAAATAAAAATTATATAGTGTAAAATCAACCTATTCAGCTTAAGCTTAATTCACTCAATTGTTTATTTTTAAAAGTATCTAAAATACTATTTTTGTTAACTTTTGGCTCTTTAAAACAACGGATTCCAATTCAGGCGAACTATTTCTTTCTGAGCATCATCCATCACCAAATCGTTAAAATCTTAGTTATTTGTATAATAGATGTAAAATATAGCGGCATTATCGAAAACGCTTTTATAACATGTTCAATTTACGTATCTCATTTTAATTATGTACCTGTCTTACTTATTTTATGAGCCATTGCAGATGTAGACAAGCAACAAAGAGGACATAATAAAGCGTTGAATCGTATTTGTTGTTACAATCTCGAATTCAAATAGCACCTTATTCCGTTGGCATAAAATTTGAAAAGTGGGTAATACTTCTTCAAAACTTGGGTCATGGGTTAAACCATAGATCATAGCTTGCCGGCGAGGGATATTAAAATTCGAGCATCGTTTACGTACAGACGCCAGCATATGAGACTTATATTTTTTGTTGAAAACTAACCCTTATTACAACTGCGTTAGAGAGCGCAGTTTGCAACTTGATATTCTGTTGTCCGTACATTGGACTGTATCCAGAGTCAACAACACTGACGTGTTGCTCCCAATTCCCATACGGGTGCAAGTGGTGTGGATAGAATTCATGAGATGAATAGGAACCATTACACAGTGTTCCGAGTATCTGCCAAAGAGCTAAGAGGCAGGCTTAAGGTTTGAGCATTCTATTTCTTGTATATATTTTTTTACATATTTGACGTGTCTCCTAAAAAGCGTCTAGAGATCTTTAATGTGTTCAGTTTCATTTCACGGCATCGTAACTATTGTGTGTTAATTAAACTTATAAACTCTCTTATAGGCTTGTTTTACAATAAATAAATATTTGACCAGTCACATAAAGTGCTCCCAAATCAAGTAGCTAAAGCCCTTTTGTTATGACAGTCGATGCTTGATTCTCAATTTATGCAAAATCTCTGCTCCTGCCAGCATTTGGACGTGAGATTCTGTTCCGTGGATCCGGGACGAGAGAGACCCGGGTTTGGACCTATACACATGCCTTAAATCCCAATAGATAAGCTATTTGTAAGCTAACATGCAAATATATCTTTTCTCCATGTTTTGCTTGGAACATTTTCAAGGGTGTCAGTTCTTAGCTATATCTAGAGATATTTTGATGGCCATTCTAGTTTTATAATTGATTTTTGTTTTTATTGTGTTTTGTCAATATACAAACTTAATAATATAAATTGCACTTGTAAAAAGCAACCGTGTCTAAACACGTAAGAAGACACGGGGTTCCATTCCTCGTCTGTCACAGAGTCACGGTTGCTTTTTACACGTGCCATTTATATTATTAACATTCTATTTTGTTTTTATTTGAACAATTTTGTTTAATTACTTTTTTGTAAATAAAAAACAGTCTGTTTAACACCAAAAACTAGAATAAAAGAGTCATAGTTTATCATCGCCATACCATACCAAATCAAAATAAAAAGTACTTCAACATCTGGTGTTTAAAAATCGATTATAAAATGAAGCATAAATAAAAATATTTTGTTTGCTTATTCACTTGTTCATAACACAATATCGCAATCGTTAATGATGCTCATTTTGAATTTACTGTACTATCCGTGTACAAATGATCGTACTTCCCTTAATTTAAACAAGAGTTCTTATTGTTGGGTTAAATAAATAAAATAAAAGTGCAATTATTTATCTTTCATTAGTATGCGACGTGGGCCTTTCAATTTTCTGCCAAATAACATTTTGTGCTGAATCGGACCACAGAATAACTACAAAACAAAACAGATAGAGCTGGCAAATACAACAGCTGGCCAATAATTGCTGAAGCTGTCGGTTTGTTTTTTTGCCGTCGTTTTAACCGTTAATTGAGCGTGGTGGTGGATACAAATTTTTATCTGCTACTTTTAACTGTTTCGAATCTAGAGATGTACAGTGCTTTTTTCTTTACTAGTCGAATAGTCCCGTTGTGCCTACAAGGGTATTTTAAGAAAAGGGACATAATATGTCCCGTTGAGCTTAAACGGTAAATCCTTTTAAGCGAAAATATTTATTATAAAACAAAACACACAAAACTTACAACACACATAGCTAATTCATCGTTTCACACTAAGATATTTTTAAATTAAATAGTAAATTAATTTTATTGTTGATATTATATTAAAAGTTACAAAAAGATTGTTTACAAAGTTGGACTAGCGAAAATTAATGGAGTTTAATACTAAATACGATGCCTTTGTTTTTCATAACTGCATATTTAGAAATGTCTTGCACGAAGGAAAGCATTTTGGCAAATTTTTATAAGGTGTAGGTTAAATTTTCATTGAATATCTACTTCTAAATATCAACTTATTAATTTAAAATATTGCTAAAATGAATACTAATCCCTGTTCTATATAACATCAACTAACTAACTCAGATAAAATCTCGGTTAGGTTATAAATCTCGAGTTTCGCAAGCCGGCAGATCCCAATGAGTCGGTGTGTGCCGTTTATCTACCCTCATGGCAATGAACGAACGTCGTTACTCTAACACCTTTTACATTTCCTTCCTTATATCTCGGTAATTGCTCGCTAATTGGTGTAGGTCCTTACCTAAAATAGTTAGTTTTCCTAAAATAATGTCTATTTTCAATGTTATGTTTGTTATTATAGAGCATTTTATGTGACAATAGCTTTTACATTTACCCGGCGGCATAGACGCTGGGTCATATTAATTCGAGGCATTTTGAACGTAAATTTTTGTTTTGTGTCTATTTTGTGTTGAAAAAGTTTGGTTTGTATATCTGGAGATACTAGCCTCTTCCAATCGCTTTTTAGGTTTTAAGTTAAAATATCTTATAAATGACCCAGTAACAACTTCGGCGTTCGAGAAGAGACGCATTCATAGAAAAATCTGACCAAAATGACGTAATGTCGTTAACATGTTTTCTTATGTGGTGTTAAATAATTTGAAAAATATTAATATTGTGTCTATTTATTTATTATAATATAACTTAGAACCCTTTCTACATTAAAGTCATAGAAATTAAGGTACCTATATCTCACATTTTTTGTGTATATTTTACACAATCGCTTACGTCACACAAAAAAACGTTTGGACACTGTAAGGCCCACTTGCGCACGAAGACCTAGCTGACAGAGACAGAATGATGATTTAATCCTGGGTTTAATCATCGTGCGCAAGTCCCACTTATAGCACTTCCAGCACCTACATACATAAGTTTTCTTTAGTCAGGATTTGTATCAGGTATAGTCTTGTTTTAGCTTAATTTTTTCCATCTCATTATTACTGTGGGGGCTATGTTTACTCGATACCGCAATCCAAACGGTACTCTACATGGTTTGCTTACCTCCCAAAGACATTATGCACATTAAACTATACACGCCTCAGATTACAGTTACCCCGTATTCCGATCTAACAATCTATAATAATGATATTAACACATTCCGGGACAGTGCCCGCCTACAGGCGTGAAAACAATAAAATATATATTGTGTCTGGAGTAGTGTCCCGGAACGTGTTAATTTATTTTTTATATCAAACTTAGGGTACATTGTAAGATTCATCAAAATCGTTTAGCCAGTAGTTTCTGAGATATAGGTAATAACTAGAACACATGGAATAAATAAATAAAACTGTAAATAAAGCTTACAATAACGTATTTCTCTTCTTTTCTTCTTCTTCTTGATATAAAAAAAATATCGTGTGCATAAAATTAACTGTATTTTTTCTGTGCATTTCAGTGAAGCGGGGGGAAGGCATGTGGGGCGGGGGTGCGCAGTGCGTCCACGCATCGTTGCCGCGAGGGGCACGCGCGCAGCCTGCGCCGACGCTCAGTGGCGCCATCGCCAGCCGCCGCCCGCCTAGGTAAACTTCAATAGGGGTTATAAGGTTTATCTGTCACTCACTCTGAACAAGCTCGCATTCCGCCGCATATTGAATTTGTGTAGTTATTTAGAATACATCGATTTTTATAAAAAAGTTTATCAATACGTGGTACGATTCCTGCACTCAAAAAAACGTTTATACCGTTTGTACTGTGTTTTAATAAAAAATATAGATAAACATTTCAAAAATGATATAAATCAAAAGTGATAAATAACAAAGCGTAAGATTTACAGGAATTTGACCCCGAGTGTCCGAGCGCCAATTGTCATTTAAACCGATATTTTTTCTTTAAAAAATCAAGTATAATATTATTTATCGATTTTAAATACAGATATTAAATTTGCTTATCTGGAGTTTATTTATTAAATGCAATACAGTTTGTAAGTATGATTTACTGAAGTTTTGATTGACCCATTGGCAAAATTGCAGAGTTAGTCCAATCCTTGTCAATTTATTGGCCGGTATCAGACAAGGTAATGCTTGACGACCTTGTTGGTAATATTTTCTGATCTATCCCATGGAGTGTAAATATCTACCTTATAGTAGGTAACTAAAGTTTCATAGTTTAGTCCAGTTCAGACTTTTCAGAAATGACTAATCCATCTTCAGCTATTCTGAAATCGCTAAAAATAGCTAGAGGGTATAAGCATAATATTTCCAATATTCAGATACCGCATTTATATTACCAGCGCAGCACCCCGATATATTATGTGCACGTAGAGCTGTGATTTACGATCGTAAAAATTGAGCTGCTAAACAATTTTTATGCAAATTTTTACCCGTACCCGATAAGCAGTTTTCGACCGGTCATCCAGTAGAAACTCGTACGTAGTTAGATTTGGTTTTACTTGCATTTTTTTCTCTCTTTATTAAGGACAACAAACAATTACATCGTAGGATTAACACGTCCCGGGACAGTGAACGCCTACAGGCGTGAAAACAATAAAACATCTATTGAGTCTGGAATAGTGTCCCGGAACGTGTTAACCTTAAATATTCTAGTTTAAAAATTACTTATAATGTAACCAGCACCGTTGTCCACAGATATAATATTTTCATTTTTTTATTTATTTTCATTTTTTATTTAAATATCCTTTAAAAAGACAACGTTCAATATTTTTAATACCTAATCTAGTTGAATTCTATTATTATTTACTTATATTTACCTTAAAAAAAGTGGTATTCTTGTAGTCTCCCACGTGATCATCAAACTGTAATTCGTATGTTCACAATTTTTTTTCTCAATTTCAGGCCAACTCCCCCATCGCCTACCTTAGTCGCGCAAATTGACTCGTCAGTGGCTTGCCTTTGGCTTTTGACGCCTTTGTCCGCGGGCACGGCGGTCGCGGCTGTTCTGGTGGCTGTGTCTACCAACAATTGGCTACACACAGAAGAAAATATGCTGAACCCAAGCTACAATGGCACTGGCAGGCACGGACTGGTCGCTAAACACACAGTCTCAGGGCTGTGGAGGATATGCCACACGGATCGTAAGTAGCAAATATTTTGTCACTCGTAACATGATTGTGCATTTAAAGTCCGTTTTTCTTTGATTAACAAATATTGTAAATAATCTTGACATTCCTTTTTAATGAAATGATTCATTTAAAAATTAGACACAACTTATACGTAATTCAACATTGAACACTGGAATCTTTTTAAATTAAATGGTTTATTTATCTTATGCACTGTCATAGTTGATTTTTGTTTTTATGGTGTTTTATCACTATACAAACTTTATTATAAAAATTGCACTTGTAAAAAGCAACAGTGACTCTGTGACAGGCCAGGAATCGAACCCCGTATCTTACGCTATATGGGCGTATGCTTATACCAATCGGCCACCGTCACATTAACAAGCCTGTTGAATTTTGTATTGGTGGCCGAGTGGTATAGGCATACGCCCGGATAGCGTAAGACAAGGGGTTCGATCCCTCGTCTGTCACATCACGCTTGTTTTTTACAAGTGCAATTTCTATTATGCAATACAATATTCGACTAGCCAAGAAAAACGGACTTAACATTTGATTTACAATTCACACGTCACAATTAGTGTCACGGAGCAACAAGTGATTATTTGTTATTATATACTATCTACTATACATATTATAATAGTGACGCTAAATTGAGATATTTTTCACTTTTGCTGTCGACCACTTCCAAATTATGCACTCTACATTATCATCACGAAATAGCAAGCGACGTTTCGCTTGCTATATCATAAAAGCAACCCTCCCTTCATATTATTTTAATAAGATCGGTAATGTAGTTTTTATTTTACCTAGTCAAATAAATAATGTTTTCACATTGTAGATTTTCTGTATACATCTAGAGCTACATATCAGTGATGCTGGCTCCAAAAACGTCAGCCTTAAATAGAGTTGTTGTTAAAACTCATGCAAAAATCCGCTGTCGCATCACAAAGCGCTGGCACAATAGAAAGTTACCGCTAGACTGTGCTACAATGCGTTTCTGCGTCCAAACGGAAAGCGCTTTGTGCGCCGCGGCCCACTTTCATACCCTTCCATTCGCGGATGTATTCCACTTAGGACACCCGTCAGAATGAATGGCACCTTTATACCTAACATGCCCGCCTCGATAGCGTTTATCGCGGCAATTGATAAAGTACAAACGTAGTTATCGTATCACAAAATAATTTTAGTAACTTTTATGTGCTTGTTTGTTTTTAGAAGCAATAAGAATTGCACTTAAAGTTTTGTAAAATGTAAGATACCCTGTCGTTTAATACCTATAATATTTTTTTAACGTCACACGTATAACCTACAGCGGTTTGAAGTATAAAGTAATCTACTAGTCAACCATAAAAATGAGATAGTGATTCCAAGCTTAAAAATATATTTTTCTAATTTATATTTCAAAAGTACTTATTTTTACGTAGTTGCAGATTCATTACCTTTAAAACCTACTGTAAATTTCTGCGCTCGTATTTCTCTGGTTTGGTACCATTTGGACGGGTGTCCTAAGTGAAATGCATCCTTTTGCTTCCGCAACTGTCCGTCCGCATTTGTCCCTACCTACTACTCGTACCTGTACCTGTATTTGATGCAACAGTTTTGTTTTATGTTATCAACGTATTTTAGCTGACTGATTACTTTAGATTTTGCTTTGTCTAATGGAACTAACCACTTAAAAGTTAAATAAGGTTAGAAAGTGCCTGGTCAGGTAGGGCAGGCGACCTAATATTGCGAGCATAAGCACACGCTCAGTCGTTGCGTCCTTCAGTCGCGTGACAAGAGCGTTGCAGTCATCATCATCATCATTATCAGCCAAAGGACGGCCACAGCTGAACATAGGCCTCCCCCATGGCATTCCACAGCGACCGATCACTAGCGGTCTGCATCCAGTTTGATCCTGCGATCCTTAAAAGGTCGTCTGTCCATCTTGTCGGTGGACGTCCTACGCTGCAGTATTTTTTGGCAAAAATTCCGTCTAGTTATATAATTGCTTTCAGAGCAAGACCTTATTTAATCAGTGGTAGAGACATTTTTTTTACCTTATTGTTTTATTTTTGTTTGAAATAATACGTAGGTACCTCATTTAATTAATGCGATCTTTAAATGGGACGTGTATTAAACTATTGTTATTTTTTTGTTTTCAGCGGGCAGTACGGTGTATCGGTGCTTAGATATACCATATTTTCCACTATCACAATATTCGCCAGATCCAAGTGATTCTACGAACGCCATTCCTTGTAAGTATTATCATCGTCAAAAAGAGATAGGCTCTTGACGGTGGAGTTCTTAAACCCTTATTTGAGTTTTAAGAACTCCACTGTAGAGAGATAGAGTGGTGGTTTCCCTCTTACCTTCTACACTGAAGTTTAAAAACCAGGTGTTCTCCTGCCTCTTAATACCCAGTCAGTAACCTTTCCTGATATACTATCTTCAGCCTTCCGCCATGCAGTACTGATATTGTTGCTACCCAACACTAGGGGGACGCTTTTTTACTGGCGGCATTCACTCGCCATGTCACAGAAATGTCACTGCACACTACTCTTAATAGAGAACCCCTCCCACTAAGACTCCCCACTATATTCTGGAAATCCTAACACTGCTTGGTTGGGGACTGCTTATTCACCATATTCGCAGCTAACCACCATATCTGGTGGCCGTTCACTATCTGCTACCTAAGACCCCACTTACTAGTGCCTACAGCTCAGCCCTAACTTTAGCCTTGTATTAATGCGCTATAAAAAAATGATAAAATTGTTTTATTTCACGCTTCATGAACCCATATTATTTGAAAAGTAAAATAAATGTCAGAAAATCTAAAAATAGTAAATAGAACGTAGTTATACAATAAATAATAAAATAAATTATGTAGGCATAATTAATTTCAAAGTTTATTATCATTAGGCCCACATGGAAATTTCCTATTTGCGCTTTGATGGACAGATGGTCAATGCGAAATTTTTGTTGAGGTCGTTACTAATGTAACAACTGCAAGCACTCCTTTAGGTACCTAAGTTACGCACGAACCGCCCGGCCCTGCCATGAGGCGGCTATACGGTTTCGTAATATGCAGAAGTAGTCTGGAACATAGTTGTCAAGATGGCCGTCTTTACGGAGTCAGATGTCCACCCTCTAAATTTTGAACTCAGCAAGTATTTATTTTTTAATGCGCAATGTAGTCGTTTACAAATAATTTCAACGAAAATTGGTTTTGACGAGATCGAAACGATAGTTTATAAGATACCTACGGGTATAGCACTTTTTCAACAACTGCAAATAAAACCAGAAGAGAAGGCAGATCTTAAATATTAAAAAGATTAAAGGAAAATTCTTAAAACGACAAAAATAGTGACAAGACATTGCAAGTTCTAGTTTGGTGCACCATCGACAAAGAGACCTAGGCTCTTGTCGGTGGAAACTCCAAATTAGAGAACTTAGCGTGGTTATTTCCCTTTTGCTTACCACGCCTAAGTCTAAGGGATTTCCCGCCTTTTAATGCCCAGTCCAAAGCCTTTCTTGATATACTATATCTTCAGCCTTCTGAAGTTTGGTGCAGAAACACTGATAATATTAAGAACGAACACTAACTAAAAGTAAAACAAGTTTATGAAGACAATAAACAAGAAAGGGAGAAATTATTTATTTTGAAAGACTGTGGTGGAAGGCCCGAGTTCAGCGGTGGACCTCCTTTGGCTGATACTGAATGATGATGCTTATAATGAATTCCGAATAAAAGTTTTTTTTTTTTAATTGCAGACGTGGTGACAAGGTCAGCGGCCCCGCTCCTTTTAGCTGTTTTAACGCAAGCTGTGGGTGCGTTGTGCTGCGTACTGGGCCACTGCGTCAAGGGGCGAAGGCTGTGCACCTTCATTGCCGGAGTACTGTTCATTATATCTGGTAAGATTTTTTTTTAATTGCATATCGGTTTTTGGAGGAAACAAATGATGGCCAGTACTAGTAACCCAGTAGATGATGTCAACAACTCGAGGTATTCATTGTTTGAAACTCTGAACTTCAACCTCGGATCCTCGGACCTTCGCAGGTGTTGTAAAGCGCTTACGGCGAGTTGCCCGATGGTTGTCAGCTATCCGCTCACCCTGTCAAACGGGCTGTCATTACAAAAGCACTGACATAATGTGTAGCAAACACGATCCGAGGTGAAGGCATTCTCTATTCGGTGCCGATCCCATGCCGAGGCGTTGCTGTCCCATTTTACGTAACGTGCCTCCGTATGGTGGACTCTGGGTTGACGCCCGGCTGGTCCTGTTCCCATTATGGGTTGATAAGTGTGTGTTTAACCTTAATGAATTAATGATTTATTCTAATAAGTTACGGTGACTCATTGTTGTTGGTTTAGCTTATAAACTAAGTAAGTGTAATTACATATTTCTTTTTATAGTGTTTTGTTACTATACAAACTTATAGCGTAAGACAACGGGGTTCGATTTTTCGTCTATCACAGTTGCTTTTTACAATTGCAATAATGTATAACGTCAGAACACTATCAAAGCAAAAAATGAAATTATAAATAAGCTTTCTTCATCTTAACCGATTGGTAAATATTTGTAAGAATATTTCCATCGGATATTGTGAGAGCAATTTCACAACATTGATGAGGACACGCAGCCTACGCGTTTTATAAAGCACTTGCAAACTTTAACAGGCCTGCCAATGTGACGGTGGCCGAGTGGTATAGGCATGCGCCCGGATAGAGTAAGACACGGGGTTAGATTCCTCGTCTGACACAGTTGCTTTTTACAAATGCAATTTTTATGTAGGTGACTGTATATGATTGAGATAAGAAACAAAAACATATAAATTTGCATGGTTTAATTGCACTACCCCATTTTGTCATCCAAATACAAGTTTATTCATATAGTCTAAAATGTGGCTCGACCATTTCGTTATGACAAACTGCAATCATGTGTAGAATTTTAGAAGCTTGGCTCTAAATGAGACCGGCTGACTTTCTTTTGTAAGGATGAGGGATTATTTCCTTTGCTTTACACAGTTTTCGGTTATTTTTCGCGAAGCTTATTAATTTTTACATCCCAACGCGGTGACGTTTCGAACACTTCACAGCGTAAAAATAACAGAAAATTGTGTTTTATTCAATGTGTAGTATTTGCGTAAACTTCAGAAACAAGTATTTTCTTTAATTTGTCCTCTATCGTTTGCACTCTGCAGAAGTCCTTTACAAAGTTATGAACAGCTTACCACCTTATACATTATCGCACACACCTAATACATATTCAACTCACCGGTTGGTGATGGATTGGTGTCGTTTGTTGATTGACAAAATTATCCAGTAACAACACTAATTATAAAAGATCTTTTCCTAATAAGTAAAAAAACAGAAAAAAAAGCATTGCTTTTGGTAAAAGCTTTTTTTTAAATCAAACCTATCCATATTATTACAATAAGTCTTTACAGCGTCACAATATTGAACAGTTTTTATTGTCTTCTTCCAGGTCTCATCATGCTGACTGGAATCGTCATGTACATATCTGTATTCAAATCACAAGTGGGCCACAAACTGCGTTACCTAACTGTGTATGACACGCCTCGAATGTCCTACAGTTACGGATACTCCTTCGGCCTGTATCTGAGCGGTTTCATAGCGGCCGAGCTAGCAGGCACGTCTGCTATATTCCTTTTTCTACAATGGTACCAAAAAGACTGGATAACCGAGCTCTCGGAAAAAGCCAAAGCTGACTGCCGGGCTTGGGATCGTGAATACGCATTCACAGATTTTAGAGAAAATGAATCATCTTTATTAGACAGACGAATGATGAAACGAGATACTTATCCACCTACAGGTTCATCAGCTGCCACTCCACGCGAGAGGAGACGGTTTGTTTTTGACGGTGACGACATGCCTCATTGCTCAGTTCATAAAAACAGAAGGATAAATTTAAGTTCAGCATCCTTGAAGGATCTGTCGTCTTCTACTCTTTACGGTTTCCCAGCAGCGCCGAGGCCAACGGCTTGTGACAATTATTTTGAGGAGTTTAAAGAAGTACCTCAAAGTGCAAATACGCTTAGCGGTCTTAGAAGTGCTTCAATTTTTCAGTCACAAGCATCGGTGGCCAGTGGTCGATTTTTGGACACATCAGCTGTAGAACCGCCACCGTCTAAAGAAGAAGAACTTGTGACGTTCGGAGCTGGTGTAAGGGCACCAGCAAAACACGATGAGCAGCAAATTCCCCCGCGACACGATCGTGCTGTCGGAACCGACCCTTACCGCCGAACCACGCCCGTCTGATCCAAGACCCTGGGTCTACCCAAACGTTTATAAGGCATATCGAGAAGTGATAAGTGATAATGCTGGTTCACGTACAATTTATACCTAGACAAGTTATGACTTAATGTACGTAGGTAGATATCGACAACAGATAACAAGTGTCTTTCGAATTTACGTACATACAGGATATTACGTGAATTGTGTTACAAAATTTTTAATTGTTACATTTCCTTAAAATAAACACTGCCATTTGTCTATTTGTTTATTTTTTTTACAATTAAGTACAAGTAAACGCGATATAACATTTATGTTCTCCGTTATGTACCCATATGAGAATCTTGATAAATAACAAAACCACAGTCATGGCCTTGGAATCATTACTATGAAGCCTGCTATTTAGATTATTGAAATGTCAGCCATGGCTGGAACTTTTAAAAATCGATAGATAACATTAACATTTTAATTTAATGCCTGACGTTTCGAATGCTTTACAGCATCCGTGGTTACAGGCAGACTAAGGTGTTATTTGTCATTACATAGTTTTGAAAAATTAAATTAAACTACCGTCACTCATTAATATTAATTGATGTTCCTATCCACGCAGGCGCTGGGACTTTTAATTATTCGAGCGTATCTTTTCTTAGGAAAGTTTAACAGTGTCTTGGCTTACGAATAGTGAAATAAGTAATAGATAAGCAATTTTTGACCCGTAAAAATTATAGTAATTCTACATATTTAGTTCTCTACAGATATTGACCAGCCATTCTGACGTCAGAATGGACGGTAAATGTTTTAATTCTTTTAAATTATGCAATAAGCAATTCTGCCATCATGCTAAGCAAATATAAGCAATTCATAAGCAATCTTTAGACACAGTTTCAAAGTTAAATACGACTGTTGACCGGCGATTCTGACGGTCACTTATATCTTTCCATATCTTCATTTACTATTTCAAGCAAAACAATCTTAGTGCTATACAATGAACTACCTATGTAGTTTACGAGTTGCTGATCATTAAAAAGGAATGTCAAGATTGTTTACAATAATATTAAAAGTATTAGACAAGCAAACAATTATGGACTATAACCCCAAAATTGTGTAATGTGTTTGACAGTTCAAAATGGCGCTATTGGAACCGGAAGAAGGCGCTGGTCCGTTTTTATATTCATAAAAAATAAACATCATAACTCGTAGGTCATAATTTTATTTCATAATAAAAAAAAACTAAATGTGTGTACCTCATTTTTTTGCAAACAACCAATTATTTTAACTCAACTTGACTACTAACACCTAAAATTCCAATAGGAACTACTAACATCATGAACGATATAATCAAATAAAAGTGATCCTCCACTTTGAAGTTTATAATAAGGATTGTAGATCATCAGTTAACACAGCTGTGTTTACTCCCAAGTACGCCGTAGGTATAATTAATTAACCTTCTTTTATCCATGCAGGTGCGGAATGTAAATCTGGCCAAATCACCGGTGCAAAAAATCCCATGAATATGAATGTTATTAAAATTGTGCTGAGAGTTGGCCCAGAGCCTGCAATAATCTGTAAAATAAAATTATTGTAATTATTATTAAGTTACTATTACTGTTATTTGGTATTGCTTAAAATCTTAAATCGCACAAGTAGCACGCCAGCTATAGGTAAACCGCGAAATTGAGACCTCGCCTGCGGGGTACAGGGGCGCGGGGGGTGGCGAGAGCGGGGCTTGTGAGAGGTGCGGGCGGCAGGCACATTCTTTTCAAAATTCAGTACGCTCGACACAAAATCTATATTATTGTATTTTTGTCGTTTTTTTTAAATTCTATTTTACATCATTCTAGCATTAAGTCCACCGTTTGAACAGTGTTTAAATAAATGCTCTAAATATATACGAATATTATATAATAAAATATAGATCTAAACTCAGTGGAATATAAACTAGATATGAATATGAACTCGATAATACACTCAAACAAAACAGTCGCAAAAGTTACCAGGGAATGTTATTTGAAGTTTTTAATTTTGCCAAAAAATCTGTCTTATTTTCAAATTCCATTTTATTTATTGATCAAAATCCACGATTTTGGATAGTAATATTTGGAATTATGTAATTCACTCTTATTGGTGTAATTGTATTGAATCGAATATTTTTTTCCAATATGTTAGGTAATGTTTATAAAGTGTCGACACTGACGACCACTATTGTGACCACTGACGTCACATATCTTAAGAACTGTCACGGCAAATTTCGTCTATTGTGTATCACCGCCGCCCGCACCCCTTACATTCCCCGCTCTCGTCTTTCCGCCCGCACCCCTGTACCCCGCAGGCGAAGTCTCAATGAAGCGGTTTACCTATAGATACTTGATTAAACTTATTGTACAGAACGGTTTAAGGGTTATTCACATTATTGGGACGTTATGTTACAACAGATGAGACTCTGGCGGTTGACCGATTGGCAGGATGAACAGCCAACAAAAGGCGCAATTTAATGTCAAGCTATGACGGGCAGAAGCGGCACAGCTACAAGGGAAGTCTCTGCGCTCGCAAATAAGTTTTTGCAAGGGATAATTTTTTTGTAATTTATTTATCGTTTTAACAAAATTACAAGAGAATATATAGGACATATTAACATCTAAAACCACAGAGGTTTATCGTGATCTATTGGGAAAAGCCTGTTGACGAAGCTTAATAGCATTGTCGAAAGCAGAAGTTCTGAGGGAAATGGGGAAGTTTAGTCAATCTTAACGGACAGCAACAGTCCACGCACGCACACCATGCACCTACTTCAAATGCAGCGTTATTTTGGTATATTTTGAGGGATTATGACAAATAAGCAACCCACTTAATGTGATTTTGAACTATCTAATTAAAATCATTTGTATAAGGAGTTTATCTTAACGGGACCTATTGAAAAAAGCATAAAGAAAAAGAATAACGAAAATAAAAAAATAGGTAAAATGGGAAAATCTCCTGTAAGATAATATTAGTTTAGGGGGAATTTGGCTACGCTGAATCTGACAACCATACTAAACATGATGGTGGCATTGGTTCTTTATTTCGCCATCGGCCAAAAGATCCTTTTCGTATTGCAGCCACTGTACAGGGTGTCACTGACACATGACGTCGTAATCCTATTAATAAGCCCAATACGTAACTAAAACAAGCTGGTTATCATAAGAATGGACCTGCTGTCACTGCGCGGTGACAAAAGTTTGCAAAAATTAATTCTATTGACACGAAAAAGACAAACTCCGGTGAATGAACAAAGAAGCGGGAGAAAATTCACAGGTCTAATCTTATGATAGCCGGGTTGTTTGTCTTAGCTTACCATCTTTCCTGTTGGAATTTTAGCAACGCTTTGAACTATCAAGTTGCCAGGAGTTCCCACAGGAATCAAAAAACAAAAAGAGGCGCAGAATCCAGACACTATGCAGTACCAAAGTGGATTTTGATTGGTCGATTTAGCCTATAAATAAATAAAAAGCAATTTCTCAATTAATTTGAGTTAAACAAATAAACAGGGCTAACTGCCAAGGACTACAGTCCTACCTCTACTTATACAACGCGTGGCCAACGAAAAAGAAGCTTTCGAATTTTTACTATGGAGCGTGTCTACCTTGGTTTTTCAATCTTTACAAAATGGACAGCCACGACTGGCATAGAATCGATAAATCACATCAATTCATATAATTGTACTACATACAGAATGGACACTCACCGATATGTACCTATATTAATACTATGATATATTGTGGTAGTGGACAAAAACCGGTTAAGTGCGTGTCGGACCCGCGCACTGAGGGTTCCGTGCCACCCTTAACTTAATTCAGGGTCCACTTACTTTCACTTAACGAAAACATCACAATATATTGCGACAACAAAAATAACTTTGTTTTTCATAGTGTTTGTATGAAAGACAAAGTTATATTTGCGGTTGATAAAAATGTGCAATATCTCAAAAACTACTGGTTCGATCTCCTTCAAACCAATTTTCGTTGCAAGTTTTTGTTGAGATCTACATCATGTATTTTTTTCAAAATTTTCACTTTCTTAGTTCAAAAGTTAGATGGGGGGGGGACGCCCATTTTACCACTTTGGAAGCGTCTATATCTCAAACCTTACACTTTTAGAAAAAATGGTTTTAGAAACCTCAACATCATTTTAAAAGACCTATCCATAGACACCCCACACGCATAGGTTTGAGTAAAAAAAAATTTTTAGGTTTTAGTTTCATGTATGGGAGCCCCCCCTTAAATATTATTTTTTCTAACTTTTTGTATCTGAATCGGAAAGCGGTGAACAAAATACACCTACCTACCAAGTTTCAGCTATGTGATGCTTATAGTTTCAGAATAAAGTGGCTGTGACATACGGACGGACAGACAGACAGACAGACAGACAGACAGAAAGACAGACAGACAGACTTGACGAAACTATAAGGGTTCCGTTTTTTGCCATTCGGCTACGGAACCCTAAAAACCTTACTAGTAAGTAAATTATTTTATTTTATTATATTAATATGCAAAACAACTGACGTAATTTGAAAACTTGTATGGACTATTTTTGCTAGTTTTCAAGTCAAATATTAACTGTATGGCAATTGGCACCCTGATCAAGATAAACTGTGTACGAGTACATGCTCCATCATAAGATGATTGTTCAAATATTTTGTTTGTAAGGGCCACACGTATGTACCTATATGTTAGTACATTGATTGGTATCAATAGCCACTAAATTGTAAAAATTGAATTTAAACATCTAAATAACTATTTATTTAGAACAATTTACCTACTACAAAAAAATACGAAGTTCACCGGGACCGCTTACAAAATAAACATAGAAAACAACACTAAATAGGTAACTAACCAGTTGCATCGCAATTGGACACATGACGTTAGCGACAGCCACATTGGAAGCAAAATTTGTAATTGCAATCACTGCCACGATTATTATGAGAATGATAACAAGATTTGGCAAATCTTTTAACCCCTGCATTGTCTCTCCAAGTTTTGCGTTCAGTCCAGACGTTTCTGCTCCTTTAGATAAAGCAAAGCCACCACCTGAAAATAAAAATAAAATATTAGCTTTAAATACAAAACATAAATGTGTATTTTGTCATGATCGTAGATAGTTAAAGTTGCACTTTATTCCATTTTTTTATGATGATCGCACTCATCACAATCTTTCGGCATGTCCTAAAGGTACAATATTCAAAACTACACCCATCAACACTGTCTAGGGATATTTTAGATTTACTCAATTAAATAAAAATTTATCTAAAATAACATACATGTATATATTTTTGGAGAGAGATGGCGCTGTCATCGAGTAAACATTAAGCTCCGTCGTATTTGATCTATAAAAATAGTATTTCCACATAATACAACCAAAATTGAACCTAAATCTGTAATGAAATTCGTAAAAAATATGTGACAATAATTGGATCCACAAAAAAATACCTAAAAAGTGCGTAATAAACAAAATAAAAATGGTGCATCCCTGAAACTGCAACAGTGAAAAAAGTGCGCGAAAAGAGTGTGAAATACGTAAAATTAAAACTATTACAAGTGCAAATATCATTAAATAACTATGGAAATAAAGTGTTAAAAAGAAAACAATTAACTACGCAGTGTTTGTATGAGAACTTTTCAACTACCTACATCAATAATTCACAATAAGTGCTCTGAGTCAACGGTTTTGAAGCTGCTTCATTCTACACCAGTCGTCATACCTGTATCATATTTTCGACGCCTCAGTTACGACACCGATAGCTCAACGGCTAGTGCAACGGAGCACACCAGCACAACATCAATACTGTGTGGTTTCAAATCCCGGCCCATTGAGTTTTTGTATGCAGAAATTTGTTTTTAAATCTTAAAACCTTCAATAATGGCATCGAATGATGAGATTACTTGCGCTGGATGCATTAACAAAATTTGTGACAGACGTTATCTGAGGTGTTTGGAGTGCGGGCAATGTTACGATTTAGACTGCGCAAATGTCTCAGAAGCAAGATTTTATAACACAATGACTAAAGACCATAAACAGTCATGGTTATGCCCACTTTGTAAAGCGCAAAAACCTAAATTAGATAACAAAAATACACCAGTTCGCCATCACCATGAAGAGCCTAATCTATCGGAAATAAAGATAAACAACGAAACTGCACACGCGAATGTAACAATAAGAAGAGCACCTCCGCGATATAACATAAACGAATCGACCTCATCTGATTCTATACTAAGGTCGCCAGAGGGAAACACAATTATTGAAGAAAGCTTAACCCAAGACATAGGAGAAACTATACTATCAGAGTTACGACTATTTAAAAAACAAGTGAATGAACAGCTGCATTTACAGGATGCCCGATTACATGAACTTTCAGACAGTGTAATAGGACTCCAATCAACAATAAAATGCTTAAATAACAAATTTACTACAGTAGAGACTTACGTTAATGAGCTAACAGGACAAGTACTAAATATTGAGAGTGAACATTCTAAATTAATACTGAAGTCTGACACCCAAACTAAAAATTTAAAAAAATTAGAAGAAAGAATGAATCTAATTACAAACCAGATTACTGACTTAAAAAACATAATTTCATCAATTGAAATCCAACTACAGAATGGAGGAGGACATCAAAGAAAAAATAATCAAGCAATAATAAGTACTCTACCTATTAATTCCTACTCAAAAACAATTAATGATGAATTTATTAATCAAGATACACCTCGCGCCGACAAGAATATCATTACCACGGCTAACCAACACCCAATTCAAAAAAATAAGCTTTGTTTTATTAGTGCGACTGAATCGGATAAAATGTTAAGTATTATTGAAGACTCTTTTGGAGAGAGTTTTAGATTCTGTCACTACAGATTACCTGGAGCCGGAATAAAGCAGCTTCTCCTTAACATAGCAAAAAAACTTGATACCTATACGAAAGAAGACTTTTGTATTATCAGTCTGGGAGAATATGATTTCAGAATCACTAATGATAATATCGATTTGGTCTGTCACCTAAGAGAGACACTAAAGGAGATATCTTCATACACAAACATTATAATATCAGTCCCAACATACAAATGTGGAAGCTTAATGTACAACTTTCGCCTGGAAATGTTTAACAATTTGCTATTTCTGGACATGAAATCCCATAGTTACGGCATCCTTCATGACAGCAACCGTAATCTCACGCTGGATATGTTTTCTGACCGGACAGGACAACTCGGAATATCGGGATTGAAGCATATAATAAACGAGCTAAGAGAAATTACAGTAGCAGTGCTTGAAACACAAGAACAGCAAAAATCACTCTATAGCATAGATAGAAATCAGACAGACAAAGATTGTTCCTTATCTCTTAAGCCCTTTCGAGACTAGCTTTAACGTCCTTTTTCAAAATATATGCAGCATCAGCAATAAGACTCATCTGCTAGAAGCTATGTTAGATGAAAAGCCCAATCTGCATGCATTATGTATAACAGAATCCTGGTTAAAAAAAGATAAAGTAGAATTCGTGAAAGTAAACAATTGTCACATAGGGTCTTTGTTTTGCCGCGAAAACCATGATGGAGGAGGTGTATGTATCCTAGTAAAAAACTCCATAGAATACGAAGAGCGATCTGATATAAGTTCTATGTCTGTAGAGACCATTTTTGAAACGTGTGCCATAGAATTAATAAAAAATAATATACTTTTAATAAACCTTTATTGGCCTAACTGTAATAGAGGCGTAGAGACGTTCTTCACATCGCTAGAAAACCTTTTAAAAGTAATGTCAACTAAAGAAAAAAATAAACTCATAATCATTGGAGGCGATTTCAATGTAAATTATGGAAAAGAACACAAGCCGAGAATGAAAAAATTAAAAAAGAGATTAACAAATCTAATGTCATCCTATAACTTCCATCAAAAAGTAACAGAAAACACAAGAATTTCAAAAAATAAGTCCTCATGCATAGACCTCATCTTTATAAATAGTAAAAACACAAACATAACAGTGAAAGTCCAAGAATTAGGGTTTTCAGATCATAAGGGAGTGGAGATGAATATACCTGTTATGATTCGCTCTCCACTGTACTTCACTCGTTGTATAAGAATATTTAATGAAAAAACAATAAATAATTTTAAAAAAGAAATAAGCGTATTAAACTGGAATAAAATAATATTACAAAATAAGAACATAAATGATAACTATAACAATTTTATTAAAGCTCTTCAACAGATACTTAATAAGTGTATGCCAAAAAAATGGATTAAAATTAAAACAACAGGAACTTACCTGACACCAGGGTTAAAAAGATCATGCCATAACAAGAGATTACTTAAAAAGTTAATTACCCAGTCAAAAAGCAAAATATTGCAAAACCACTATAAAATATACACAAAAGTCTTAAAGAAAGCCGTTAAAATATCAAAAAAAATTGGGAATATCAGAAGATACAAAACTTCAGGTAATAGTATTAAAACTATGTGGCAAATTATAAACGAAGAAACTAACAAAAGACAAATTCATAAACAAAATGTAAAAATAAAAATTAACGATAAGGTTTTAGAAAATCCAAACTATATTGCAAACGCCTTTAACAACTTCTTTTCTTCTATAAGCAATACACAATCAAAGCCTGTGCTGCAAGAAAATATTCGGTGTGAAAAAATTGAAAATTCGATATTCTTGCGACCGGTTGAGCCAGAAGAAGTGTTTAAAATTATAAAAAACTTAAAAAATAAAAACAGCAGCGGAATAGACGAACTGCCCCCAAAACTGATAAAAAAATGTGCAATTGAACTGACCCCCCCATTTACCTTACTAGTCAACCAATCGTTTCTAGAAGGGGTATTCCCAGACGCCCTGAAAATATCGGTGGTAAAACCTATCTACAAAAGTGGCGAAAAAACAGATCCTGGTAACTATCGCCCGATCTCACTTCTTCCTACTTCAGCTAAAATATTTGAAACGGCAATGGCTAAGAGAATTTACACCTTTTTTGAAAAGTACGAAGCTTTTCATGACAATCAATTTGGATTCCGTAAAAACCGATCAACAACTTTGGCCGTATATAGATTTGTACAGAAGATCTTAGACACAATAAATAAAAAACAATATTCTGTGGGTTTACTTCTAGATATGAGTAAAGCCTATGATAGGGTGAGATATGATATCCTTTTAAAAAAACTATATAGTTCAGGCATTAGAGGAATTTGCCTAGACTGGTTTAAATCCTACCTCGAAAATAGATCACAGTACACAGAAATTGAAAACACAGACTTTAAAACTGGTGTGATTCAGAGTACAAGATCAGAAAAAAATAGAATAAAGGGCTCTATTCCACAAGGAAGCGTTCTTGGGTGCATTCTGTTTTTAATTTACATAAATAGTATTACCACGATATTACCCGAAAACTGTTTCTTATTCGCTGACGACATTTCAATAATGATACCTTGTTCCAATGTTAATGAACTCAAAGAAAAACTAAATGCAACTCTAGATAAAATTATACATTACCTTGACGGCCATAACTTAACTCTAAACTTTAAAAAAACAAAATTAATACAATTCAAGCCACACCAAAAACAACCCCTTAAAATTCAATATAATTACAACGGCACAACCTTGGAACATGTTAACACGGCTACACTACTAGGATTAGATATTGACACCCATTTAGATTGGAAATCACACATACAAAAACTTAAAAATAAATTGTCATCATTTACATATGCCCTTTATAATCTAAAGAAGGTAACGAATTTGGAAACTGCCCTCTCAGCCTATTACGCATACGCACACTCAAGGCTCACGTATGGTATCGTCTTATGGGGTAATTCTACCGAAATTGAGACCATAGCGGTCCTCCAAAAAAGATGCATCAGAATCCTTAGCGAGATAGACCAATATGAGTCTTGTAGACCTCACTTTAGGCAATATTCAATAATGACAATAACATGCATTTATATCTATGAGTCCTGTAAATTCATAAAAAAGTACCCCAATCTATATTCTCCAGTCAAAAACACACATCAAAAGAGAAATAATAGGGGTAAAAATAAGTTCAAAACACAATTCTCAAAATTGAAATTTATAACAAATGGCCCACATTCAATGTTGATAAAAATATATAACCATATACCAAATGATATTAGGGACATGGAAACAGTGACAATATTTTTAAAGAGACTACGTAGTTTTCTGCTGAATAAGTGCTATTATGACCTAGGCGAGTTTTTTAATGATAATGAAATAAATAATTGATTTTAAATTTACTAATGTTTATCTAATTAATTAATTTGCTGATACTGTATAGTATTTTATGGAATATTATATGTATGTAATTGAAAATAATCTATTTTTAATGTATAATTTGATGTAAGTGGCTATTGAATGAATTTAATATAAAAAATGTAATTGCTGTGCCCCTACGGGGTGCTACATTGTACTTATAAGACCTTGTACCAATTTTTATCTGTGTGTACAACAATGTAGTATGCAATAAAGCTGAATCTGAATCTGAATCTGAATCTTTTTAAAAACCCATTTATCAGAACTTCATACAAAATATCCCTAGACAGTGTTGAGTAGTATACATCTTTCTTTGTTTTCCTATCCATCGAGGATTATTATCTATCCGTTGGCAACTCCATATCTTTTAGGCCTGAATTTGTATCTTGGTCCAAGTCAAGCCACATAAATCAATCAAAAATAATACTATCTGTTCATACGATACTGGTAAATCGCACAATATCCCACTTAGTGACTATTATCTTTCACAATAACATTGAAAATATAATTATAAAAATATTTACTTTAAGCTAAACTAATGTAGACTCAGAAAATATAGTTATTAATATTGTAAGGTCTTTAAAGGGGACAGAAAAAATATTTAGAGCGCGTGCACCCTAGTCGCATAATAAAACAAAAACTATCACAAAATTAGTATAACAGAAACAGAAAAAAAAATACCCAAAAGTAAACTGAAGCTGAAAGGCATTTCAGCGTTTAGCTTGGTCCAATCAAGAACTGATACCACCCTTGTCTTTGGAAGATCGTCCTTTTCTGAAATCGACATCAGAAATAAAATTATAGGTCCATACACTAACGACTTAGTTATCTGCCTATTAAATTATGAGAAGTAAGTTGCAAAATTTAAATAAAAAAACTTACTTTTGACGGTAAAATTTTTGAATATTTTCAGTGAAGATGGAAAAAGAAACATTATGAAAGCAATTAAAAATGCCAATGCGGAGTCTTTAATGCTGAAAAAACAAAACGGTTCTATAACATTCTTTCACATTATTGTAAGCTCTTATTTTTAATTAAAAAGATCAAAATGACAATCGTTGGACTTTTTATTTATTTAAAAATAGTGTTGTTCCTCCATAGCAGAAAAATCAATTTTATTTGTTGTTTTTGATTGACTTTAGAATAATTGAATTGTTGTAGTTCGATTTGTGTCAGAAGTGTAATATAGCATGAATTAAAACAGTTTGCTTACAAATTCTTAAGTCCAAATGATTTTTCTATTAAATCACCCCACCCGGTAAACATTTGCGGTGATCTACAGAAAAATCCTAACATGGCAGCAGAAAACAGTATTAAAACGATCTGAAATAAATAAATAAAAATATTAAAAATCTAAATAAATATAATAATTATCTCAAAAAATATAAACGATTACCAAAGAATCTTCTTTTGATTTTAGAAAACAAATAAATTTTTTATTCGATGTAGTATCTCAAAAAGTAATAAGATATGAACATTCTCACACGGTTGTATTCTTTAACCTCATTTAGTTAGAGTAACTTATTTTTGATCACTTTAATCTATACTAATATTATAAAGCTGAAGAGTTTGTTTGTTTGAACGCGCTAATCTCCGAAACTACTGGTTCGAATTGAATAATTCTTTTTGTGTTGGATAGTCCAGTTATCGAGAAAGGCTATAGGCTATATAACATCACGCTACGACCAATAGGAGCAAAGATATAGTGGTAAATGTGTAAAAAACGGGAGAAAGAAGTTACGATTCCACGCGGACGAAGTCGCGGGCAAAAGCTAGTTTAAAATAAACGATAAGGTGTTTTGAATCCAATTTTTTGATCTATGATCACATACAACTCTGTACAACGGATGAGTCGCAGCCACCGGCCAGACAAACAGTATTTTCCTTCATAAGACCTTCATGAGACAAACATGTACACCTATCTTTAATTAAAAAGCTTAAGCTGTTAACATTACCAGGCCTTTACATATTTGAAATTTGTAAAAATAATCTTGGTTTATTTTGTAAAGCTGTCTAAAGATGTCTATCCTCGAAAAAAGAGAAATCCCGATCGACTTGTGTTACATTTTTCTCCCAGAACTGCACTTTAAATAAAAAATTGTTTAAATATGTGTATTAAAATCTGCAATAAGTTACGTTATTATAAGTTAATATTATTTAAAAAGAAATTGTTTGAATGGCTTTTAGAATGTAATTTTTATAGTGTTAAGGAATTGACTATAATGCAATTTAAAATAACATTATTTTTTAATTTTGATATTGTTTGATTTTAAGGAAAGCAGTCACCTTGTCAAATACTCATCACTTGTTCTCTTTATTGAAATATCTTACTAAAGGACACGGACGACCCGCCATACATTGCTTGCCCCAAAAGTAAAAATCCATGCGTCACGACCAAAACTAATTTTATGGGTTCCTTTCTTCGCGTTTTAAAATAATATTAAGTAATATAAGCCGTAAATAGCGGGGTTTTCACATAAAACGAAATAAAATGTGTGGGGTCAATCTCTTGCACACTACCTTGAATAGGTATATCTAGATCACAGCGCCATCTGTGTCGAAAAACCGCCATCTAGGCCACCAAAACTAAAACATAGAAAACTGCCTCGCTAGGGTGCGTAACGCGTGAAAATTACGAGGACGCAAACAATAGCCAACGATAAGAAGTTCCTTGTCACAGTTTTTTTTCAAGTTTTAGGAAGGGTTGGTAGGTTTAAAGGTTAGTACCTATGGGAGGCAAACGTCATCTTCCTTCTTAAAATAGCGATTGCGAGCGCTTACTTATTTAACTAACTGCCAGTTCTATGACACAGTATGACACAATATGCCATTTCGTTAAGCGGTCGTCAGTTTGCTTATAAGTGCTCGAAACCACTATTTTCTGCCAAACACAACAATTGATGGGGACAGGAAATTGTATTCTATCGTTGTCCTATTTAATTTGTAGATTTATATGCCGCTAGATAAAAGCAAAGTAAATTAACAATATTGTATTAAAAATTCAATATATTTTTTGCAAAATGATATAGTCAAGTCTCTTAATGCTTTTCATTACTCAAACATAAAACGACTTTGGGGCACGATACGAACGTCTCCTTTATTTACAACTTTACTATGTATGTAAAACTAATTTTTTAACTTCTTTTTTCTAATATATTAGGCAAGTTATGTTTACCTATAATTGACTGTGCATTTAGCAAATACTATAATTGTTATCTTTGTTATCCAAGATTTAATGTAACAGTTTTTGGTTATCTTAATAAATAAATAAAAATAAATAAATAATAGTGTAACTGCCAAACAGTTCACAATAAAAATATGGAAAAGTATCATTAGTTTTAATAAATAAATCAGAATTTGGCAATTTGGATATTTTTCTGATCGGATCTGTGATCGGATCTCGGATCTGTGACCAAAGCATTCGATACGTCAGGCATGAATTAAAAATAAATGTTCTCGAAATCAATCCAAGTTCGTAAAGTGGGTTTTAATGAAAACATTTTAAAGGTACACAATGTATCAAACACCCTATATAGGTATAATTCTTTAAGTAATGGTTTTACATTATTTTTAACACTCACAGTGTCATATTTTATTCTTAAAAGATGAAATATGATATATACCAAAAATTGCGCACGGGCGGGATTCGAACCAGCATCTTTCTGGCTATCCGGGCCAACTGCTCTTCCAATTGAGCTACCGTGCCGTCGGTCCGACCGCGCGAAATTCTTGGTCTCATTGATACGTCATTGCGTGACGTTAGCGCCATCTACCCGTCTGTTTATGCAACAGCGGGCCAAGTGGTTTCATATTTCATCTTTTAAGAATAAAATATGACACTGTGAGTGTTAAAAATAATGTAAAACCATTGAGTATCGAAGCGTTATCATTTCCAAGTTGAATTTATTCTGTAAAGAATAACTACTTGGCCCGCTGTTGCATAAACAGACGGGTAGATGGCGCTAACGTCACGCAATGACGTATCAATGAGACCAAGAATTTCGCGCGGTCGGACCGACGGCACGGTAGCTCAATTGGAAGAGCAGTTGGCCCGGATAGCCAGAAAGATGCTGGTTCGAATCCCGCCCGTGCGCAATTTTTGGTTTCATATTTCATCTTTTAAGGATTCTTTAAGTAGGTAAGTAAAATAATTAGATACCAATTCCCAAAATGTGAATCCTCCCATTTTGGCAGAATCTTCTAGTATAGCGCGTTGAGCTGCTAGTTTTGCTTCTTTTGGTATAATTGCTGCCTTTGCAGCTTTACTTTTAGGTCTGAAATAATACAAATAAAATAGGTAATCAGTAACATAATCCTCCTATCGATTTTTGGCAATGGCAGTCAGTCTCAACAGACATAGACCGCAGATACGTAGGAGATATTATAGTGCCCATAAGTGTGCGCAATATTATATAAGTGTACATTCGGTGAGTTTGAGAATTGTTGATTTTGTGTAATTGTTAAAAATTTGACCTATTGTATATTTTTATAACACGTTTTGCAATGTATAGCTTAGTAAAAGCTAAGCTTTATTTTTAACAATATGATGCGCCTCAATTTATGACCCAAACTTTGACCCCATGCCATGGCAATTAAAACTTAATTACTTTCCACCCTAGGGATGGAAAAGTTATTTTTCACTCGGCTATCTACTCATGAAAGTTAAATTTTCCGAACATGGAGATGAAACATAATAATGTGCAATTTGGTTGTGACTGCCAACTTGTCCTTAAATGCCTGTCATAAAAACAATCTGTCGTTACGAGAATCTTTTTTTCGAATGTGATCGAATGCGTGAGAGTTGCAGCTCCGTTCACTGAATTAATTAAGACAAAAATTGCATCAGTTCTTAAATTAAATAAACTTACCTGAATAATCCAAAATAAACTACTGCCATCCAAAGATATAAGAAAATTTCCAAGACAATCATGAACGGTACGCCAAAAGCTGAGAATTTTGGAAATGACAAATATTCTGGAGCCTTTGGGTAAGCTCTGAAAATAATATATTAAGAATGAACCAAACCGTACTAAGCAAAATTGGTCAAATAGAGTATTTTTTCATTAGTTACATCATATCTATGATCATATTATTTTTTTATAATTTTAAACTTACTACCCTTTTCCCCATAAACTCGTAGATATATTAAATTAAAATATACTGTGACTCGATTGTCGTGATGAGAGAATTTTTACTTATACATTACCCTTCAACTTATACATATACCTACAGATGTTTACGGAACCCTCTGGTGCGTGACTCCGAATCTCACTTGGTCAATCAAAAAGTGCCAGCCAATACTAAGTTTGTAAAGGTACTATAAGGTGATCATTTCTTGTAATGACAACAACACTACGATTAGCGACCAAGCAGCTATTTAGGTTTATATGTTACTTAATGTGCAAACGAGAAAGTGTGAGCCAGTAAAAATAAATAGTAGGATATTACAGAACACGTCGTGACAATCATTTAATGCTATGACGACAAATTTGCAATAAGCGACCATGCAGTTATTTCAGTTTGAATGATTATTTACAGTATTAACTCTATCTAGTATTTGTTTACATTGACCAGCAATTTCGTTCTTATGTTCGATGTAAATTTAACATACATACTTTTTAAAAATGGCCACCCATTTTTAAAAGTAATCGTAAAATATTGTTGTCGTAACATAAAAAAAAACCGCCACTGCAGGATTGTTAATGTTATTTCACTTTATTTTCACTGGTCTTCGAGTTTTGGTCCACGAATGTATTGAACGAGAACCTTGTTTTTTTTAGATATTAAACCTTCTACTTTAGCATAAACAAACAGAACAAAAAGTAATATATAGTTGTCCCTGTCATGATGCTCTGACCAAGTGAAAAAGGATTCGTTTTATCTAAAAAAGATAGAGACATTACGTATTAAAAAGTCCTTTAAATGATAGGTTTGTCCCTGTTCCAACTAAAGTCCCGATGCCACCTGAAATAAAATATGGAAATTTAAACCAAACTTAAAATTTATTTTTACTCTGCATTGCATTATTGTACATAATGATATTTAGAGGCATTTCGATTGGATTAGTATTGTGACGTTGGCTCTCTTCGAGCCGTTTTGATACATTTGCAAAATTCAACAGGCTTAGCTTAAGACACGGGGATCGATTCCTCGTCTGACACAGAGTCACGGTTGCTTTTTACAAGTGCAATTTATATTATTAAGTTTGGATAGTGACAAAACACAATAAAAACAAAAATCAACTATAATAAAAAAATATTGTAAAATTTACCAATAGTTGCGGAAAAAGTTGCTGTACAGAAATAACACGTTGTTATATCAGAGGCATAAGTTTCTCCACTGGGACTTGTATCGTAAATTTTAAAAATTTTATGCTGCAAATAGGTACAAGAATAATGAACACAATGTAACTATTTACACTGCACACATTTTACTAACATTGAAAAACAGTAGGTACCTATAACCTAAAACCATTCGTCTGTAAATCGAAATAAGGTCTAAATGTTCATTTTCATACTAAAAACCCTTCTGGGGATGTCGACAACAAAATATCTGAAGTAAGTTTGGTTTCACGACCTTTACCTTTATGTAGTCTGATAATTTTCAGGAAAACAAAAAGAACTCTTATTGTTTATTTATTTTATTCTACTTACAGCTTCAAAAACACGAAGCACCGCAAAGTTTATAGGGACCATCATGGTAGTGGCTGCCGTATTTGTGACCCACATTGAAACGAAAGTTGTCACTATAGCTATGGCCCCAAGTAACCTAAAAAAAATACGTACCTACTTTTAACATAAACTTACATATTCTTTCTCTGTAAGGGTTATTCTACAGGGGGTCCGGGGTCTTTTTGACTTTGCTCTCTATTTCCAGGTAAATTAAATATATAAACATAATAAAATAAATATGCGCCAGGCAACACACTAATTGTCTGGTTTCGTGGTAAGGAATTTTCTTCCTTGTGTTACGAAGTACCAGACAACGATTATGACGGGGGCGTCTCCCCCTTAAATATGGTCATATTTTGCACTAAAACATTCAACATTAGTTAAATCCAAGTCTGTACTCTCCGAACTTTTTCATATCTTTGAATACGTGATTTAAAAAAAAGATCCAGTTCGATTTTGGTTCTGTTTTGAGAAGTTATTACTTAGTAAATCATAACTCTTGTGAACTTAAAACACTCACTTCAAATGAGAATATCCAAACACTTTGATAGCACCATAAGCCAGACGCTTATGTAAGCCAGACTGCTCTATTGCATACGCCAGTATTATGCTACCAAGAAACATCAAGACGGCATCCTAAAAAAAATATATAATAAATTTCGTGCATTTATGTTGTCGTAGCAAGATAGAGCCGTCCATAATTCAAGGTGTCCAGAAATTCAAGGACAAGCATGGGTGATAGGCTAGGCCATGACAGTCACTAAAGAAATATTCTTACATAGTACTATCTACTTTATGGACATTAAAAATAAAATTCTAATGACTGTCATGACCTTACCTATCACCCGGATTTGGCTTGACCTTGACTATTTGGACATCTTTATATACCTAGAGATATAAACATACGTATGTACGAAAGTGATTCATAGAGAACAAACTATCTCACAAGGAATACAAGGACTCGGTTTATGACAAAATACACACGTCAAAAAAGTTTGTGATCACTAGCATTTTTTTGCTGGTATGGGAAATATGCCAACACCCTGTACATTAAATATACAGCATGTGTGTGTAATATTTGCTCTTTTTAACAGGCCACTCACAGTTTTTTTTTTATGTAAACGTTAGCAAGAAACCGTAACAATTTGAAATGACGATGCCATCGCGATGCGACCCTTAAGAACATTATCATCAAACTCAAAAATAAAACCGAGCCCCCTTATTAACTGCATTTTTATAAGGTATAAATTGTTATAACTATGTTATGTCTCAATCAGATATTTAAGTTACGCAAGTTGTCAGAAAGTGTCAAAACACAGTATATAGTGTACAGTATTCGAATTTTATGCTAGGTTTTTTTTTGTTCCACGGAAAAAATACTTTTAAATGTTTTAAAAAATACTTTTAAATGTTTATGCTATATGCGTGTATAATGCAAAAAATATATAGTTACACTAGTGTATTGTTGACATGTTTCCACCGAGGTCAACACTCCTGTCAATGGGAATATAAATATCGGAAAAAATGATGTTACAGCGATAGGAATGCATTCAAACACCCAAAACACTGCCATTAATAATAGGGTGTAAGCGCACCATTGGTAAGGCTGCAAAAGAAATACAATTACTTGTCAAAAATAATTAATAGTAAAACCAAATCGCCTAAAATAAACAACAAAGAATAAACACTCTAAAGTATTTTTTTCTTTGCTCGTCGAATATTTTTTACAATCTTGACATTCCTTTTAAAACAAAACATTCATTTTATTACAAGACTAGCGGTCGCCCGCGGCTCCACCCGCGTGAATGTCGGTTACCGCTGCAAAAAGCCTACCCAGGAAAGACACGGTCAGCAAACAAAATGATTTCCAGGTCAATTTACAGACACCGACACTAACATCGACGAAGCAGTCACTATCCGCAGGCTGAACAGATTTTCTTTCTGTGGATGTTAGTTGTTAAGTCCCGGAGTGCAACCCGTTGTTTTAGGATAGAAAACTTAAGCTATTATTGTAGAGCTTCTCTATACACAACATTTGACGTTATATTATTTTCTGGTAACAAAATATACTGATGCTCGACCCGTGATAGGGCAACGTAAAGTTGCCCACGCGTAAAACATTCTTTTCGTAAATCAATTCCTACTAATTTGAATGTTTGGCCCTGGGATTTGTTTATCGTGAGTGCGAAAGAAATTTTTACTGGAAATTGGAGCCTTTTGAAGGGTATAGGCAAATCAGTAGGGATCATGGGTATTCTTGGTATATGAGCTAATTCATCAGCTGCAGGGCCGGTGATAATCTTCGCAACTATTAAATTATCTTTAAGATCCTTTAATAGAAGTCTCGTGCCATTACACATGTTGGAGGGTCTTAAATTTCTGAGAAGCATTATCGGCGTGCCAACTTTTAACACAGTTCATGAGGTGGAAGCCCAGCGGGGTTCAGAGAATTTAAAAATTCCTGGGGGTAGTGCACTGCGTCCTCGATGTTAGTGACGGTGTCTATGGATTTATAGCACTTAACTTCACCCGGTACTTTTGCATAATTACTCATAGATCTAAACTCCCCCTCGCACACGCTCACCGGGCCTTGGTAACGCCTACTTCGCAACGGGCCGTGCAGCAGAAATCGTAATATTTTAATTTCGCTATAACTTCAGATCCAAACGTCCAACTTTAATCATTCAAGGACCAAATATTATCTACATTAACTGTACTTAGTGATGAAATAATTTATTTTGATAAGGATTAATAGCATGAATAAAATAAACGCGTTTAAATGTAGTCCAAAAAAAAATTAAGATTTTTCAATAAAAAAATGGTTATTGTGCCTCACTCGACATAGATAGGTATAGTGTGTCACGGACTTTTTTGTAGATATTTATAAGATCTACAATTACTTTCAACATTTTATGGTTCTGTCTTTAATAGTTTAGGCAGGGTACGCAAAATAAGTAACTTTTTTGGTTGATTTTTTACACCTTGTGTCCGAAAAACCCTAATATCTTACGGAACCCTGTTTTTGTTCAAAATTAAATATAGCCTATATTACTCGTGGATAATATAGCTTTCGAATGGTGAAAGAATTTTAAAATTGGTCCAGTAGTTTATGAGCCTATTCATTACAATCAAACAAACAAACAAACAAAGTTTTCCTCTTTATAATATTAGTTTACAAAATTAAATATAGCCTATATTACTCGTGGATAATGTAGCTTTTGAATGGTGAAAGAATTTTTAAAATTGGTCCAGTAGTTTATGAGCCTATTCATTACAATCAAACAAACAAACAAACAAAGTTTTCCTCTTTATAATATTAGTTTAAGTTTATAGTTTACAATCAAACAAACATAGTTTTCCTCTTTATAATATAAGTGTAGATTAGTGTAGATATTAGTGTAGATAAACGCAAAAATCACAACCTACATAGGTAAATCCTTGTTACACACTGAGATCATTTCAAATAGTTAAGTCATTTAATTTTCTGACATAATTAAAAAAATCTTAAAAAGAGTGTTAACAATTTAGTTAATATGTATAACAGATCGCCTTGTTTAGCGTGAAATATTTTTTCAATGCGTTATTCGAAATTACGACCAAGGCACACTTTCAAAAACAATACCCTTTGCTATTCAAGTAGCCATCAGATAATAATAATACAAAAACATTTAATAGTAATGTTACGAACGAGAGACAACGTAACTGCAGCTCCCCCTGGTAGAAAATAATTTAACAAAAGAAATAGAACCAGCAATGTATTGCAAACAAATGTTTCCTGTCATAGAACTTATCATTTTCATTTACTACAGCAAGTAAGCGATTTTGATAATAAATACATTGATTATGACATGACTGAAATACTATATCACTAATCAAAATTTTTACTCCGATTGCAGGCCATAAGATATATACTAATTTATTATAATGTTATTCAGAGGAAATGTTTGTTTGTCTGCATCGAATAGGCTCGGAAACTACTGGACTGATTTGAAAAAAATGAAATGACGTAGATGTAGTGCACAGTTTTGTTAGCAAATTACCTTTGGTGGAAATGGTGCAAGGACCGCCAGTAATACTAAAGGTGTAATTAAGCATAATAGTCCTCTCCAATGATTGACAAGAAACAATTTGGTTGCGTCCCATATGCCTAAATCCTCTTCTGGAGTGCTGCAGACAAGAAAAATGATTAAAATAAAACGGCAACAAAACTGTAATGTATTTCAATTACAATAAACAGAAAAAACACTAAGCGAATTTTTAGGGATTTCGTAGTCCCAAAATAGTCCCCTTATAGTTTCTGTTCTGTTCTGTTTTCTGTCCACAGTTCAGCGCAGAGACCTTAGGTGCTAGAAAACTGCAATTTGGCATGGATGTGTATATCTCTATCTTTATATCTATATCTCTATCTATATATACTAAAATAAAATTAGTTTAAAGTATATAGTTACAGCGATAGATGTGACCAAACCACAACAAAACAATTTTAAAACGCTAGTGCAATATCTACCTTTTTCTTGGATTTAATATCATTGGTTGCAGGACATTGAACACTGAAAATTACCAGTGTAAAACTAAAATTTAGCAGATCGAAACATGATGATGGAAATACAAACCTATGCCTAACGACAGTTTTCTAGTACTAAAGGTCTGAGCTGAACTACGAACAGACAGACAGACAGATATGACAAAACTATAAATGCTCCTTGATGGTGTACAGAGCCCTTATAAAAAGAGCACAATGACAGCGGCGCAGAGCAATGCTGCTACCGCTGCAACGCTGTCACGGTGCCTAAAACTACGACAGATTATTATTAACTACTTCATTATTCCTTAATTATAAAAATTGGTAAATACCTCCGAAATTTAGCCAAATATTACAAAGCATTATGTACTTACAACATTTTGTATTATTTACTCCAGTTTCGTGGGCTTAAAATTTTCTTGAAGTAATAAACAAGAGAGTGAAAAATCTAAGCAAAAATCAAAGAACAAAAAATGACAATCATTTTTTTTCTAAATCTGTCATGATGATTAACTCCTTCATTATGTAAGAAGGTTAATTTAGGTTGAGTTTGAGTGCCGGTTCATTTATAACTTTACTTCGTACCATAATTGCTCATTAGGGCTGTTTGCGGGGCAATCTCATACTGCCATTTTGTAATGCACCTAGGAAGAAGAGGTTGTAATCGTTCATGAAAGAAGGAGAGGCTAAAAAGCCACAAGCTGACAGCAGGAGAGTCATTTTCACTAAGAAAGAGCCCTTCAAAGGTTCTGTAGTTTTAAGGCGGAAGTTAAGGGGCGATTAGTTGAATCGAAGCTCGTAGGAAACTTCTGGCAAACAGTATGAGAAATATCAGTGTTATCTTCACAGGAAAAAAATATTGATAGCAATTAGGAATATCTTTTTTTAATAAATATTTAAAGCAGACGTTCATTTACTTGTTCATATAAAAAAAAAAAACTTCAGAGCTTCCTGATTTAAAACATTTAACGGTGTTGCGGGAAGCCCTTTAATTTCCTATTTTTTATAATGTCCCTAATTAGATGACCACGACTGTATAAATGAATTCCACTTCAAACCAACCAACTCATGAAAAGAAGTTGCACCATAATATGGTTTCACAAGCAGTGCAACTTAAATGTTTCCCCGGTATCAGATTAAATAAAAATGTGGCAAGTAAATCGCTAGTACTAGAAATAACGTACACAAGCTAATTTATAATGGAATTGTTTGTAGCCCGTCGATAGCCTAAGTGAGAGTTAATTAGTGTTAGGCTACTCCACGTGTTATTGTAACAAAAAACAAAGTAGGTATTTCCTTCATTTGATTGTTTTGCAAAATAGTTTTTTTTTACGGATAAGAACGGTTGTTTTATTAAGCATAATCATCAGTGTAACGATTCATCCATCTTTTGGGTTCCGAACCAGAGTTGTCCTTTGTAAATTTGCAGGTCATTTTGGTTGAAAAATAAGAAGTCTGACTCTCCAAATCTTTATAATTAATCAAATAAATAAAAAAGCATGTTTACAAGTTATTCAATATTTACATTTATTATGTTTTCCAGCTATCTAATGTTAAAATATATTTAAAACTGTACTGTGAAAAATTCCAGCCTCAAGTCCACGGTAACGAATCACTGTTAAGATCTGGCCAAATTATTGGCGCCCAAAAACAAATCGCAATCCATGTAAAAAGGATACTGATAGCGGTTGGCACAAGGCCAGCTTTTATCTGCAACAAGAAATTAAATACATACCATATCGTAGTTTGTTCACTGACAAGACAGACAGACGACCATGTAAAGATTGCAGGATCACACTGGGTGCAAACCGCTCACAACCGGTCGCTGTGAAAAATCGTGGGGGAGGCCTATGTTCAGTATGGACGCCCTTTGGCAGATGAATGACTGTCATCGTCATTGCCATTACACCATTAGTACTTAGTCCACATACGCTTGTGCATGCGAAAATGTGAAATGCTGATCTAACTTCATATTTAGATTTAAAAAAACTAGTAAACAAGAACATAACTCAACATAAGTAGTGTACGACTTATCTAGATGGAAACGAAAAGTTTTATTAAAGGCAATATGTTTACCTTTAACTAGTAGGTTAGGATGGAAGAAAATTATGTTAACTTACTCGTATGTGTACAGTATGTAAGACAGGTCATTATTTTTTAATAAATACAATGTATATATGTTTACATATTCAGGGTTATAGGAAATAAGACCGGCTCGGCTGAAGAACTTTTGCGACAAATTTTACCCTATATTAATTATTTAATTAATTAAATTAATTATGCTTAATTATGCTTTAATTCAATCTATTTCTAGCTGTAAGTCTTCCGAAAAATGTAAAATAAAATAAAATAAATAAAGTATTATCTGATATCCAAAAGTCAACTATTTTGAAGGTTATTAGCTTTTATTTTTTTCTCGAATAACCAAATCGCCATACTCATCAGAAAAATGTAGTATCCTTAAAAAAAATAAGGGGAAGGTCTTCGTTCAGCAGTGTCCTTTAGTACACGTCAAGTTGTAGAAAGTAACCAGTCACATTCAGTTTGTTATTTGTCTTTTTTTAAGAATTTTGAAAGCAAGGTTTTACGAAAAAATAACGTCAAAGCCGAAGCCGAAGAAAGAGTTTCAAAATTGTCGCACATTATCTCCACCATCGCCTCCGGTCTTATTATCAGTAACCCAGTATAATAAGTGATAATATTTTGCATACCATTTTTCCTGTAGGTATATTAGCAGCACTTTGCACAACAAGGTTTCCGGGCGTCCCAACCGGTAAACAGAAGGCATATGACGCGGAAAATCCTGCCGCCATGTTGTACCACAGAGGGTTTTTGTTAATCTCTTTTGCCTGAAACCACCAAACTTTATGATAAAACTACAAATAATACAGATTATTCCGAGTATTTAGCAATAAAGTTGATTGTAGTGTATGCTTAATTTTATTGAATAAAAAAATTGACTTGTCAATTTGTTTGTAAACGATTCCTTTAAAATACCTGTTGCAGGCGTACAAAGCGTTGACAATCAAAGTTAACAAAACAAGTAATGTAAGCATGAAATCTTTTAAATAAGTACTAATCCGTACAATTGGATTAGTGAGTAAGCTTTTTCTGATAGTGGATAAGTTCGAGTTAAATTTGGACAGCTTATAGTTCCCATCAACTATCACAGAAAATATAATACTACCATTGGACAACATATACTTATACAGGCTGTCCCGAAAAGAATGGATAACCTTGTGAATTTCGATAGGCCTCCTTATGGTCTGCCTAATTTGAAATTTTGGCCGTAGTAAAATTATCACGGTTTCCAAGATTTTTTCATCTCTCCTGTTCGGAAAATAGAACTTTCTTGTATAGATAGCCGGGTGGAAAATAGCTTATCCATCCCTAGGGTGGAAAGTGATTTAGTTTTAATTGACATGGCATAGAGTCAAGGCCTGCAATCAAAGCTTGGACCAAAGATAATTGAGTCACATCATGTTACTAAAATAACAAACATTTTTGCTTAGCTATAAATTGAAAATCATATTGTGTAGGTATTATGTATAATCGTTGATAAAAAAATATACAATTTCTAATTTTAATTCAATTAATAATTAAAATATTTGGCTACCCGCCATAATGCCAAGATGATTTTTTTTAATTTTATAGTCAGTGTCAATTCAGGAAAGATTCGTCCAAAGCCGTTAAAACTTTTATAAAAGGAAAAGAAATTATTTTTGGATTCTGTTATAATTTGTGGAAAAAAATCAATCGATATTCTTTACAAAGATTTTAATTGTTTGATATTTTCTGCTTTTTTGTACTCTGTTTTCATGTATTCGTACCGTTATTCTTTCTAATAGTGTTAGATGTTGTTAGTACTGTAAATCAACTGTCATATTTTGTTTAACTTGAGTTTTCCTTTCTCGCTGAACTACATAATACCTCACCAAGACATCTACAACCACTTTTGAAAATTTAATATTTTCTTCACAGTCGAAATGAAAAATAGTATGTTTAACTCGGGTGAAAGCACCCATTTCACTCTCGAATTGTTTGCGCTCTCACTTCGTTCGAGCGCCAGAAACATCTCGAGTGAAATGGGTCGCTTTCTCCCCTTGTATAACAATCTACTTTTTACTACTTGACAGGTATTTTAAATTCGTTTCTGCCCGTTATGCCTAATAAATTACAGTCCTACAGTAATGTTGATGTAGGATAAAGTAGTGGGTCTTACCAACTGCATACCGATAGGTGCGATCACATTGCAAATGGCGACGTTGGATGCAAAATTGGTTATTATAACCGTAAACATTATGATGATGAGTAGTATCACGATGTTAGGTAAACTTGCCAAATTTCTCAGCACTTGCCCTATTTTACCATTAAAGTCTGAATATTCTGGCTTTGCAGCTTCAGAAAGAGCAAATCCACCACCTGATAAACCAGTGACATGAGGAAAAGTTTAAGTTATTAGAGTGAGATGTATAAAATTAAATTGGTAGAGCAAGTATCCGATTTTTTTCCGCGTAAGTTCAGGCGACAATGGTAGTTCCATATACTAGCAAAAGGGAAACATAATGATTCCTTCTTGAAAATTGTGTATATCACCAATAACTTCCTATTTGTGAGTTACTTAATATTTCATCACAGTTACTTACCCAAAAGGAACATGAAACTAAAAGGCAGAGAGGCGTTCATCGATGTCCAATCTAAAACTGACGGGATCCGTTTTTTTGGAAGATCTTCGTATTCTGTTAAATGCCAACTTCAAGATAAGCATACAAGGAGTTAAAAACCATCTTAGATAAATAATGAAAATATTAGAATTGTTAGATACGGGATTGCTACCATGTACCTTATTTTTATGAGCTTCCGATATTTCGGCACTGTTGTAAGTATCTAACTATTCTAATGTTAGTGACCATGAAAGTTTAAAACAATATAATGGAAATAGTTACTTTTTGCTGTAAAATTTTTGAAAATGTCTAATGTTGCTGGGAGAAGTAGCATCAGAAATCCAACTAATAGAGCAGCGGATGAATCTTGAACACTGAAATGAAAAATGCATGTACAGGGGAGAATTCTTAAAAGATGAAATAAGAAACCAAAAATTGCGCACGGGCGGAACTCGAACCAGCATCTTTCTGGCTTACCGGGCCAACTGCTCTTCCAATTGAACTACCGTGCTGTCGGACCGACTGCGCGAAATTCTTGGTCTCTAAGGATACGTCATTGCGTGACGTTTTGCGTGACGATGTTTGGAATTCATCCAGTGTCATCTTTAAAGCACGTACGTACGTATCTGTACCATAGAAATATTATCCCTTTTGGAAGGAATATTAATTTTATGATCTGTACGTAGACTTTAAAGGTTTTTTATACTATACGGTAGCATACCATGACCGTGCTAAGAACTTGTCGGGTACGTAAAGCAACACGATATGCTCTACCTTTCCCAGTGAACGGATTGACAGCGTTCTCACCGTTATATGGAGTAAAAGAGCGAGAGCGAGCGAGATGTATTGTGCCGGTGCTGACATACTCCGTGCATGAAATGCGATGGTGATGGTCGATGACGAAACAGTCTAGTAGGCAAAGTGTCATAGTTTTCAATACAAAGAAAATAAATGCATGACACCTTTAGAGCTATTATAATATTTGAAAATTATTTGACTTGACGTCAAGGTCTCCGCTACCTAACCACTTTCTACGAAAATCATTTGCTAACCATAAATTTAATTTATGTTGCTGTTAGCATAAATACAAAAATGAGCGTCACTTCAAGGCGTTCCTTGTGAATCCTCAAGTCTCTTTTAGAGTGAATTTAAGTACTTATTGACAATTCGTTTAATTTAGTAAAAAATGTTACTCACAATTTGTAGTTTTTTAGTTTAAATGAGTCAGTGATGAAATCACCCCACCCATAAAATATTTGTGGAGATCTTGAAAAAAACATTAAAATGGCACCACTGAACAATATTATCACCAGCTGAAAAATACCAAAAGACCATAAGACACATCATATTACTAAAAACCTATCTCTATGGTTGTCTAATAAGCGTAGTACCAGTTTATCCGACCAAATAGAAAAGTGTTCTAATTATGAAATATCGTTGTTACGATATTATTTTTCCATTGGTCGGGTTATATTATAGTACTGTTCTAAGTCAGGTACTATGTTTTTGTAGTAAGGGGACTAAAGTCAAGAGTCAGTCCTAAATCAATGACGTCTTAATATACAGAATGTCCCATTTTCAGCACGTCAAGCTGATAATGGAGCTAGCTTAACCATTGGCCTTTTTAAAACATACCCATATAACTATTATCGCATTAAGCTATATTTGATCTTACGATTTCACGAAACGTTATTTTTCCTATATTTTCCCAATCTTCGACAACAGCATTTTTTGCGGCTTCTATACCTTCAGGTGGTATCACGGAACTTTTTGCTTCTTTGCTATTAGGTCTGCAATAATGCAGAGGGATACAAATTATTATGAAAAACATAAATCAAAATATATAATGAAGAAATGTTGTTCAAAACCTATTTCTTTACCTTAGGAAGCCGAGGTAAAAAACGAGTAAGTAAAAATATACAGCCAATTGCATCAAAATCATGTACGGTATAGCAAAAGCTGAAAATTTTGGAAACGATAGATATTCTGGAGCTTCTGGGTATGCCCTGAAAATAAAAATATTGCTGACTTTGTGTCAGAAGTGATTCTACCTACATATCTTTTTTATCTGCCAAGAAGCTTTGTTTTACCCAAATTAAAAGATGTGAATTAAAAGACCCGGCCAAATGCAAGTTTTAAATGCACACAATACTACTATTGGGAATATTAATGATCTGTTTTTTAATCGCTAAGTAAGCCTTCGCTACTTTTGTCTGAGATACTTAATTAATTGTTGCGTTAATAAAGAAATATGATAGGTATAGGAGCTTACTTTTCGAAACAGACCTAAGAGCAAATAAGAAAACCATAAATAGGGTAAACGATTCCCCATATCAATGCTACTAGGGTATAATGGAAACATACTTTTCAAATAGTCCTTTAAAAACTAGATTTGTTGCAGTGCCGACAAGAGTCCCAATGCCGCCTGTTACAAAAAAAGAAAATTATTTTTTGAAACAAGCTAAGACTCTTATAACAAACCATGCAATTTGTCACTCTTAAATAAATTACTATAGTATATTATTATCAATACCTATAGTAGCTGAAAAAGTTGCCGCACAAAAATAGCAAGTTGTAATATCGGAAGCAACACTATCGCCATTAATGTCTTCTTCGAATATTGTCAAAAGGTTTTGCTAAAAACATATAATCATTATTATTCTTAAATTGCTAAAGCAATGTTCAACATAAATCGTAAAAGCACTATCATTGTTTTCTAATTTTAATCTTACTATGCTAATGTTTAACAAAAAAAGTGGAAGATACTAAATTATGTAAGTGCAATGAAATTTATATGAAAATCTGCCTTCGAAGTGACTTACATCTTCAAATACTTTCAACACCGCGAAGTTTATAGGCACCATCATCGACGTAGCAGCAGTATTCGTTATCCACATTGAAATGAACATAGTGATGAAACACATAGCAAACAGCAGTCTACGGGAAAAAAAAAGATTTATTATTCTGTACCTACACAAGTGATATCAAAAAGGATTTTCACGTAACACGTTTCCTTTACCTGTAGTGAGAATATCCAATAGCACGGATGGCGCAAAGAGCCAGACGCTTATGAAGACCAGATTGCTCCACTGCACATGCGAGTATCAAACTCCCAAGAAACATGAAAATAGAATCCTAGAAGAATTCATTATTAACCGACATCAAAAAGAAGGGGTTATAGTTAGTTAGTAAGCATTGCTGGGCAATCTCCGCACTTATCCGCGTGTGTTCCTCTACTGATCTATTGATTGGACTGTATATTGTTTTAAATTTTTTACGTCTGATAGCAACCATTTGGTGAAGCTGAGCTGATGGTGGAACTCTTTAACGCTTAGAAATTCAGTGATTGTATCGTCAGAACTTATGTTGAATACTTTGTAGAGAGTTAAAAGGTGCCGCCAGCACCAGCATAAAAATACAAGTAAACCTTTTACGAAATAAATTGATCGCCTAAAATGGAGTTCTTTGCACCAATAGTCAAAAGTTTTTAAGACTTTTTAGTGCATTTTGTTTTTTTAATCAAGCGTTATCGTGAGCGTATTGCAAGAAGACTAATCTTCATCACTGAATATATAGGTTGTATAAGAAAGGTGCAGTAGAAAGAATCTTTAAAATTCTTAACATATGGATAAAATAACGACTTACATTGATGTAGCAGCGGCATGTATCAACCGAGTCCATGACACTTGTCATGGGAAATATAAAAACGGGCAAAAAAGACGTTATTGGCAATGGAATACACTCTGTCACCCAATACACTGCCATTAGGCACAGGGTGAAAGCGACCCATTGGTATTTCTGAAAAATAAAAATTATTACACACAGTTATCTCAAAAACTACTTAACTGATTATGATGAAACTTAAATTTGGAATATACCTGATTGAACTAAAAAAGAATCATCTTACATGAGTTCTCGTTTCTGAGAAATCCGTGGACATACAAACATACAAAAGTACAAACATACGTTACTATACAATTTTTCAATCATGCTTGGAAGTCTTAATAAGTCTACATTTTCCGAATACGTCGAATAGTAATAGTAAAAAACCTTCCCAAACTTTTTTTTATTAATTAATTAAATTTGTTAAGTCGTTTTTACTGACTTCAAAATAGGAGGTATTCAATTTGACCAGTATGTTTGTGATATTGTTAGAGTCGGCAAATATCTAAGTATGATAATCTATTTCAGCTTCCGCACACGTATGCCTGTTTGCTAACTTTAGTTAGTGTATATTTCTATGTTTTCGTCAAATAAAACTTGATCCATCTCTAAGTCCCTATATTAGTGAGGGTCCTATATTAGATGTCAAGAGGGCCACTGGCATCTAATATAGGACCCCCACACGGTCTTTGCCTCGGGGACTCTACATGCTAATTAACGATTAGCTTACTGTCAAAATGCATTGCCGTCGTCATTTGTGTTGGTGGTCACAACGGCCGTCGTAGGCGCTAAGCGAGCAAGAGTTTAGGCGACGCGTTGACAAACAATTTATGATGTAGAAAGGTCTAAATTAAGTCTAGCTTGTCAGTAATTTGTAAAAATATCTATTTTAAAATGGATATCTTCGACATGATTTTCTCTGTTACAAAAGTCAATCAATCGTGTTTCGGCAACTCTACAAATGAAGCAAATGTCTTCAAGAATCGGTTCATTAAATATTACTTTCGTGTGTGGTTTAATTACTAAGTCCGACACAACATAATTTACACCCGATTATCACCAAATCATCAATGCGTCATCTTAAGATGCTATGACTCAAAAAATACTCGCCTCAGGTGGAAAAGGAGCAAGGGTTGCTATCAGAATTATTGGTGTAACGAAACACACTATTCCTCTCCAGTAAGTGAATGTAAAAAATTTAACTTTTTGCCAATACGTCAAAAGCGTGGCATCCTCCCTGAAATAAGAAGAAAGGTTAGTTACTGCGTGTGCGTTCAGTAAGTTCTCGGTCGAGATTCTAAACGCCGTCTTTTGAATAGTTTTAAATATTTGCCAGTCTCGTATACTAATTGTTAGAGTCTGACTGACAAAAGTATGACCTGAAAACGCTGAAACTTCAAAAAAAATATGGTTTCACTAACTAAATAGCAAAACTAATCATATAACTTAATGTTATCAATATGCAATTTTATTATTACAGGGATTGCTTTTTCGACTCCATCATCAAGTCAGCTTCATGGTTGTAATAATTATAGTAACATACCAAACATAAGTATACTTTTAAAGGTACGGTTACTTTTTATTACAGGGCAAATTAAATAAAAGTCTATGTATACTTACAAGTTTGTCTCTCGGTCATCGTTAATTGGTTCAGAATCTGTATTATTCTCGGGAGGTAGATTATTTTCCATTAATCCGTTGTCAACCTTCACGTTCAATAAATTTTTGTGATGATTGAATGAGTGTACGTTATTTTAGATCAAATCACGTTGGGCACGCTTTGACAATGACGATGGTTGTTTTTTTTATCTCCATAAGGTTGCATAAACCTTTTCGTCTAGCGTTTCACCTACCTCGTCGTCGTCGTAAGTCGTCGGTTTATAAAACATAAATTCAGTTAGTCACAACATAAAATGACACAATATACATAACTCTATATTAAGATGGATGAAAAAAAAAAATACCTACCTAATTGAAAAACAAAATCGTTTAGGAGGCGTGCATGCTGCACTGCATTGAATATTTATCATTTGTATAGTTACCCTCATCATTTGTACCAGGATAGAGACAGTCTTATTATTTGCTTAAATTGATTTGAAGTGCAATTTTCATAAAAAGTACGTTATCTTATCGCCGGCGCAACCACAGTCAGTATATGGGTCCTATGTGAGGGAATTAGCCAGCCAAATTATTGACAAAAGTTTCATCCTAAATTATGCCCAAACAGTAAAATCCAATAAAGTTGGGTTACAATTTTGATTACTTTACATATACTAATACTAATAAGTCGATTGTAAAGCAACAAAAAAGCGATTTATCTTCTAGGTAGATATTTCAATAAACATCGAAAACCGACCAAAAAATTTTGAAAGATAAATCTTTGTTAGACTCGCCGTTCGGATGTTACCCGGCAACAAGCTGCATTCTCAGCCAGTACGATTTCGTTCCTGCTACGCCGCCCAGTCGGCCGCGACCGCCCGCCCAGACAACGCGTCCCGGGCGTTCCCGTCTGCCGCGCTACCGAACCGCCCAGAGCAACACAGCACACGTGCTCAGTGATATTGCCTCCGAAAATGATACTGTCTTGTCCTAACATAACCACAGTGGTACATACCCCAAGACTTTGAATGTTTATCAGTTGTTGCAGCGCTGTCTCTCAACAGGTCAGTCAGTGTCAACACTAACCGATGTTGTTTATATTGCAGCCAAGTAATAAAGATCAGGTCGTGCAGGACATATATTCACAGCTAGGAATAATGATTTTAAATTACTAGTTTAGTTCTGTTGAACGTTGTGAAACTGAGAGATAACATTAACATTCCAACGAAATATAAGTTGCCAAAAGATTAGAGCGTTAGTTGTTAAACAAAAGTTTATTGTTTCGTTAAAATGTAAGGTACGATTGGTACGGTCTCGCTAACCACCTTAAGAGCTAAAATTGCTGGCACCTTGTGTTGCCTTTTATTTGCGGTAATAGCCCTTTTTTGTGTTGTATGTGCAAGCGATTTTTATTGAAAAGTGGCTAGGCGCGAGAGACGGAAAAGGACGTCACTTCAAACAAATGATGACACGAGGTGCAAGCGATTTTGGGTATCAAAGGTTGTTAGGCGGTAGCAACCGTGACAGCTTACGATAGAAGTTACTTATACACACTCGATACGGGCCTCATGGTCAAAATGCGCAAAGCTGATAATTGCATTAGTTGTTTAATTTGAGTTTGCTTGTAGGTAAAACTAATATCGTAATAGATACAATTTAGCGCTTTGCTGACATTTTTTTAATGCGTGCAGCTAAGAAATGAAAGTCGCTGCCTACTGAAGTTTTTCCTAAGGAATATGATCAAGCCTCATTAAGGCAACAGTGAACAGGCTGCTACAAAGCAGATATGCACCACCTTAGACCTCATCTACACCTGATATCGGGTGTAATCGAGGTCAAATATCTGCTAAGCCAAGAATTTAAAAATGAAAGGTAGTTACATAGCAAAGTGGCAAACGAAATAACGCTAAATGAAGTAAACTACTAACTTACAATTTATTGTAATGGTGTCGTTTAGGACACCACAGTATTATTAATTTAACGACAAGCGCTCTTACTAGTCCTTAATGATCTTTAAAAGCCTGCCTCCGTCGTTCTGTGCAAACACTACAGGACGTCTAAGGCCTAAACACACAAACTCAACAAAAGAGAAGTTCACTTGACATTCGAATTTTGCACAAAGAGACGCATTCAGCCAAACACTTTTTTGCGCGATTTCTAGCTTTTACTACATGTAAGTAGTTTTAATTTTGTGCTCGTATTGTATTATGATTTAAATATTATAATCATTATGATATCATAATGATTCTATTATATTGAATGACCTACTTACATATTTCGGAGTCATATTTATATGAAAAATCTATGAACAATGACGGTGAAATAACAACATAATTATGATTCATATTGTTTTCATCATGGATATGAGATCGTTTGAAACTAATTAATTAAAATCTTTTCTATTGCGTTGTTTTAATACATACGCATAAGTCCACTGCAAACTCATTCCATTTTATAATGGCTCAACCGTAAAACCAGAGGCAATATAATAAGTTTACAGGCTTATTAAGTCTGGAAGAACCCGATAGTCCAGGGTAATGAAACTGATCCCTTACTTCACTAGCACTTACTTTACTCGCCCCTACTATAACGGTTTGAATATTCATTATACGAAATGGAAAACTTTGAAAGGACAACGTAAAATTTAAACACGACTTTTAAAAGCAGTAGGGTAGGGGTAGGATAGCAAAGAAGAAATCATTTACTTTTTAATGGAAATGATACATACATTTCATACAATGGTTTAATGGAAATGATACATACATTGTAAACAATGCTAAAAAAGAAATAGGAATAAAGAGAGCTACATTATCCGGTTTGTTGTATAGTAATTATGTCTTCGATTTCTTAATATTTTTCTACGTATTTATATATTTTCAGTTAACAAGTGTATGTTAAGTATTTCTTTTAATTGGATTTCATGATTATTTCCTGACTTGTATTAAATGTAGTATTGGATGAAATCATAGCAACGCCACTTTGTCTTATCATATCATCAGATATTACTGCAATAGTTGATTGGTCAGCTGATAATGTAATCTGGCACAACGTGGTAGTGCAATATCGCATTGTACATCGGAAAACAGCTACTGATTACATAATCTTAATGCAGTATTGAGACAGATTAGTTATGGAAGCACACAGGATCAATAAATCATATTGCCTCGTGCACTGTATTTACTTATCTGGGCCCCCATTTTTTAATAACTCGCTTGGATATGGCGTGTGATTTTCGTTCGACAACACATTAAAAATCAACGGAAATCACTCAAAATCTAGACGCGATTACTCACAAAATTGAGCAATGATTTTTCAAATCCTTTTTGTGTAGATTACAACTGGTTTTCATTCAAATATTCGACTTTAAACATTGAATATCACACGCCATCTTGACGCGAGTGATTCAAAAATAGAGGCCCTGATCTAACTGTGCTAGGGCCAGTTACAAAATGTTCTAGTACCTAAGCATAGCCGAACAAATAATTTTAAAAAAATAATGTAAGTTGGTACGATGTATCTTCCATTCATCCATTGCTTAAACTACTACTGTTAAGTAGTAGTTTAAGCAATGGATGCTCAAAAACCGGCCAAGTGCGAGTCGGACTCGCGCAATGAGGCCAACTTTAACTGAATTAGGGATTCTTACTTCCACTTAGCCAAAATACCACAATATTTTGTTGACCGCAAATATAACTTTGTTTTTCATAGTGTTTGTATGAAAGACAAACTAATATTTGCAGTTGATAAAAATGTGCTATATCTCAAAAACTGCTAGTTCGATTTCGCTCAAACCAATTTTCGTTGAAAGTTTATGTTGAGATCTACATTACATATTTTTTTCAAAATTTTCACTTCCTTAATTCAAAAGTTAGATGGGGGGACGCCCATTTCACCACTTTGGAAGCGTCTATATCTCAAACGTTAGACTTTTAGAAAAAATGGTTTTAGGAACCCCAATGTCATTTTGAAAGACCTATCCATAGACACCCCACACGTATAGGTTTAAGTATAAAAATTTTTTTTGGTTTTAGTTTCATGTATGGGAGCCCCCCCCCCCCCCTATAATATCATTTTTTACAATTTTTTGTACCTGAATCGGAAAGCGGTAAAGAGGATACACCTACCTTTCAGCGGTGTGAGGCTAATAGTTTCAGAATAAAGTGGCTGTGACATACGGACGGACAGACAGACAGACAGACAGACAGACAGACTTGACGAAACTATAAGGGTTCCGTTTTTTGCCATTCGGCTACGGAACCCTAAATATCACGTCAATCAGGGAGAATTTCTTAAAACATAATGTTTGACTTCGAAACTTAGTTTAGATTAGTTAGGAGGTGAACAAGTACCAGCCTGTCACCCTTAAGCCGGGTAGGGGAGAGTTTGAAGTTTTTTTTTTGTTTTTTTGCATACAGCGACAAAATAACACTAATAGAAAAATGTTGTAGTGGGCAAACAAAGACGTGTAGCGTGCGGCTTCATGGGAATATTTTTTGCGTTACTGATTCATGCTGTTTATAATACAAAGAGTGTCACAAACGAAAATAAACACACTAATATTCCGTTACCATATTGTACTTTTCAGCTAGTTGTCTCAGATGGTTTGGCATGCGGCCATAATTGTTTTAAGAAATGTATTCTATGCCATTAAACCAAATAGGTGAAAATGACACTGTATCATAAAATCAATTTCTTATTTTGTGATAAGTCAAAGACTTTCTATTATTCCTATCTTGAATATTTTTAGAGTTTGATAAAGGGTTGAGGTGCAGTTATGCTACATCTTTTTTTTTTTGACTAGACTACCACGCTATGCCTTTGACTTGCCTTTTTTATCGAACCTTCCATGTGCTTTTAGTAAAGTCCGTTTTTCTTTGCTTGTCAAATATTGTAAACAATATTTTTATAAGTTTGAAAACAATTTGAGTGAATACAATTAATTATCTATCTTATTTAAAAAGATCTCAGTATTCAACCTATGTATATTTTGTGAGGTTTGTGTTTATTCAACTTATTTTAAATTGAATCAGTTCCTTACAAAGAAATGTCGAGATTGTTTTAATATTCGAAAAGCAAAGAAGAAAAGACTTTAGATAGGTATATCTACACCGTATTTTGATGTCAATTTGTCTTTGCTGTGAGACATTATTAGTGTTGTTATTTTGTGAAAGATAGAGCCGTCTCGCCCGTTGTCATTTATCTTAGCTGCAACAAGTAGCTCACTCTTTCAGAAGAGATAAATTTCTCATTCTAGTGAACAATCTTTAATAAAAACAGAAAAATAAAAAGTTGAAACATTGATTTACTTTGGTCTCCATTCGGGTTGCGTGTAAATTAAAAGAAAATTGCTAAAGAAGTTACCATAGTGAAAAGAATATACCGTGATTAAAAAAGGCTATCTCCCCCTATTTATTTACATGCCAATTCATTATTTTTTTACGCTTTACTGTATTTACCACAGCAAACACAAGAGTCATTTTCTAGAATTCGCTAAACATATCTTGAAAATGACTTTTACTCGATTAAAATTGTTTGGTTGTAGAAATATACTCAACCGTTATATACGTTAAGCTTCGCTCAGTAAACACAGCCCATGAGACGCCAGGCGTCTCGTCGCCTATCTCTTCTCGTTGACGGACAAACAAAGACGGGCAGCTTTTGGATAAGTGAATAATTACGTCATTTGTTTTAAGAAAGGATCTCAGGATTTAATGTAAGTAGGTACTATACCTATACTGCATAATTATGCCAAACTCTATGGTCAGTTGCGATTGCGATTAAATAATTTATTTTGAAATATTTATTCAAAGATTATCCTCCTAGAGCAGCGTTACTCTAGGGAGAATCGTCTTTACTGTTTCATTTAATAACTGTGGCCCCCACATATTTTTTTTATTTGGCGCACAGTTACAGCATACTGAGCACTTTTAAACGGTATACTTTAATTTGGTCTACGAGCTAATTTCCTGCTAGGTTAACGTACACTTTAGTTTGTCCAGACAATTATTTTGTAATAAAAGAACTCGTACAGATATCAACCTGGTCCCTTTAGATTCGCCCTCTGAAACTCAAATATCGCATGTATGGATACTTGTCTTTACCCAAGTGTAAATGCACATAGCACCATTAAATTAGTATCCCTATATAAATATTAATTTATTTCATAGCACAATCTCTGTGTTAAATAGTAGGATAATGACATTTTTAACAATGTTAGCGGTAAATATATTTTTAGGAAAGTTTATCGCAGCTAACCGTTTCTTTTTTAAATGATTTTGACATGGTTGGTCCTAGTTTATCCATCAATCAACACAACTTACACTTGACTATGATGAATCTTTAAACATTTTTTGCAATTTCATAACCAATGAGCACATTTCTATACATTGAAGCATGTAGCAAACTAGAAATCTGTTGGAATTAAAATACGAAGGAAATTATATGCGATTACGATTTTAGTAGGAGATATTAAAACGAACGACGGCATACCTATTAGCATGATCGTAAACCCGTGACGTTATACCAGGCGAGTTACATCGTCTACTACTATATTATTATTACCAGTTTACCAGGATTTTGTATAGATCACATGCTTATTTTATATCACTTAAAGACAGCGTGTGGCCTGTAATAGGAACAAAAATTTTAAGCAGTGATTCTCCAGAGTATACGTAGCTATTTGACCTGATCATAGTGCTATTAAATGCTTTTTTAAACAATTTTGAAAACTCTTTAATTGACCACTTAAAATCTTAAAAAAAGTTTTGTTTTTTATAAACCCATTTGTTGTTGTTTACTTTTTTTATGTGCCTCGCAGACAGCTTTTTTAAATAGTTACCAAAATATTTTTCTTTTAACTAACAAAACTTACTATGAGTTATTAAGAGCAGATTATTCATTTGGGCCTTAAGGGTGGCCCGGTGCACCCTTTGCGTTTTGATTATCATGTAGATAGTAACTCGTGAACCTTTAAAAATGCTGACTTGTTGTTTACTTCGAAATAAATTTGATGACGTATACCATAGTGCCATTACCCCGTACCCTGTTTCCGACGGAAAACAATAAAACAGAAGGACGCTGAAACTGGAATAAAAGTTTACGTCTTGCTGTGACGTGGGTACATTGCAAAGACTAGATATTATGATAGCACTAAAACGTAACGCAAATGATTTATGAAAAACCCCGCTTTACAATAACGCGAGACCGTGTGTAACAAATTATATAACGTATTGCGTGTGATGTCAATGTTAACATTACGCATGCCAAAACATTCAGAAGCACGGTATTTTAACACAAAAAGCTTTCTTTGTTTTCAGTGTGGTATTTTTCAGTGATATTCGGCCATGAAGCGTTCATGACATTGAGTAAATACACTAAAAATAAAATGTTCACACTACGAAACCCCGCCGGTATCAGAATACAGACAATAAATAAAGTTTTTCTGGAGCATACTGCGGATCTAAATTAAAATTTACTGCTTTTGTTGCAGAATAATATTTAACCTCATTATCGCAGTGATTAATGCTATACAGACACCATATTTTTCGTTTGTAGTGTGTGTACTAGCCATCTCCACTCTTACATAGTCTAATAAGCAATCTCCATGTAAAAATGAGACGAATTAAGTCTCATATTTACAATAAACGTTTATTGTTTGTTGATGATGATAAGGTACTTTTTGATCAATGCAGCCCTTGAAAAGAAAAACAAAAAGACAATAACAATTAAAACTTTTTGTCTTAACTAGTAGGCCCGAGTTGGTTGACGTTGATAATAATTGATATAAAGTCGGTAAAAAAAGGAAAGCCAGCCGTATATTTTTGAGCTAATTCTTATAGAGAAAGCCAACAAAATATAGATATATAGATACCTCTTAATTGCACTTTATAAAACTCAGTTTACAGTTTATATTTTTACAGAAATATGTACAACAATATTATCGCTATATCGAATAAGCTATTCATAGAAAGAATATATTCCGTAAACATAAAGGAATTCTAGACCTATTTACTTCCGCAAAATAACACGTTCTTACTTAGCAGAAACACTATTTAATAAGCATGGGCGTTTTCGTTTTTCTAGGTAAACCGATATTATAACCGATATGTAGTTTGCATATCGATATCAATATCCGTTTTCAGATATCGATATCAGATGAAACGGTTCTTTTCACTTATGGTTATTCAAAACTTTCAAAACGCAAACTACTACACTGCTACTACTAAACTCCAAATGCACGCTACGAATGATTGATGTATAAGTACTTACTTAAATAAATAACTATTATTGTCACAATTACGACGATTTTCCTTCATGCTTTAACTAGGCTTAAGACAAGCAGAAAAATTTAATAAATTGCGCTGTGCATTGCATAATTTCAATGAAATTAATTGTTAAATAATACTGCACTAATTTGCAATTGCATCAATAAAAGATCTTAGCAACAAACAAATCAACCGCAGCACGTGCCCCTCAAGGTCAAGGACACGCCAAAACTAAAAAAATATTAACCTTATATCACCAAATACACCAAGCAATAACAAACATTAAAAGTTACAGAGAAAACTCAACTTGAATTTAAACTCAACACAACAATGAATTTAATAACTGCAATGATATTAAATTCATTTTTGCAAAAACACTTCTCGTGATCTAAATTCCGCCAAACTAAAACGTCGTAATATGGCCGCATCTACCTATTAATTAATTAAACCTTATTGAGTTATTATAAGGAAGTTGAAAAACACCGACCGACCAGCGATACCGATATCCTGAGCCGATATCATATTCGCTTCATCTCTTTTACTCTTATTTAAGCATGCGTGTGTAAAAGGGACGGCGCGAATATAACGAGAAGAGTGAAGTTTTGGATATGGATAGTTTTGCGTAGTTTCGGTTTTGTCGTACGGTTATGGTTTTTCATAACTTGTATCCGAGTATAAGTTTTGCGTTTGCATCGGTTTGACAGTTTTTATAATAACTGTTACGTAGTTAAGGGTATCGATATGATATCGATATGGAACCCATATCGGTTTTCAGTTACGTTTTGATATAACTAACTCATGCCTACTATTTAACTGATAATTTGTTCTTTTTTCCAGATCAAATGAAAATGGAAACTGATAAGATGTCGACAGCGTCGTCGGTGGGGGCAGCTGAAAGGCGGCCGCTGATGCAAGCGTTGGTTCTTGAGAGGCGCATTCTCTTCGCTTGCACGATACTCGTCGGTCTAAGCACGTTTGTCTGGATAACGGCCGTGTGCACCAAGAAATGGGTCCATATAGAAGGAGGGAATGGTAAGCGAAAACAAGTTGTTGCCATTTGAAAGAATACAAGCTCATTTGCATTATATTCATTTACTTGTTACTTTGATTATTATCTGACAACAGGTGCGATCGAGGTTAAATATCCGCTTAGCATCAAATAAAAAAAAGAAAATATATTCAGATAACGATAGTGATTGATAGCCCTTTTATTTTGAACTAGCTGTGCCCGCGACTTCGTCCGCGTGGAATAGTGACTTTGGGTAGAATTTTTAATTATTTATGCTTATGATTTTACAAATAAGTACTTAAGTATAAGTACTTATAAGTACGCAAGATATAAATTATTTATATAAGTTAATTGAAGTAAATTTAAGTACTCACTTATCATTAAAATTGGCCATTGTTAGCAATGAATTGTAAAAGTTTAGGTTTTATATAAAAAAACAAAGTATTTAAGAAAAATAGTGAGACTTCGTCTAAGACAACCATGGCTCAACTATACTACTTCCGCCTCCAAGCTTTGCACCCATCTTCAAGTCACCCTGTATTACTTAACTAAAACTAAAGGGCGATATAGAATGCTTTGTAAGCTTTATTAAACTTATTTTGAAACAAAATCAGTATATTTATTATTACAACAGTAAGAAGCAAGTAGTACATCAAAGGTGATCAATTATTATGACCATACCGATTATTTGAACGTTCACAATTTGTATTTTGATTAAGAGTTCCTTTGTCTGATAGGATTATATGGTTACTTTACTTTTTAACTACTAAGTACTTTACACAAAAAAAAACTACTACTTTACTAACATTTTACTTTGTCGTGTGGAAAAAATGGATCTAAATATATATTTTGTTCTATTTTGGCAAGTACCATAAAGTAAAGTACCAAAATTTCATTTAATTTATACAAACCAATATGGAGGAAACACTACACATTGAATTAAAACACTTTACAGATTCATTTCCCACACATTTATTTAAAATGAAATAGAGGGCCTGACGTTTCTAATTATTATCAGCATCCGTGGTCACAGGTAGACCAAGAAACTACCATCGCTTATTAATATCTATTGACGTTCCTAACCACCCAGAAAAAACTTATTGTGTCTTGAGATCTTGCAGTATGATTTGTTGCTTAGGTTGGTCTAAACATAAATAAATCAGCTATTTATATTCTTTAATCTGCATGCCTATACTAATTGTTGATTCACCGATGTAGAAGATGCCACAGTCACATTCCTGTCTGTACTCCCCTGCATCTTGGAGAGGTATGTGATGTGACACTTGAAAGGTGGTAAAAATTGGTTAATCTTCATGTTCAATTGTAGCGGGTTTGGCACGGGGTATGCAACAACCTTCCTTACATGTTGACAATCAGCAGCCAGGTTTTGCTTATCATTGCTGCCCCTTGCTCTTTGAAACAAAGTTTTTGTCGTGATAGCTATGTATTGGTGGCATTTCTAAAGACTGTGAGGCTAAGGTTATGATCTGGATAAGAAATATTGTTTATTGTCTGCCTCAATTTCTGAATTATCTGAATATGAACTGTATGAGAGTAGATTTTCCAAATTCAACTGTAAGAAACTCTTCAATTCTTTCTCTGGAAGAAGAGCTTCACTTCTCATTAATTATTCTGCCATCCTACCAGTTGAATTTTTGGATGATTAGAGTTTAGATGAATAGGAAAAGCAGTAGGTAACAAAAATTGATATCTACATACCGTTAATAAAACTTTACATTATACATGTGATGGTCAGCAACAACAGGTGATACTGGAGAGACCATTGCAACACATCAGTGTCTAATATCACTTGTGGCTTAATCCTTCACATGTGGCGTTGTTGCTCCTCCTATTATTTACACATGCAATTTTCCATAATTTCCATGCTTTCAATCACAGATGAATAATATTCAATACTTTGTTTTATTTTGATAGATTGAATGACTTGACATTTGTTTGACAATGACTTTAGACATCAGTTATTTGTATCTGTGTCACAGATTAGTAATGATCTGTGTACAATGGTCTATGGTTGAAAAAGTGACACTTGGCGCGTTTCGTTCTACTGAAGTTTGTTTTTAATATTTTTTTACATCGCACGGAAACTATTATTTACAGGCATTGTAAGTATCCTAAATGTTGCTCGATGGTTTAAGCTACCACTGTTCAAAATTTCATTTGAATTCGTTCAGTCGCTTCGGAGTTTATCGCGAGCAAACAGACAGACAAACAGACAAACAGATAAATAAGAAATTTGAAAAAAATCTAGATTAGTCTCATTGCACTTCTTACATCCCCCTGACTCGGTTTTAAGCATTTTTTTTTACTGTACAGAAATTCGACCTCTACAATTTTATTATATGTATAGATATTTTGTGATTTCATATGAGGATTAAAATACCTATGTACTTATGTACATAGGTATTTTAATCATCCATGGCCAAAGTTGTTTGTTGGCACGCCTCAATTAAGACTATAACCGTCAACTATGTATTTCGCTTAAAAGCGACTACCTCCAAGATTGAGTTATTCAACTGAGAGAGACAGTAAACGTGATTTATATATTAAAAACATTTTACAGTTCATATATTTCTCCACAAAAAAGAAATAGGTTTTTCCCCAGACTCTCTCTCTTTCTCTCACACCACACACACACACACACATACACACACACACACACACACACACACACACACACACACACACACACACGCGCACGCACACGCGCACACACACACACACACACACACACACACACACACACACACACACACACACACACACACACACACACACATCGCATCGGTCAACACGCATCACTCAGTTAATCGCACCAATTTGTGCTGCAGCTAAATTACTTTATTCATGTCTCTGTTTCAGTACCTCTGATTGTGCTTATTATTTTTCTCAAATGTAATATATTTTCTACCATGTTTACTATTCATTAGTTTCAATAGTGTTAAGCTAACCGTAAGGGAAGTTGCGAGTTATTCCCAACACAAGTGTCTTCGACTACTTAAAGGGAAAACTCAATAAATATGTGTAACGGTACTATTTGAAATAAAGAAATTTTTATTTATTTAATTTATAGGTTTTTATAAACTTTAAATGAAACCCTCACTACAAGCATTGCATTCCATGATGCTAGTTCATAGCGACAAAAATATATTAGACCTTACGATTTCAATATAAATTCGAAGTTCAGTTTGTGTTCCAGTTATAGATTTTTCTACCAGTTAACACCGTAAAGACATCGTGAAATGGTTATTTATATATGAATAGCGCCATATGTTTACGTAATTTTATTATGCGCTATTTTAAAATGCAACTAATTAGACCAACAATTAATACAAAAAGTTGGGGTCAATATCAAAGGATAATGCCCACTTATAGAATACGCCTCAAGTTGTTATAACACACAAACTATATTATTTCTACGCTTGAAAGGATATAACCACTAATTACTACTACTACCTCACATTTGAGGTAAGGCCTTTGCCCAGCAGTGGGATGCTACAGGCTTTCTTTACTTTTTTTACTTACTACTACTACTACTACTATTATTACTACTACTATATTATTTATACGCTTGAAAGGATATAACCAATGATATAAATAATTTTAACAAATGGACGCTGTGGTAGGATTTTAATTTGATTATCTCCAAGAAAATGAGAAAAGTATCACCAACCTAACGTAATGTGTAAATACTTTCTTCAAGGATTGACATGGCTTCATATTATATCTGTTTCTTGATCGCTAAATAAACACATCGAGCATGTTTATTATCACACGATAGTATAGGATATCCGATGTATCAAAACTGATGCTACGCATGGATCGATAATTAAAATCATGTGGCACCGAGTTGAATGCCCGAGAGTTCTATTTTGGTTCAGCTGAAAGTAGTACATGAAGTATAGAGCGGCATTGGCTGGTCAAAAATGTCATCACAATACTAACGCATCTCGGTGTAGTGAAATTTATTTATAAATAAAAATACATACGTGTTTTCAAAGCACAGAAAACTGCTTCAAATATCAGATAGATTGTGAGACATTCAGTTTTGTCCGCAGATCCAATATTTTAACAAAATCTTAGCATGACTCTTCCTGACTTGTTTGATATTTTAAAATGATTCTTTACTTGGGTACTAACTCATTTTCAACCGACTTCATTATGTGTGTTTTTAATTTAAAAATCAACTTTAGATCCTATAAAAAAAATTGGATTTTTTAAATTGAGATTTGACAACATACATACTTACACATATTTCTTTTACAAAAAAAAATACTTCTGAAAAATTTAACGAAACAAATATTGTAAATAATAAAGTTATTCAATCTAATAACATTTGAGAGCTATTTAAATAAAATTTTAAATTGCTACAAAGCTCGAGAAAATTTTGTATCAATAATTCAAAACTATGTTATTTCGAATTAAACCATTAGATGTATTTATTTTTTTATGTGGTTACATGACGTAATAATAGTCATGATATGACGTCATGTAGTTACATGTTTCCACACATATCAGGGGGCGTATTGCGATGCAGTTTTGACAGATAAAACGCTCTGATTTACTGTCAAATTAGCAATTATTATTGCAATTTCGCATTATATTGATAATATTACTATAATATAACAATATAAAGATTAATATTCATACCATTGTAGTATTATTATAATATTATTATATTGATAATATTCGTTTACACTGAGTCGGAATTAAACTGCCTCGGAATTGAACGGATTAAGTTGGATCGCAATACGCCCCCAGACGCTGTTAAGTGTCAAAATGTTAATTAAAAATTTTGAAAAAGTTTGTTTAGTGAGTGCCGTTTGCGTAAACTTTCGAAAGAAATTGTGAAAAATGCCCAAATAATTAGCGTGTCAAAACATTTTAACGCCTACTGACTCATCAGTGCAAAGTGGGCAGCATCTGGAATCGGTCGAGTAAGTGTTCTGTAATTAGAACATGTCTGCTCGACAACATTAGATTATCTGGCGACGAAAATCACCGTCACGGTTGTTAGGATTGCTAGTGAAGCGCCAAGTTTAAACTGCTAAATACTAGAATATCATTGCAAGAAAAATCATTGTTAATTTTTCTTGGAGGGTATTTTAAACCGACTTCAAAAAGGAAGAGGTTCTCAATATATTTGTTACCTCAGGCATTTGTGAAACGATTGTAAAAAAACCGTTTACAGAGGATATACTTTGAAATTGGTCCCATTGTTGCCACAGTTAGCACCTGATGAATATGGGATCTTGGTGTGATCGAAGGAAACTCTCAAATCTTATACATTTTGGGACACGCCATTTTATGGAGCCGTGCTGATGGTTCAACTTCTTAACACTTGGGAGCTTGGTAATGAAAACACCAGAAGTTTTGTTAGGAGTTGTAGGTAAATTGTTTTTTTTTTTTCAAAAAAGTTAAACTGACTTTAAAAAGTTTGAAGTCGGAATGTTGTGGAAATAATTTGATTTGATTTGATTTGAATTTATTGTTTTCTAAATAAAAAAGACAAGAGACGGACGGACAGTACAAAAGACGGACTTTATTCTTTCAAGGTCAACCATTAACTATTTAGTCAACCATTAACCAGTTAAGCTTAATACTACCAGCAATCGTATCAGATACCTAACGAACAAATGCATAATATGATTATTAGTAATTTTCAATTACGTCAGTGTCTTAAGACGAAAGTCTTCAACCAGTGTGTGTTACCAGTGATGACATACGGATCCGAAACGTGGTTTCTAACTATGGGTCTCATAAAGAAGCCCAAAATCACACAACGAGCGATGGAGAGGGCTATGTCCGGTGTTTCTCTATAAGATCGAATCAGAAATGAGAATATACGTAGAAGAACTAAGGTTACGGATATAGCCCTACGAATCCGTACGCTCAAGTGGCAGTGGGCAGGGCACATAGCGCGAAGAACTGAGTGCCGTTAGGGCAAAAAAGTTCTAGATTGGAGACTCTTCGACCAAAAGCGCAGCGTAGGACGTCTACCGACAACATGGACAGACAACCTTGTAAAGATCGCAGGATCACACTGAATGCAGACCGCCCACAATCGGTCGCGGTGGAAAACCGTGGGGGAGGCCTATGGCTGATAATGAATGAATAATGATTATAAAGTATCAGTAAGTAAGTAAATGAATAAAATGAGTGGTTTGCTTTGTTCTCAGAAGGTAAAGTTATTATCTTCCATAAATTACAGTATAATTTTGTTATATAAACATGATCGTTAAAATGAAATCATGGCTGTTAATCACGTTAATTTTAAAATCGCGAACTTCACAATTTCAATTCAGGCAGAAAAAGATTTAAAACTTGGCACATTCTCACAAGTGCGGACTGTGGACATTATTATATTAATTACTTGCAAACAATCTGGATTTATGCCAACTGAACCTACGGATCATTAATATTGCGAATTATTTCCAGGTACAAATTTGTAAATATTTCAGTTTACTTTCTATTCATACTTCTGGTCCTATCCGACCACGGCTGACGGCTAACGGCTGCCGATGGTCGATCTCAATTGAGGTTGGCCATCGGCGCGAGATATTGTTTATAATTAGTGCTCAAGTGTGTTCGCAGTACACAAGAGCACTCTCTGTCACTTCACTCTCATTATTCAGTGAGACGGCAGATCCGACATGACCGGTGAGAGACCAGAAGCCGAAGCCGCGAGTTTGGCTTCTAGTTCTAGGTCCGCTGCCTTACGATTAGCATCAGCTACTTGGGCTTCCAATTGAGCGACTATTCTCGTGTGCTCAGCCTCTAACAATAGTTTTTTGGCACGTATGGAAGCGGATGAAGACCTGGAACATTCGGAAGCGTTAGGCCTGGTATTTGTTGGGGCGATCGCAGCGGACGTGGACGCCACTGGCTCGCTCATGTTGTCACCGTGCCCCTGCCCGTTCCGACTTTTGGCTTGAGCCAATTTGAAGAATAACTTAGTAACAAATTCAAAGGTTTAACATTGATAAGTTGTTATGAATTCATATTAGATTTGAATCAGGCGCAGGACAAATAAAATTGATTAAAAACCCAGCAACAAATTTTGGCCCGACCCAGTATTCGAACCCTGCACCTCTTGGGTAGCAATCAGCGAACGAAAGCGAGAGTGGTTAACTCTCTCTTAATTTATAATGTGACACCGATCTTTTGAATCACCAAGTTTCTCGCAGAATATTCAGGGCCTATTTTACCATCGACGAATAGGCACTTACTAACAAATAATTCAAATGTAAAATGTTTTAAACAATATCATCATGTAAAGTCAAAAGTAAAGTTTGGATGGGCTTATCTCATTCGGTTTAAAATGCACCAAGGAATCTTCATTGATGACTAACTTTGGTTTGAAACTATCGCACACGGGGCAACTCCAAGGAGGCATTAAAGATGAGGTATCGAGAATGCCCAAACAATCAAAATGGTACGCTTTCATAACTACGCTCTCTTAAAAATCCACTGCACCTTTTTTCACACCTTGTATAGATATAATATAAAGATGATGGTGTCCGTAGTTACTCACTAATTAGTACTACTAGTAACTAGTATTAAAATGAGCTTTTGTTTGCAGGAATATACCTCAATCCGCCTTCGGCACTAGCCCCAGGGAGATACCTCATGACCAGTGACTCTGGAGTGTGGGAGATATGCCGGAATGTGTTCATACCTAACAACACTGTCACGGAAAACAATTCCACAGTATCGGTCCAGCCGAAGCCCCAGAATGACATAACTGGACTGAAGGGAACGTTTTTCATAAGTAAGTGCTTCGACTTTATTCTCACGCACCGCGAATACAGATCATTTGAAAGTGTACGGACTACAGTATTAGTTTTGTGGTTTAGAATGTTTTAACACTCATTTTGTTTTCTTCTAAGATGAAATAAGAAACCTCAAATTGCGCACGGGCGGGACTCGAACCCGCAACCTCTGGTTAACCGGGCCAACAAATCACAATCACGCCCGTGCGCAAATTTTGGTTTCCTAACTTATACGTATTTGTTTTGTGTTTGAAATTATGTATCTTTTATCATTTTCGATCCACCATCTTCAAATTATGTTTATTCAATATTCATGTTACTAGCATACTGACGTTTTGGGGAAACTGTAAGTCAGTATTACTAAATAAATAAACAGCATGTCAAGGTAGACACTGCGGTATTTTATGCAGTAGTGATAGCAAATTTTTATGCAACCTGATGTAGTGACGACTGTACATAACAAAATCAATATACACAGTCACACGCACATTCACATATAAAGATGGGATGTTTTTCGATAGTTCCATAAAATTATTAATCTATTCCATTCTAATACCAAAATCTTATACCAGTGGTATTTGATTACACTAAAAAAAAAATATAAACAAAATTACCTATCGGGACAGTAAGCGGTTTAGCCATGTCGTGAACTTTTAGTCAAGTGATTAAAATATTTTGTTAAACCCATAAACCCTTCTAATGAGGTGAGAGAAAATTTGGTTAAGCAGCATTCTATGAAAAGTGTTAAAAATATAAACAATCTGAAGTGTTTGCGATTCGCGGTATTTCCGCGCACAGTTGAGCGCGGTTTATTTTATCCAAACCACCTTCTGTTTTTACTCAGTTGGCAGAACCATTAACGTTTGCCCGTTTACTTTTCTATCAGGCTATTTCTATGTCTTAGTTAAAATTGGGCTCAATTCCCAAACCAATAGTAGGTATTCTCCAATTCTCATTTTAAGTTCGTTCTGTCCATTCTTGTTGAATAATGAAAAATAAAAACAGATTTTCATAATGGATACCTCAAATTAAATGATTCTATTATGTATGACAAATGTTTTTTGCATATTTATTTTCATCTAGATCTTAGTCGATGTTAACTTCATGTATCGGGAATGATATATTGAAAGCTACATTTTCTACAGTGATCGAACCAATAGATAAACTCGAATTCGCTTATTCTTTTGTGTCACTTGCTTCTCACACTATACTTTAGTGTTAGGTATTTCGACTCAAGTCGTGTGTCAAGGACACAAACAAAACAAAAAACATGACTAAATTTAGACGTAAAAATACGAAAACATGTAAAACACATGAGAGCTGCATCACATAATTTGTGGTAACAACAATCTAAAATACAAAAATCTGTAGCTGTGCTTTCCAGCGAGAAAATAACCAACGAGCTTAATATTTGTTGCTGCGAATATCTTGGCAGATAATTTAATAGTGATTAACTGCGAATATGATAAGCTTAAGGCTGAGTTGTGGGCTACTAGCGGGTTTATAGATAGTGAATAGTGGAAGGAGATATGGTGGTTAGTTGCGAATATGTTGAATGAGCAGTCCCCGACCAAACAACACAGCGGCAGGATTACCAGAATAAAGAGGGGAGTCTAGTGGGATGGGCTTCTCTATTAGAAGCTACAATATTAAGTGACGATCCTGTGCCTTGATGAGTAAACGTCGACATTAAATAAGCGTCCTGGAGTTGGGTAGCAGCAACATGAGTACTGGTAGAAAAACAGAACTACTAGAACTACGGCCTGTTTCACTATGTCCTAATAAATTCTGGTTAGCGTTACTTCATACGAAATGACGTTCCATATTTGAATCTTATTTGTCGATGATGAAACATACCCTTATTTTAGCCCATACCTATTATTAGCACCATTCTGTCGCTATTTGAACGCTTGTAACCATTTTACAACGTAGCAACTTTGTGGTAGAAATACCATTTGGTAACATGTTGAGATTTTTGTTGATCCTATACAACAGAGTTGGTGAGTGAAATGAAACGTTGACACTGCTTCACGTAAATAGCTAGTTTTTAGGGTTCCGTACCTCAAAAGGAAAAAACGGAACCCTTATAGGATCACTTTGTTGTCCGTCTGTCCGTCCGTCTGTCAAGACCCTTTTTCTCAGGAACGCGTGGAGGTATGAAGCTGAAATTTATATCAATTATTCAGGTCTACTGTCCCTTGAAGCTGTGAAAAAATCAAACTTCTAAGCCAACGCAATCAAAAGATACAGCAGTTTATGCCGCAAATTTTCGACACTTGCAAGGGAATCAAAACCTACAGGGTGCTTCCCGTGAACTCAGAATCTTGAAATTTGATACGAAGAAACGTCTTATAGCATAGATAAAGGAAAAATTACGAAAACCATAAATTTTTAGTTACATCACATAATATATATTTTTTTAATAATTTTAAACTTACTACCCATTTCCTCATAAACGCGTAGAGGTATTAAATTGAAATTCATACCAAATACTCAGGTCTATAATACCTTTAAGCTGTAACAAAATCAAACTTCTATGTCAACGCAATCCAAAGAAACAGCAATTTAAGCTGCATATTTTGAAACTCGCAAGTACTCGCAAGGGAATCAAAACCTAAAGGGTACTTCCAGTCGACCTAGAATCTTGAAATTTGGCATGAAGCAACGTTTTATAGCATACATAAAGGAAAAATTCCGAAAACCTTCAATTTTAAGTTACATTACAAAATATATATTTTTTAATAAATATAAACTTATTAACTATGTAAACCTTGCAGGTTTGTACGGAACCCTCGGTGCGCGAGTCCGACTCGCACTTGGCCGGTTTTTAACAATTATTAACTCGTCAAGTATGTGTAAACGAGACACAATAAAAATTCCATTGTTATGCGACTCTCGGCATTCGTTTGATACCTGACTGATTAATGTACCCAACGAAAGAGTTAATCATTCTTTATCATGATATAGGTAGTAGTAGGAGATATCTGAAAAATATTACTTCTTTAAATTCCTCTATTTCTTGGTCAAAAAAGTATAAAAGTCTTTTTAAAACCAATATTTGTAGGCTTAAAACTCTGATAAAGTGTTTATGCATTCTATATAATAGCGTTACATATTAAGGATGTTACTATTTTCAACGTTATGAATGAAAATATTATCAGTATTTTACACTTTTTCAACTGATTACATCTTTCCACTATGTAATTTGGTATTGACTCTTTTAATTACAAAGGAACAATTATTTATAAATATATGTTATACTAATTATTTCTATGACATATCAGGCAATCGTGTATTTCATAAAACCACTTTATGTGTTCTCCTAAATAAAGAAAAACTTTTCATATACTACCACCTCCATCATTATATATAATATTGTCCGAGATAATGTACTACTTATTGCTTCTTCAATAAAGAATTTCATATTGTCGTCGCTATAATGGAAATACTAAAATGTTATCATTATTATTCATGAAGGCTGTTTCAAGGGGCTGTGCAAAAATTCAATAACACGTCTTTATGAGGTAAGAATAATATTTTTGCACATAGGAAAACACGTGAAAGTATTTTTTGTACAGAAAAGGTACATGGTAAAGAATATTAAAGTAAAGATTTTGTAAGTAATTAATTGAAGTCAGAATTTTATACTTAAACCTGACATCTGATAAAATGAATAATGTTTTTTGTAATAAATCATTATATAATAACATATCAATAAAAACTTGATTGTGTTATTGCAGTAGTAGAGAATCATTGATACCAAACAGTTAATTAAAAAAAACTACTTAACTTGACATGTCGCATTCGGAAGCAACTAAAATAGTAGCTGAACTCCCTACGGGATGGTCCTGGATGATCACAGCATGACGGTGTTGACATGTTTTTCACTTTAGTTTCGCCCTAGGGAGCATGTCTTCAAAATAATCGCATGTACGTCGCGACGTAGCGGGTCGCCGCTAGCAACAGTCGCTCTTCAGAGTAGCACAAACGTGCATTTGAGAGGGGGTAACTGTCTCATGTCCGATATGAATTCTATAGGTTTGTTACTCTGTTACTTTTTAATTATTTTGTAGGTAGTTTTCAACTGTTTATTGGCTTGCATTCGCTCGCAACAGTCAATGTCGGCTAATTGCACGCGACTACGCGGTATTTCTGCTTGTAGCAAAGAATCACTTCTGTTGCTCGAAAACGCACTGCTGTAGCGCTGCAACAGCACTACTTTAATATGTATGGATACCCAGTCGCACTACCGCAGCCACTAAATTTCAGGATTGTGTGTGTTTTGAAGAAAAAATACCTCAACCAAATGTCAGAATGATAACACTAATTAAGGTAGGTATTTTTTTTCAATATGTGCACAGTCGTAAATATTCAACCATTAGCAAAGACAATTATTCATTAATGGTTCGATCACGCAACTGGACCTAAATGCGCCGTATACTGTATTTTTTTCAGGATTTATATAACACCTAGAGAATTTATGTCATAATATTTATCAACACACTAATAAATAAACAAACCATACACATTTACCTATGTACTAATTACGAGTAAGCTAGTTAGTACCAATAGAAGTCGTTAGCCCTACAGATCGTTAACATTTATTTTATCACTAGCTGTGCCCGCGACTTCGTTCACGTGGAATAGTGACTTTGGGTAGAGTTTTTAATTATTAAGGCTTATGATTTTACAAATAAGATACTTAAGAAAGTAAATATTAGTACTCACTTATCATTAAAATTGGCCATTGTTAGCAATGAATTGTAAAAGTTTAGGTTTTATATAAAAAAACATAATAAGTATTTAAGAAAATAGTGGGACTTCGTCTAAGACAACCATGGCTCAACTATACTACTTCCGCCTCCAAGCATTGCACCCATCTTCAAGTCACCCTGTATTACTTAACTAAAACTAAAGGGCGATATAGAATGCTTAGTAAGCTTTATTAAACTTATTTTGAAACAAAATCAGTATATTTATTATTACAACAATAAGAAGCAAGTAGTACCTACATCAAAGGTGATCAATTATTATTACCATACCGATTATTTGGACGTTCACAATCTGTATTTTGATTAAGAGTTCCTTTGTCTGATAGGATTATATGGTTACTTTACTTTTTAACTACTAAGTACTTTACCACAAAAAAAAACTACTAATTTACTAACATTTTACTTTGTTGTGTGGAAAGAATTGATCTAAATATATATTTTGGCAAGTATCATAAAGTAAAGTACCAAAATTTCATTTAATTTATACAAACCAATATGGAGGAAACACTACACATTGAATTAAAACACTTTACAGATTCATATCCCACACATTTATTTAAAATGAAATAGAGGGCCTGACGTTTCTAATTATTATCAGCATCCGTGGTCACAGGTAGACCAAGAAACTACCATCGCTCATTAATATCTATTGACGTTCCTAACCACCCAGAAAAAGCTTATTGTGTCTTGAGATCTTGCAGTATGAGATGTTGCTTAGGTTGGTCTAAACATAATTATAAAGTGGTTCTTTGTTACATAAATAAATATAAATAAATCAGCTATTTGTATTATTTAATCTGCATGCCTATACTAATTGTTGATTCACTGATGTAGAAGATGCCACAGTCACATTCCTGTCTGTACTCCCCTGCATCTTGGAGAGATATGTGATGTGTGTGACACTTGAAAGGTGGTAAAAATTGGTTAATCTTCATGTTCAATTGTAGCGGGTTTGGCACGGGGTATGCAACAACCTTCCTTACATGTTGACAATGTTTTGGTTATCATTGCTGCCCCTTGTTATCTGAAACAAAGTTTTTGTCGTGATAGCTATGTATTGGTGGCATTTCTAAAGACTGTGAGGCTAAGGATAAGAAATATTGTTTATTGTCTGAGTCAATTTCTGAATTATCTGAATATGAACTGTATGAGAGTAGATTTTCCAAACTCAACTGGAAGAAACTCTTCAATTATTTCTCTGGAAGAAGAGCTTCACTTCTTATTAATTATTCTGCAATCCTACCAGTTGAATTTTTTGATGATTAGAGTTTAGATGAATAAGAAAAGCAGTAGGTAACATACTGGTGGGTAAAACTGTAAAAGTGATATCTACATACCGTTAATAAAACATTGGTGTTACATTATACAGGTGATAGTAAGCAACAACAGGTGATACTGGAGAGACCATTGCTACACATCAGTGTCTTATATCACTTGTGGCTTAATCCTTCACATGTGGCGTTGTTGCTCCTCCTATTATTTACACAGGCAATTTTCCATAATTTCCATGCTTTCAATCACAGATGAATATTAAATGTGTAAATAATCAATACTTTGTTTCACTTTGATAGATTGAATGACTTGACATTTGTTTGACAATGACTTTAGACATCAGTTATTTGTATCTGTCAGTATCTGTGTACAATGGTGGTTGAAAAAGTGACTCTTGGCGCGTTTCGTTCTACTGAAGTTTGTTTTTAATATTTTTTTACATCGCACGGAAACTTTTATTTACAGGCATTGTAAGTATCCTAAATGTTGCTCGATGGTTTAAGCTACCACTGTTCAAAATTTCATTTAAATTGGTCCAGTCGTTTCGGAGTTTATCGCGAGCAAACAGACAGACAAACAGAGAAATAAGAAATTCGAAAAAAATCTAGATTAGTGCTATTGTACTTCTTACATCCCCCTGACTCAGTTTTAAGCATTTTCTTTTATTGTACAGAAATTCGACCTCTACAATTTTATTATATGTATAGATTGTCAAATACAATCTGCAAACAATAAACACGAATAAATAATTTTTATCTCTTCATAGTATTTTTCTACAGAATATTATAATGACAACCAAATTGTTTGTTTTATTGCATATCATTCTTGCCAGAAATGCGACGCGTGTCGGTTGCTTTTAATAAATACTAATGCCAAAGAGAAAATGAAATGATCGTGCCAACAAGAGATGATTTTATTTGATGACTTATTATAATCTTAAATAATCTTGATGCCCGTGTATTTTGTAATGTTTACAATTGTCACAGCCTGTTTCACAATGTCTTTGTTAGTTTTGGTTAGTGCTAACTGCCAGATACTTCATACAAAATGACGTTCCATATAAAAAGTATTCGTTGGTTAGTGCTTTCTTGTTGATTGAAACAGGCCCTTTATCTCCCTTGTTATCATGTTTTTTTTTCATAAATTATTTAAAAGGTAAATCGTACCAAAAATTGCAAGCAAGGAATGGAACGAAAGTCTACCTTAAAATAATGGGTGCTTGGCAGTGGAATAACTACAAACCGCTTTAAAATCGTAATATTAATATCAATCATCTATAAAATATATGAGTGGAAATACATTTTATCTGCAATAAACTATTGAAGTTTGAAAGTAATGTGTGAAGAAGTATTCTGAGAAACTATAAACCATGTTGGTTTTATTGAATCTGCAAATTTATCATAAAAACTTTTGATGTTTCTCACAATAAATGTGCCCAACTTTAAATGTGACAGTTGTGAAAAAAACAGTTTTTGTGTTAGAATATTAATGATCCGGATTCAAATGAGTGGTTTGTACTTTAAAAGAGCGCCAATGGGCTATTGACTCTTACATCGTAATACATGCACTAAACTTCTAAAATCATTGTAAAGTAACAGAGCGAGTAGTAGGAGGAGTAATTTAATGGCTATAAAACATCGAGATCTTACTGGAACGAACGGTTCAAAGATACGGATAAACATCGTATTGTAAATCAAACTCGCTAAACAACCACGTCTTGTTAAACAGGCGCGTTTGTTTTCGCCCCGTTTCGCTAAAATGTTTACGTATGTAATCGTTTTAAAGGCCTCATTTTGTACGACGAAGTCCGTTTTCCGGCCGTCTCTATCACTCCTCAATTAGCCGCCAATATGTTAGTTTCAGCTAATGCGATGACTAGAGATGACAATACACACAGCAGGTAAACACAGCGGTACCCAATGCAGTAACAATAAGGATTAGTTTTCAACGAAAATTTATAACCTGATGAATAACCTGATGATCTGTCGACTTCTGATGCGTAAAGTAACAGTGAAATAAGTAATAAATACGGTTTCTTCTTAGTTAGAGAGTAGAGGCCTTTTTCTAAGCACGCGATTCAGATTTTATTTTAATAGCAATACCTTTTCACCATGTACCATCAATGGTATAATACAACAAAAAAAAATTGTTTTTAAAAGTCTGTGTAAGAGTTTAAAATAAAAATAATATACTGTAATACCTTTTTTTATGAGAACCTACCCATTTTTATCGTTTTCTACTTTAATCAGCAGTTATCTTACGCAGGTGTAAACCAAATTGATCATAATAATGCCGGTTAGGTAAACCGTCTATTTTTTAAAAAAAATTTCGTTTCAACGCAGCCCACACAATAAGGCATACTTACACATCGATAAAAATACCACACACCCGTTCTTTCAGACCGTGCCCTGGATCTTGTCATGTAGATCAATAAACAAAAGAGCGTCGAGTTGGCCTGACGATAGCGAGATTGATAGCTTCAAACAATTGAAAGCCGTAAAACGTCAGATACACTGTTAACCGAGGATTAAATGCCACAACATGATGCGCTACACGTCCCGAATTACGTGATATCGTAACATCCAGTGAGGATACTCCCTCTATATAATTACTGTTTTGCGCAGCTTAAATATGAATTTTTCAAATTAATAAATTCAATATCGATGGAGCTTCAGCTTATAGGGATCGTCCTCCAAAGTTACCTAATCGAAGCGTTCCAAGCTCTAAGTGATCTCGTCGATATACATCCGCTCTCAGCTCCAATCCGTATCGATAACTCCTATCTCTTTTAAAGCAGGCTCTCGACTCGGGCACGTAATTCTGAGATAATTCAGAAGTACAATAGACACTTACGATTTTTTTAATCTGAGAGAAATCCGTCAGAATTTGTTGAGCGCGATTGTATCAAAATTATTTTTTGTTATTTTATTAAGATTTCGACCCACTCATTTGAAAGAAAAGCTTGAGAAATGATAGGACTTTAAGCATTGCAAGAAAACAGTTTATATAACGTTTAACGATCACCATCATCATTTGACGACGCGTTTGGTGTATTGGTTAGCGCTCCTGACTATTACGCCGGCCGTCGTGCGTTCGAATCCCGCATGGGGCATATGTTTGTGTGATGAGCACAAACATTGTACCTAAGTAGTACCTAGTAAAATTTTATATGTATTTAAGTTTTTATGGGAGACGCCCCCGTCATAATCGTTGTCTGGTACTCCGTAACACAAGGAAGAAAATTCCTTACCACGAAACCAGACAATTGGTGTGTTGTCTGGCGCATATTATTATTATCATCAGTTTCAGTCAAATGACGTCCACTGCTGAACAAAGCCCCCCAAAGTTTTTCACAGCGACTGGTTGAAAGCGGTCTGCATCCAGTGTGATCTTGCGATATTTACAAGGTCATCAATCTATCTTGTCGGTGAACATTCTACGCTGCCCTTTACGTTTTACGATACTGGTCTAAAAAAGTTTCAAAGAGTATTTTTCACTGGCTTAGTAAACAGCAGAAGCAATGCAGTTTTTTTTATTTGTTTTCTATTTTGTTACAGAGTGCACCAACTATTTGAACACGAACAGAACCACTGATCCAGCTTACAATTTAATTGTAGCTAGTGAGTATTATCAACAATGCCGTGTATCATATACTTATAAGAATAATAATTATAAAAAAACAGTACATTAAATCAATTTACTACCCTAAAAGGAAAAGTGCCCGTCAAGTTTCTAGTAGCGGAAGTCTCGACATCATTGATCTTAGAACACCAGGGGCCCTATTTTTGACACTCGCCATCTTGAAGCGAGTGATTCAAAATAGGGCTCCAGATGACGCTCGAAAAAACTCTGAGACAAATTTCGTGTTTTCGCGATTTTATTGATTATCTATACATAGTAACCATATCTTCTACCTATCATTAAAATTCGATAAATATACCTATTTGGAATTGTTTTAGTAGCACAAAAAATTCTTCTCGATCAATAAAAAAAACACGGAAACTCGAATTTTGTCTCCGCGTTTTTCGAGCGCCGTCAGGTGTTTGACAGCTAAATGATGTAGAGACTTCGACCGCAGGAGTAAACAATTATGGAAATTTTAATATTAGGCCTTCTTGTTACGATTTTGTTTGTAGCTTTATACCTAGGTACTTGAAGTATCCAATTTGATATTATATCAATCGTCTTGGCCTACAACTTGTGCTTTTTTTTCAGATTACGTGAGGACAATGGTATCTTTCGCCATTATCAGTTTGTTCGTCATGGCGATGGGTTGTGGGTTTTCCATCTACACCTTCCGCAACCCTCGATACATGTTCAAGAGGCTTGCAGCGGGTATACACTTCATAAGCAGTAAGTTTTTTTAAACTAGTCTTAATCAATATTAATTAATTAAAGAGTTATTTAAATACTCCACCATCAAGAGCCTAGCTCTTTTTGATGACGATGATACTAAGAATTGCTTGACTTTGGACATAATTCGATTTCAAAGTCCTATGTTTTAATAAATCTGTTTGTCTTGTAGCTGCCTGTACGATTGTGGTGGTGCAAGTTATGATGTCATCAGTGGACCACATGATAAAAGAGGTGCCATATGTCTATCCCAAAGGTGCCTACCATTAGTAAGTATTCCCATATCTCCCGTTACCGATAATAATAGTACATAATCCTTTTTTCTTGTATTAATGAATTTTAAACTGATGAATATTCACCGAAACTTACCCCCGGAAATGTTACCCTAATCCATAATTAGGCAAATCATTGACGCATCTATATAGCCTATGTGTTATTCCAGTATATTAACTATATTTTGCAACGTTTCATCTAAACTCATTCAGTAGTTTTTGCTTCAAGGAGTAACAAACATCCATTTGTCCAGCCTCACAAACTTGGCATTCATTATATTAGTAGGAAGTCAGAATTAAAGAAGGCTTGTCAATCAATTTCATCGACTGATGATGACAACCGATAACAAGATTGATCATAACAAAACCAAAGACCGATTAAGTTTGTCGTCTGACATAATTAGCGATTATACCACATTTCATCAGTCACACAAAGCATGCTAACCAAGTTTCCATTCCACAGCTTCCACATAAGTTTCTTCCTCGCCTGGTTCGTTGTTCTTGTCAACCTGTTCGCTGCGGCCTCATTCCTGTGGTACTCAAGAAAGAGGAAAGGTGACAAAGCCGCCACAGATGAGCTGGCAATGGCGGACGAACCAACCATCATTGGCCGATGACGACGCTGCGGCTTCAAACCCACACAGTGGCCAATTTTCTCCTTATTGAACAGTGCTCAAATGACCAATAGCGGTAGCAGTGATGTCTTCCATGTATCGTATGCGAGAAGATGGTTCAGGAATAGAGCTGTTCAGACCACGACTGATATGGTTGCTTTCATTAAACCACGTTGTAAAATGACATTTAAAATAGGGTATGCGTGCATTATGATTTGAGCATTGCCTTTGAATAGAACCAAGTAGCTACGACTTCTTTTTAATTGAATCCCTTTTTCTACAAACCCGAATTTTGACAAAATTTATTAACAAAGTAATAATTAATATTATTTCATTTTATTACATGTACATTATGTCTTAAAGCGACGATTCGTTCGACGTTTTTTTTTACTTTAACTCGTCTTTGTTTTCTCTATAAATATGAAAATATTTATTTTTTATTTCATCTGCGGGATGTACTGCCTGGCATGAAGCAAATTAATATTTCCACACCTCATTAAGTGTATTTTAATCGCGAAATAAATCAATGCTCAAATTATCTTATTACTTAGCTACTTTGTAGTGTGCGTTTCGTCTATATGTTATTTAAGCCTTGTTAATCTTATAAGTGTTTTGTAGCAGCTTGTTTAAATTTTGCTAGCTTTTAGTAAAAAAAAGTAAAGTTAGCCTGTAGGCATCCCACTGCTGGGCAAAGGGCAAAGTCCTTACCTCAAATATGAGGTTGTATGAGCCATAATTCACCACGCGGGCTCAGTGCGGATTGGCGGAGGGGTGTTTGCAAGGCACGCGACCAAATTTGCTGTCAGATTTTATCAAGCCGCCCATGGCTCTCTGACTAAGCTTGACGACTAATACCAATCGATATTAGCCGGGACCAACGGCTTAACGTGCCTTCCAAAGCACGGAGATGCTCGTGATATACGTCACATTTATGGTCGGAAAGGTCACCCATCCAAACACCGACCGCGCCGTAAGTTGCTTAACTTCGGTATTACTACCAAAGCGCTACCACCACTGCGCTACGAGCACCTCTTTTAAAAATTGTTAAATGCTGGCTGTTAGACAATAACATTCATGAACTTAGAACACCATTAGGTAGGACCGATAAGGATTTGAGATCATGATTTTACAACAAATATTAAAGGTTTTTTTTTTATTACAAATTGAATATAATATTTTAAATCTTATCTTTGTGTATAAAAATGTAACGTTAAGGGCCAAAAGTAAAAAGTTTTAAATCTTTATTTTTGGTTGTTCACATCCAATAATTAAAATATTTGGTTAGTGGACCAACTAGTTTCACCAAAGAGATGGATTACTTACTGCAATATTTCTTTCTTTCTATTTTAATTTTATTTTTATACACTTGGCGTCAAAAGTACCGCATTACACTAAATGTCCAAGTAATATCATTGTAACGAGATTTCTATGATGCATGCAACATTGATAGCAAGTATTGGCACCATTTCAAGAGCATAATTTAATTAGTATTCCTTACTTCACAAAACTTTTGTTAATGAAATATCCTGAAAAAGATAGCACACTCAGCGTCGCCGCGCCCTTTTGCCCATCGCAAGTGAATATTCACAAACGGTTGCCTATTGAAATGAAATCGTATACGTTCAAGTAAGCATTTAAAATATTCTTCGAGATAAATAATAAATGTAATTCAAACATATTAGATAGGTTTGACGCTGGTTTTAAGCTCTCAGTAGCAATGAAAATGCTAATCGCTAGATGTTTGTGATGTTGCCCCCAAAGAATAAACTTATAGGATTAACGAAGTGTATTCGCCATATTATATTGTATTGGAGTGCTTGTATAGACGTCTCTAGCCCTTTATTCGGGCTTTTTTGAATGAATTTGTGTTTTGTACTTATTTAAACTATATTATTATGCTGTATTGGTATTTTGTATGTACAATTGAATCTAGTCATCTTACGTCTCTGTTACGCAATGGAATGAATAGGTATTTTTTGAAATGAAATACATGATGACTTTGTAAACATTGGCAATATTTTAAACTAAAATCCTACTCATGATTCATAGCCCCTTTCACATATTAAAACGAAAAACAATTGATATAAATTATCATATTATTAAACTAAGAAAATCATATCCAACACTTTAGAAATGATCATTGCTTTAAATTAAGCTAATAAATTACAGTTTAAAAGATTTTGTTTAAGATTGAAATCGAAGTGATACTTTACGATTTTTGAAATGATATTTCATAACAATTGATTTTCATTTTAATATGTGGAAGTGACTATGAATCATGAGTAAGTTCTTAGTTTAAAATATTGCCCATGTTTTCAAACTCACCCTGTTTATGCAGTACCTTTCAATCAATATGACGCAATCATGATTGATCTATTTTTGTCTACTTATAGCTTTGTTAATGATATTTTACGATATAAAATTATGTAAAAAACTGAAATGACCAAGGAAACATGCATACGTGAAAAATACAATGTTAATATTTCAAATCATAATGTAGTAATAAAATTTATGTCAAAAATTGTGATAAAACATGGTTACAAATCATAGTAAAATTTTAATTAAGCGTTGGCTCAGAATTTGACAACAGTCATTTGTATATTGATGAAAGCTTTCAAAACGTTCTAAAGAGCTGAAGAATGTACTTAATTTATTCTGATACTGTAATTATTGCATATTTTGCTGATATCATTAATTAAAATCGCTGCTCTTTCATAGATTATCTCTATGTAAATTAATCACAACTTTATTTCAATCACAATAATACGAAAAATTATAATAAATAATAATTATCTGAAATAGAGCTCTGGGTATTTCCGAATGCTGTCAACTAAAATATTTCTCCCTTGACAACAGCTTATAGAACAACACTATAACAACAGAAAACAATATTACAAGTTGCAAAATAGCTGAAATGACTTCTACAACACGTATTTTCACAAAGGTTTATGTTGTTCTAAACTTATACTTATTAATTATTATGGAACGAATCCAAGGGGTTGTATTGTTATATTCCAATATTATATTTGCATTATCGTGTGTATTGATGTACGTTCTTCCTATTTATACTTAATTCTTTTTTATTTAATAAAAGTCTTGAAGCGATATCTTTGTTTTTTATTTGACTCCGTCTTATAGATAAATTAAATTCTTTACTTCAAAATAATAATGTTTCTTTTTCTCAGCGAAAACGATATCAAATTTATCATGTAACCTATAATTGTAATCTCATATATGTATAAAGCTCTGAAGTAATCAACAATAATATCTGTGTCTTGCAATCGGGCTTTATCATTTATTATCTTCACTTGCAATATAAAAACGAATGCCCGCCGCAAAAATCCGGATACTCTACAAGTTGACATTAATTGTCGAAAAAAAAGTTAGCTTTCCTCGGCAGCTATTTTCGGTGCAGCATTGTCGAACTTCTGGCAGGCACCCAGCTGATGCTGTGACAGTGCCAACGTCAACAAAGGTTACTGTCCTAAAAACTGAAAAACCGACAGAACACCCGGCCCTAATGAACTGGACGAGTGAGGTACCGTTTCAGCTTCGACCTGGTTTCTTGGTGATGAAAAATTTTCCAGAACATCATTGCAAGGCCCACAAGAATCTCACAATATATACACAAAAAGCACTACAATATGAGGAGTCCTGCTGTGACATAGGTACAAATTAAATATTGATATAATAAGATAACGCAAACGAATATTAATATTTATAAGTTTAGTATGTAGGTACATAAATCAATCTCATATAATTTTCCAGTAGTGCCTATTTTCTTCTACTCCGATATCCGAATACAATGTAACCTCATTTGTATCTTACCTATACGCTAATAATCTCCATAGAAACGAAGCGACGCCATTTAAAAAGAAAAAGAAAATCCGCTCGATTTCTGTTTACGCGTAACCATGACAACGGTACCTCGATGTCGCGGTCTTTGCATGTGTTGTGCAGCTAATAGAATAAAATAATTTTGGATGTTACTAAACAGATCAATAAAGTTGGGGTAATTGAAGCTGAGCACGCGATATGGCTGAGTCTAAGGTATGTATATTGCGTTCAGTTTAATTAATGTACCTTACGTGACATTCAAAGGGTTGTCATGACTGGCAGTGCACGAAATTCTTTGGGGCTTTCTCTATTATAATTTTAATGTCTGAAGATTCTGCTATGCGATAGTGAGTTCAGTATCCCTCTTTTGTGAGGTCATTTGCATATCTTGTTATGACAATCATTACTGTACAGGGAATTTGCCCTCGTGGCAGGGGAATCACACTTTAGGGTCGGAGTGTATCCTTAGGGTAGGTACTTTATTAATGTAGGTACAAATTATTAAAAGCTCTGCTACCTTTGTGCATAGTACATGTTATTACTATATAATTATAAAAAAGTCCTCCGCCACGTCTGTCCGTCTGTGATAAACTCGAAATTTCTGCACACACTTTACTTATAGTAGAATATTTATGAAGACAGTATACTTACCTAGCTTTAATCTCTCAAATTACTTATGCGCTGGAACCCTGTCAAATTAATTATATCTGAATCTCTAACGCAACTAAAAAGAAAGGTCCCAAAATCTAAGTACATAGTAAAAAAAATTTTTGGATTTATATAAATTTAAATTTCTTTTTTGAGTTATGCATGGCAAAGTTTCAGCTGTGTGATGCTTGCAGTTTCAGAATAAAGTATCTGTGCCATACGGACGAAAAGACAGAAAGATTTGACGAAACTATTAAAGGGTCCGCTTTTGCCATTCGGCTACGGATCCCTAAAAATGGGCACCAAGCCTATTTGCTATTTGCGTTTCTAATAATTGATCAAGGACAATCTTTCTTGATCCTTGAGAACCTAGAATAGGTGACTAAGTATTACTTGCATTATTAATTAATAATCAATCATGTTTTAAGACCATGTTTGAGTTTATGAGAATACTACAAAATATTATGCAAGTACTAGATTTTGTGGATAGATCAAAACCAAAAAAAAAAACATGAAACCTTAATAAATAGTTGTAACCTAACTTTTTTATTTATTTATTCAATCTCCTGTTCCTACTTCGTTCAACAATTAAACTGTTTAGACGTTTTAAATTTTAACAGAAAATGTTTTGAAATAATGTCAAACTCCCAGACTTGGACACTTTTCCTATACATTATTTATCAAAGGACACGGTCGTAAATTGCCCCAGAGTCGTTTTATGTTTGGTTAAAGAAAAGCATTAAGAGACTTGACAATATAATTTTGCAAAATATATATTGAATTTTTAATACAATATTGTTAATTTACTTTGCTTTTATCTAGCGGCATATAAATCTACAAAAAAAATAGGACAACGATTGAACACAATTTCCTGTCCCCAACAATTGTTGTGTTTGGCAGAAAATAGCGGTTTCGAGCACTTATAAGCAAACTGGCGACCGCTTAACGAAATTGCATATTGTGTCATACAATGTCATATAACTGGCAGTTAGTTAAATAAGTAAGCGCTCGCAATCGCTATTTTAAGAAGGAAGATGACGTTTGCCTCCCATAGGTACTAACCTTTAAACCAACCAACCTCTTCCTAAAACTTGAAAAAAAAACTGTGACAAGGAACTTCTTATCGTTGGCTATTGTTTGCGTCATCGTAATTTTCACGCGTTACGCACCCTAGCGGGGCAGTTTTCTATGTTTTAGTTTAGGTGGCCTAGATGGCGGTATTTCGACACAGATGGCGCTATGATCTAGAAAGACCTGTTCTAGATAGTGTGCAAGAGATTGACCCCACACATTTTATTTTGTTTTATGTGAAAACCCCGCTATTTACGGCTTATATTACTTTATATTATTTTAAAAGGCGAAGAAACGAACCCATAAAATTAGTTTTGGTCGTGACGCATGGATTTTTACTTTTGGGGCAAGCAATGTATGGCGCGTCGACCGTGTCCTTTAAAACGACAAAATAGCATTCCTGAGCAGCTGTATTATAGTGGCTCACACACCCAATAATTTGATTTTCAGAAGAGTAAAAAGGAAGATAATAAATCAGTTGAAAGTCACGATGAGAGTTCGAGCGGTTCCAGTGGTATGTAGGAATAAATTATCTTAACTATTTTTATAAAGACGATTTTTTTTTGTTCTAACATGCAATTTTTTAGTTCTCGTTGGTTGTAATGTTAATGTCTTAAATTTGAAGAGATAAAAGATTTTTAGTACATTATCTTAAAATACTCTAGTAATTGCTACATTCATTATCTTAGACATCTTTATTTTGTGGTAAAGTACAACAAAGTGATAAATGATTATCTACTTTAATTGTCAAATTTGATACACATTATGTACTAATATTTTATGATTGACCAAACCAATGTGGTCTATCTACACGACCTTTACGTACGGCTGCCATCACGTCAGTTTCTTTTTTTCTCTGTCTAACTAACTAATGCATGAGGTGGTCACCGTGGGGGCGTTACGATAAACATAGGGGACGCAGGCGCTCCGGTCAAGCTCACTTGACTTACTTATCTTCTACTATATAAAAATAAGTCGGATTTTCCTCCCTGACGCTATAACTCCAGAACGCACGAACCGATTTCCACGGTTTTGCATTCGTTGGAAGGGTCTCGGGCTCCGTGAGGTTTACAGCATAAAACGGGGCCGAGGCGGGACGGGGCTGGGGCCGAAACGAAGTTCGCTGGGACCGCTTAGTTGCAATATAATATTAATTCTATGAATATTCATAGAGTATGAGCATCAGCATTTTTATTTTGAACCTCACCTCGCCATTTCCAAAAACTCAGTATTAGCTATAGCACCAACTATAGTATTAGAACTAACCAATTTAAAAATAATGTCTTAATGACGGCAATGATAATAACAATTTAGGTATTTGTTTAAATATATTACCTATTATAATTTAATTTCTGGTAAAATGTTACTTAAATCCTTTTGACAGTGAGCGTTGATGATGGTGACGACGAAGATCAAATTGGTCACGGTGTCGGCAAAACCGCCGTCACAGTGGATCGTGATGAGTACCTTCAAGCCCACCGGGAACTGATGTTTGACTATCGCCAACTTCAAATAAAGAACAACATACTGCATCGGAGACTAGCTGAGTATTACAAGTACGTTGTATGAACACATAAAATGCTGACGTAAGAGACATTTTGTATTACTAAAAAGCGGTAACCAGTTTAAAATATAGGGTTTATGATGATGTACCGTCAACAGTTGTACGTCAAGATAAGCACTGTGATTTCTTTTGCAGTATTAAAATAAGGCTAACAAAAATGTATAGCCTGATGTGCCGACGCTGTACGTATAAGTGACCAAATAATGTATAAGTTATTATTTGTATGTTTTTCGTGCAATATGGAATAAATCTATTATATTTTATTCAAGAACCGTACTAACGTAATACTTACCCCATCCTGCATTTTATCAAACAAAATATAACTGTATTATTTTCTCATCCTTTGCAATCATCTTACTAATTTGCAATAATGTTTATATGAGTATGTTATAATAACCATATGTCTAGTACTTGAATGGAGAGTAAGCATGAGCCAAACGCTACATTTATTTGGCGGTTACCATCTTATGACTAATCCATGACTTGAGCTACATTAGCCAACATAATAAATAAACATTCGATCACGCAGCTGTCATTCTCACGCATGAAAAATGTAGCTATTTTCACGCACATCGTTTATCGCTTCTAAATGGATAACCGAATAGCGATACTCAAATTTAATATCCATCATTCGAATACAATGGCCATTGAAATAAATAGAATTATACGTTTAAGTGCGCTTTATCTCAGAATATTATTTATTTATGAAGGTTGTTAAACTCATATCAAGAAAATGTGAAATATTTTTATAGTTTGAAACAATTTATTTATGAACACCCATTTGTTTAGTTAATTTAGATTAGTTTTCAGCAGCTGTCATAAAATCAGGTATCTTTTGATGACTTATATCATCCATAAAATTATTAATACACTCAAATTATTATTATTTGATGTAAAAAAAACCATGACAAAAATATACAAAAGTTTTCAAGAAGTGTAAGAATAATTAAGGAAAATAATAAATACAGATGTAATAAAATCAAAACGTGTACTGTGTAAATAGTACAACTACGCTGGCACATGTAAAGAAAGAACAACATTGCGAAAACTTTCAATCTGTCAGAACAGAATGCCATCTGCTAACTCACATTCTAATCTAAAAATAGTTTGTTTGAACGTGGCAGTTAACCAACAGGGCTTTCGTTACACTAAAAAATAGCTGAAACCACTATCATGTCATAAAGTTTAAAATTACATTTACATATTCACAGCAAAATACTGCTTTTACCTATGCATACTTTGTATATGCATAAATACTTTCAGGAAGAGAAAACTAGAACACGTACTCAAACAGCTGGAAGGTGCATCTGATTTAGAAGAAAAATACCAACAAAAACTTTTATCTTATGAAGAACTCAAGGAAAAGGAGGAGCATGAAGTTGCTGATGTGAGTACAACAAAACCTCGCCGTCTAAGGAGGGAGGGAGTCCTAAGATAGTCATAATCTAAGAAGTCCTAAGCTCTTATTTCGTTGAATAAGGCTGCAGTTTTTTACAAGTCAAAATGTACTGTGGCTGTTGCATATTTATAAAAAGTGTTTTATAGAGGTACAAAAATCGAATCATCGTAGAAACTAATGTTTTTCTACGACGAAATATATCCGAACTCCGAAGGTAGCTAAGCGATTTAATGATGCATGATAAAGCAGTGAAACATTGTAAGCACTTCAACCAAAGTTTTGGTGCAATTTCTCTTTAGCTCTGATGCATTCTTGAGTGTCAGTCTTCTTTCTTCTTCTTAGTTAATAATATTCTAAAAACATCCCTAGACTTGTAAAAGGATCGTTGGAACAAGACTGTATTCGAAAGTGTTAGAGAACAGTTTTTTATTATTTCGTATATAGTTTGACATACAAATTCAAAACGTCCATGCGAGCTTACACATGTTTTAAATACTTACAAAGGATCTCCTGACCGCCTTTATTTCGTGTTAGCGAACCTATCAGTAATGGCTTGCTTGAAACTATTTCAATGGCCGATCTTACAATAACAACGTTAACTTGATAAAACCTTGCTAAAGTTTGATTTAACTTCATTCCCTAACGGCAAAATTGAAAGGGAATTCTCAGCAGGTACATAACTATAGCTGAAGTCAGTGCCAAAATGTTTATTTATTATAACCTCCGACGCAAAATAAGGGCTTTTATATGTTTAACCTGTCTGTATGTGTCTATTTGTATCTGTCTGTGGTATCGTTGCTACCAAAAGGATGAACCGATTTTCGATTTGGTCTTTTGTGCCATAGATAATTTTATCCCGAGTGTTTTTAGCCATGTTTCATTTAAATCTATTTTGCCTTTTGAAGATTATCAGCTCTTTTCTAGTTAATGGAGGGGTCTGATAGATGTGTCGGGGGGTTTTTAAAGTAATTATTATCTTCTATCTAATGTTATTTACTGAACATTTATAAAACAAGTTTATATTATATTAAATTTGTTACTATTTTATTATGCCTGTTTTTATTTATATAAATTGAATTTCTTTCACAAGGTAAAAAGCAAAGTGAATGCGGTCGAAATACAATACTCGGAGCGCTTGGTATACGCTGAAAAGAAATTCGACGGTCTACAAAATCTCGAGCGAAGTACCGGCACAGGGCTTATCTACTCGAAGAAAGGAAAACCAATCGCTGATAAAGTAAGTATGGGTTAGTCTTAGCGAAATCTAACAATGGGTAGACGGATCATGTGGTACTTATTGTACGTAAAGTCTTAGTGCAAAAGCGCAAAGTTAACTGGAAGTAGATTTCATGGTGAAGGTATGTACTTACTTTTGGAAAAGAATATGGGCAGGAAAACTTACATCAAACATTATTTAGAATAGGTGAGTTGTTACCACAACCGTTTGTAAATTATTTATAAAACGTATTTTTTATGAAAACGCTACTCTTCCATAAGATTTACTGAGAAATTAGTGTCGTAGCTTTCTGTGTGTCAACTCACGCACGTTTTTCTGATATCAGAGCAGAACATTTTTTTTATTGTGTAAATTAACAAAAAAGATCAATCAACGTATCAGCCTTTTTTTTGTGTTCGTCCAATGAGCAATTTTATTTCTTTTTGATTTTAGGTATTCCTAGCATTTTATATCCCTAAACTACTATGACGTTGGGGAGTCAATCAGGAACATATTTAATTAACGTCGGTGGAAAGCTCCTAATGATGGCACATAAAACATCTAATCACAAAGACCTAAAATGAAACTGGTCATTGTTATGGGTAGACCGCGAAATTGAGACTTCGCCTGCGGGGCAAAGGGGTGCGGGGGGACACGAGAGCGCGGTTAGTGAGCTGTGCGGGCGGATGTTTCCGCGCCGCCTGCACCCCGAGCGCGACACGCTATCGTCTCCCCCACACCCCTGTACCCCGCAGGCGAAGTTTTAATGAAGCGGTTTACAGTAATTGCAGGAAACTACCTCACCACATCACTCCTAATTTTACCTTCTTCACCAGACAGTGGAGAGGTTCCTTACACTTCAAAGACGCAAGAGCGAGCAGGCTTCGGCTCTCTGTCTTCGGTACATCCGAGTGAGGAACGCAGTAGCTGAATTAGAAGCCATCGTTCGGAAACTGGAGATGCTCGGCCCAGGGTTGTATGTGGCCCATTATGAGCAGCTGCACATTGACAATCAAAACTACATGACGAAAATTGAAGGTAAATTAACCTGTAGTATAGAACATTACCAAAATCTTGTATGTATAAAAACAAGTCGTCTCACCACTCTCGAGAACGTGTGGACCGATTTCCATGATATTTAATTTGTTGGATTTGTCTTGACCTCTAATAGGATAATAAATAAATAATCATAAAACGGAAAGGGACGGGCCCAGTTGCGAAGTTCGCTGGGACTGCTAGTCTTTTTAAACATGAAGTAAGAATAAATCAAGATCGGGTGGATCGATTTTCATGATTTTTTGCGGGTATCGTCTTGGGTCGAAATAAGACACTAACTATGAAATGTGGCCGAGATGAGACGGGGCCGGAAGCGAAATTAAGTTCGCTGGAACCTCTAGTTTGTGATAAACAAAGGATGAAACTGAGGTTCAAAATTACCTGCCTATAATATACAAATACCAACATAATAATCTTACTTCATGTTAAACTACCTACGCATTAGTTCGAAACTTCCATTTCAAAAAGTAATGAACTGTGTAGTAACATCCAATAACCCACTTAGTTAGCTGTAAATAGTTTTCAACGGTCCCTGAACATCCGATAAATGGTATTATCGGATTTATCCCATAAAAGGGGCTAACAAGACAACCTTCCTGCCTGAGTATTTTAATTAAACTCTCCGCTTTTTACAAATGCAACGTATCTGCCTTATTTTAAAGTTCTTTTTAGCTCAGCAATGTCTTCGTCGGAAAAGTCGAGCTCTGTCGAAACAAAAAATGAACAACCACAGTTCTCTTTGTATTCAGAATAGAACGTTAGATGTTTGACGATTCTTCAATGCAGTTAGCTTTTAGTTCGAGGCATTGCTTTTCATTTGTAGCTAGCCGTTGGCGGCAAAAGAGAAAATGTTACCCATTTATATTCATTGGCGGAGGGTGGAACATGATACTGTCCGCTCGCATTACTGTTTCGTTGAGTGTGAAGCTTCGTATTGGTTTAATGTCTTGTTTGCCAATAAACCTGACAACTGAAAGAAGTGTTTGCTTTGTAAACACGACGGAAAGAGCAATTTTGATGTGAATCAAAGACAAATACACTTATAGCACAATCGATAGAATAAAGTGGATCTGATTTGAATTCTGTGTAGGTATCTTTGTAACTATTAAAATATTTCTATTAAACGGTTATGTTACACTGTCCAAAGTATGAATTTAAAACGTACTCCTCGACACACCGCAATTTCTCTATTTACAAAATAATATCACAAAGTTAGTCGTAGTATAGCATTCCATAAATTATCATAAAGCTACGGACAACAGGACGTCAGGGTAAGCACTGCGATATCATTTGCAGATAAAAGTAAGGATTAGATTTCAACAAAAGAAATATGACCTGTTATGCTGGCAACTTTACATACTTGATAATTACAGAAAGGGAAGACGAGTTGATCAAGAATCGCGCTAAGTGCACGGAACACAACCAGATTCTAGCCCACATTAGGGAGAAGATGCACCATACTGATGAAGTCATAGACTTCGCTGAGTGCGACCTGGGTGACGCTGAGATCGAGTTTTTGAGGGCTAGAGAGGATCTTGGGTCAGTGAAGGTATGTTGAATATTTAAAAATAAATTATTTGTTAAAATATTGTACGCTACTCGCAAAAAAAACTGAACGATTGTATTTTGTAATTTTTAGGGTTCCGTAGCCGAATGGCAAAAAAGGAACCTTTATAGTTTCGTCAAGTCTGTCTGTCTGTCCGTCCATATCTCACGGCCACTTTATTCTGAAACAATTAGCATCACACAGCTAAAACTTTGTAGGTAGGTGTATCTTGTTAATGGCTTTCCGATTCAGATATAAAAAGTAAAAAAAAATACATTTAAGGGGGATCCCGGTCAGAGTGTATCCCCATACATGAAACTAAAACATATTTTTTTTTTACTCTTACCTATGAGTGTGGGGTATCTATGGATAGTTCTCTTAAAATGACATTTAAATTAGGGTTCCTAAAACGATTTTTTCTAAAAGTCTAACTAGTCTTTGATAATTAGGCGCTTCTGAAGTGGTAAAATGGGCGTCCTCCGCTCCATCTAAGTTTTGAACTAAGAATGTAAATATTAAAAAAATGATGTAGATCTCAACAAAAACTTACAACGATAAATACTTTGAACGAGATCAGACTGGTAGTTTTTTGAGATATAGTACATGTTAATCAACCGCAAATTTAATTTTGTCTTTTTTATAAACACTATGAAAGACAAAGTTATTTTTGCCGTCAAAAAATACTGTGATTTTTTTGCTAGGTGGTAGTAAGTGGACCCCGAATTCAGTTAAGGGTGGCACGGAACCCTCAGTGCGCGGGTCCGACTCGCACTTAGCCGATTTTGTTTTATTCCTCATTGACCGTCTGAAATAATATCTTAAAAGATTTTGTCTAACTCTAAGATCCACTCACCGTAACCAATTTAAATGAACTGTCCAGAAATTAAAAATAAAACGTAAGCACATTTTTTTGTAGCTGTCCCATTAATTCTGGGCTCAGAGTAATAACTTTATGCATTGCTTCTTTTATATGCAGATTGGTACATTGGTACTTTTAATTTGTTCCAAAATATAATATTTATGATTCTCGTATTTTCGCGTATGTAAAAATCAAGTGGGAATGCAAACGGGGGAAAACACTATCATAACCCTTTCAGCCCAGCCCAACACAATTGTGACGTTAGTTTAAAGTTAAATTTTGGCGGTATTTCAAGGCGTAAGTGATCGGGCCCACGGCCGCACGATTGTGACGGATATGCTCTATCTATTGGTGTGTGTGAGACAGCTAGCAAGCGTCGCGAGATTCAAATAAAAACGGGTTCATTTCACCGTTGTCGTCGTTTGGGGTAGCGCTGCGTGTGAGTAATTCAAACTAAGCTAAAATTATGTCATTGCTGTGTTATTATTGTGTTTTATTGTTATTTGGGAACTGTTTTACGTAACAATGAATAAATTTGTTTGTGTTTTGATGTAATTCTCCAGAAAAAGTGTCACAGAAGTTCACAGTCACAATTGTATCACTCCGGGCCCAACTACTCAGTACATGCAATGGCTAGATATCATCATTTAACCTCAATGACGATGCATTTGGGGCGTTATTGGAACAGTCTGACTTGGAAGATGTTGATGAAGATGATAATGAGGCATGTACGCAAGATGTAGAAGATTCTTACTCCTCCTAGCATGATGCTTCACCCTCATCTTTGGGGCCGGCCCCCAATCAAAGTAATGGCAAATAGACCAAGAAAAGATCTCGAAGTAAGACTACTCATCATGCTCAAGATAGCTCATGTAATGAACAGCCCAAATTACCTGTGGAGTACTTCGAAAATTATTTTAATGCCGATCTGTTTGAGACGTTTGCTATCGCTACTGCGCAATATTACATGGCCGAAAAGGGTCAATAAATGAAACCATAAATAAAAAGTTTAGTACTTTTCATGTTATTTTAATTGAATTCACCTCAATATATGATAAATATTTGGAGAAAATGCAATAAAAAAATGAATTACCATTATTAGAGGTAATTAATATGGCCCACGTCGATACAATTGTGACCGTCACAATTGTGACTTTGAATGAGTTAGGCCCACATTGACACAATTGTACGCCCCCTGAAAAACCATGAAAACACCATAGTATCACTGAAAATGTTCAGTTTTCATTTTCTCGGATCCCCAAAGATAAGGAATATCGAGTTTGTTTAACTCTACCTTGTTTAGTTTCGCCGTGGGTCTGAAAGGGATAAGTAAATCACAACCATGATATATATAGTTATCGAATGCTTTTAAAAGAGTCAATACAAAACATTGTGACCAGACAAATCAACTGGAACTATGGTGTTGGTGTGGTGATAATTGATTTATGACTAACAAAAAAGATAAAACGATTATTTCAAATACTTTTCTTATCCATCTCCAAAACGTAGCACATTACAAAATCATCACCAGAACAATAATTATTGCTCACGTCACTTTTTCATCTCGAATGCGACATGTTTCACTATCTTCACGAAACAGTTCTTGATTTTGTACATTATACACATGATGCCCATGGTTTTATTATTTCCAGGGTCGGCGAGACAAGCTTCGTTGGTCGCTCGAGGCAGAACGACTGAAAGCAGGCCTGCTTACAAGGAAAGACTTGTTGCGTGATTTCCAAGACGCCACCGATGAGGTACGGTACCAGCTCGCCAAGCTACACACTGCGGTATCTTATGCACTTGTGTTAGGAGTTATTTTTCAACAGAAATGTTATAACCTAGTGTGCTGGCGACTATACGCCATTTAGTAATACTGGGTTTCTGTAAGTTTGCAAATTTTTAACAGGGCTCGCGTGCTTTGAATGTGCCATCGATTTTGCGTCAAGGTCGCTTTTGGTAAGGGTTGTTATAATTTATGTAGGGGTTTTAGCATCGATGTATACTCATAAACATAAGTAAATGGGTTGTAATGTCAATTACAGTCCTGAAAATGTAAAATATCGAAATTCATAATTCAGATTTTTAGGTACCTACACGTACAAATACTGTACATTATATTGATGTTAACAAGAATTTTGAAATTTGATGAGCAATGATCAAATTAGTACCTACCCTTCTCTTTGACTTTGCCATGGTAAGGTAAAAAATTAAATTACCCATCCAATGCAAATGGCATGACATTGGCTACCCTGATTGAATGCTAGCGCCCTCTGTCAATGTCATCTATCGCCAGAAGATTCTGTAGCTAGCACTTCCTTGTCAGGGGTCTATTCTCGCAAACAGAACTGAGGGCCTGTATAACCATCAATAAATAAAAATTAACCAACGAACAATTAAAAAATGGAACGTCATTTTCTATAAAATATTGGACAGATAACGCTAACCAAAACTTGTTAGGAAATTGTGAAACAGGCCGTAAGAATGAATACAACCCAAAACAAATAATGATGACAAAAACTTTAACAAAGTTATTTACCCACTATCCCCTAGGACTAGAGTACCTACTCAATGAAACTATAAGACTCGCCGCGCACTCATTAAATATTTGCTGTAAATAGAGCTCACACACATTAAGGTCGTTGTTTGAAAGTCTTCTGAGGGTGTGGCCTCGTTGACAGGAGTGCCACACCTGCGACATCGTGATGGGTACAATTTTTTATAACGATGGATACGATAATATCATTTTCATATTTGAATTACTTTGTGACAAAATTTACATACCCAAAACTGATTTTTGATAAGATCAATTCCTAATCATACGATACTAAAATTGCTAAATTTTTCTCATCCGTCATCGACCTCGACCATCTCATCTGCATTTTTCCTTCCCAAACCAGATTTCCCCACTGTGTATGTAACGCAAATAGTTGCGTACTAGTGTGGATACATCCTTTATAGACGCGAGTCCCATTTCCGAGCAGTAAATGGATAGACATCAATTAGCCACGGGCTAGAGAGTTAAATTTGTAACCCTTTTTACCCCCTTATAAGATGAATTTCAATAAACTACAAAATAGGTCTTCCGTCAATTCTGTAAAATAATGTGTATGCAAAATTTGAAGTAGATTGGACGAAGGGATCTGGTTGTCCCATACAAACTTTGCACCCCTTTTTGACCCCCTTAGGGGTGGAATTTCTGAAAATCCTTTCTTATTGGATCCCTTCGTCATACAAAGAACACTCCGTCCCAGTTTCGGGTCTCTACGATCAGCGACTTAGGCTGTGCGTTGATCCATCAGTCAGTCAGTCAGTCAGTCAGTCAGTCAGTCAGTCAATCAATAAGTCAGTAGTTCAGGACAAAGCATTTTATGAGTATAGATGAAAGATCACTCAGTGCCCTTTTTAGAAATATAAATAATTGTCACGTCTTTTTCATCATCATCATCATCATCACTATTATTAGCCAATGGACGAAGGGTCTCCAATCTAGAAATTTTCTTTTGTGCGCTGCGCATTGCCACTTGAGCTTGCTGATTCTCAAGGCTATATCCCTTACCTTAGTTCTTCTACGTATCACCTCATCTCTGATTCGACCTCGTAGAGAAACCCCGAGCATAGCCCTCTCCATCGCTCGTTGTGTGATTGCAGCTTCAAGGCCGTCACACGTTTTTTACTGCAGCCAAATCTATTTTTGTTAAATAGAACTAATAAAGAACACTAACTACTACAACGGTAACGACGTGTTATGGGAAATAAAAATAAACTCGTGATGAATAATTCAATTATATTAACAATGTTTTTTTTGTTGCAAACTACCCAATTTTATTACAGCATATTTATTTCATTCATACAAAATTTTATTTTATAATGTTTTATTTCGCAGGTCGTGTGCCTGAGAGATAAGAAAAAGCAACTGGAGGCAGAAATAGCGAAAACAACGCGCGAGCTGCGTGAAGCGCGCAGGCGCATGCAGATACACCATTCGAATCAACACGTCAACCAGGATGACGCTTAGTTGTTTTTCATTTATTTATAACTTTTGTATTAATGTGAATGTCATTTACTAGCTAGCTTACCTTTAAAATAATTTATAAAATACTATGTATCGAATTTTTATTTTCATCACTTAATGCATCTTGTTTGTGAAATCAATTCAATAAATATATTATATTCTAAATTTACATGTGTTTTCATAATATAATTTAATGTTAATGCTCGCATATTACGTAGGTACGTGTCTTATTTTAACTCTTGGTTTGGCATGAAAAGGTATATTTAGAGTGTTAAATGTAAATAATTATTATATTCATTTATTCTAAAGAGTCCAGAGTCTATACAGGGTGACTTTGAAAACATTGGCAATAGTTTTAACTATGTTTGTCGTTCTTTTTTGTTATTTATAAGAGGGGAGTGGTGGGGGTTAATACATTTTTGACTTTGTTCTTTAATAAGCTACACAGTGCTTTACACAGACTGGCGATAAAATCACTGTACTCCTAAGCGTTAAGGGGTTCCACCATCAGCTTAAAACGTACCTAAAAACATACAGTCGAATTGATAACCTCTTCCTTTTTGGATGGTTAAAAAGTAAAATAAGGTTTTATTCAATAAACTGATTTACTTAGTATTTGAAAGATGTGTCTACCTTCACCTTTTGTTATTTAGGTAGCATAGCAGCCACACAGGGCACTCTACTTTATCGTTTTTATCGGGGGAAACGAAGCGGAGTAGTTATCGCGGCGATTTCATTTCCCTCCAATGTACGCTCATATCCGCCAAGTTTCGTTTTAAGTGCCCGGCCCGGGGCTTCGATTTAATGGAGATATAGCAGTTTTTTAGAAGTCGGTTTTTATTGATAACTAATCACCATAGCAGTTTTTGAGTCAGCCATTTTTTCACGACTTTTTCATTAAAAAAAACAATTTAATTTAGTTTACTGGTTATTAAGAAAATTGAGTGACTTTTATGTTCACTTAATGGTTAAGCACCATTTTAAACTAGAAAATCAACAATTTTAATAAATGACGTCTCTAAGTGTGGCCGTAAGGGCACTCATAATAAATTTAAAAGCATTTAATCGCAAGCGTTTCTGTGGAGAGAAACCGAAAATATTCACCTAAATAGCCTGGCAGCGGGGCTTAAAGAAAAGTTTGAGTAAACAGGTAAACTCCGGAAATAACAGCAATAGCTTAGATGCACCTCCCAGCTGGCAGGGTGCTGAAACTTTTTTAATTTCCTCAGGCTGTAGCGCGAAGGCATCTATTTGGCATGGAAAACGATTGCCATTTTTGAGGATTTTTTTCTGACTTTTATGTTTAAATACCTATAAGTTTTTCAATTAGTGGATTTATCATCGTCATCACCAAATGACATCCGCTGCTAAACATAGGTCTCTCCCACGGTATTTCACGTACACCGATAAACTGGACAGACGACCTCGTAAAGGTCACAGGATCACACTAGATGCTGGCAAACCGCTTGCAACTAGTTAATTAGATTACACTCTCATAATTAAAATCAGTCTGAGGAAACTACCTACGTAACATCTAACAACATCATTTTTACGTCATACATAGGTGAAGAGAACGTGTTTTTTATTTACCAAAACATACAAAAAGTCCCATTTTATTAAAATAATCCAAATTTTAAAACCCATTGATGCAAAACCGTCAGATATGAACTAAACTTTAGCTCAAACAAAAGTTACTTGGAACTTTCTTCTTTAACGTGCGAGTATCTTGAGTACCTATGCAGCATTGAAGTCAAGCAAACTGTCAAGTCACTCTCTTGGGAACTACCTTACAATAGCTACAGTAACGATGTAAGTTAACGGTAGAGTAGCTTTCCGCTCGTTATGACTCGGCAACTGTTACTAGAGATGAGAATTAATGCTATATAAACAATCGCTACCCATAATGAAGGAACTGCCTTTGAACCAAGGAAATTAGACGGAAAAATTAAAAATTTAGGTACTGAAAACGAGTAAATTTTTTTATTCAAAAAATGAGTAAGCAATAAATTCAACATCATATGACGATAAAAATGAATTTGTACAGAGGGTACTTACAATTAAGCTGCTACATACAAAGAGCAGGTAACTGGGAAAAAAAATATCTAAGCTTAGTTATTTACATAAAACATTGGCACTTATTGTACGGCCGCTATCGCACTCTATCCGAACGTTTTCGATCCAGATGTTCGTTTTCTTCAATTTAGCTCTTGTAATAGTTTTTCGTTATATTTTTTTAATTCACTTATTAAATCTGATTCAGATAAATATCTATCTGAATCAGATTTAATAAGTGATTTGTTTTTGATAATAATCCCATACATTCACATATTGACAATAGTACCATAATAGAGTTGAGTGCGAAAACGCCGTAAAATGCGACGCGAAAATAATATGTTTTTACAAGCAATGAGTTTCAAATCATTACCTTGTAAACCCATTTTTTCACCGTGGTCCCATAATTAAAGTAATTTTCTGTATTCTTAACTAATGAAATAAGGTAAGAAGTTTAACAAAAGGGCTAATTCTGATACAAAGTGGACTTAGCTATATAGAAAAGTAAAACAATATAAGTAAAATTTAACCAATATAAAAGTTTACATGGAATGACTTCTGTTTATTTTATTTTCCTCCATTTAAAAATAAAATGTTGTATTTGCAATAGAGTATTATTTTCTTGACGTTATTTAACTGAAAGAATGTTGTTTTTAAATAAAACAATATATAAAAAATATTTTCCAATAAAATGATTAAAAAATATATTTTCTTTAAAGAGTAGTTTACGTTCATTCAACTATAATAATGAATTTGTACTTGTTTATTACAAAATACCTACAACGAATTATTATGTTTAGCTATGTTACAGATCACAGAGTGAAGATAATTACACTATAATATTATGTAGGTAAGTATAGTGTTTCTGTGGCACTATGAAAAGTTACTACTAATTATACTTATCTATGCATTATATTTTATTATTTATATGTGCCTATTTAAAGGATTTTACAGAAACCTTCAAGGAGACTTTAAAATAAACAATTTGATTGCTTTTCTTTCTTACTAATAACCAATTAAATTGAGAGATATTAGAAGTCAAAAACTGTTAACAAATAAGCATTAATTGCTTAGATTGCTATTTTATTTTTGACAAAATCCCATTTAATTGGAAGTTTCAGTATTTGTCAAAATATCAGCGTTTTGAAACCATTAATGTTGAAATTTCAATCTTTCTAAATAAAATAGACATTCATTTCACACATAATGACAATACACCTACCGTCACATAAGTAAGTATTACGCTTTCCATGTAATTTCATTTCTTATCTATTAGCAACAAAACTCGTTCCGCCGTCATTCTTTCCCGTCCGACAGTTTGATCGACTCAGGCTGTTCAGGTATCTCGTCCTTGACAAGAGATCCGTGCTTCCAGCCTTCAGGGTAGCCGTACTGTCTCACGTCATCCCACCACTGCTGTTTGCCGTCTGCCCATATGCAGTACACCACGTTGGTGCCGACGAGAACTGCGAAGCAGACCCAGAATGCCCCTCGCCATTCTGATAGGGTTGACTGAAAAAAAAACAAATACCCGTTATTTATTTAAAACTTTGTTTAAATCAGCATTGCCACTCGACTGATCTATCGGTAACTGAGTAAAATCCATAGTACAGGAATAGTATCAATACAATCGACACACTTAAATACAATCGATAACATATCGATAGTGGTAGTAATAGTTAGCTGACAGACAAAATGACAGGGTAGCCCGGAGTTTGGAAGTTTGCGGTGTTTCACCCCCGTGCCTCGGAAAGCACGTTAAGCCGTTGGTCCTGCGCCTGATCTCTCTCCGGTCGTGTCAGATTGCTGTCCCATCGGGCTATGAGAGTGAAAGGAATAGAGAGTGCACCTGTGTTTGCGCACACACTTGTGCACTATAATATGTCCCGCGCAGTCGGTTAGTCGTTGTGACTGGCCACCGTAGTCGAAATCGGCTAGGGGGACTATTCATAGTTAGCTGACACTATTTATTAATGGGTATTGAACCAATTGAGCTATCGAAACTATTGACAGGCTTCCCTGTATCGATATTGTAGATGTCCTGAAACGTATGTAAGATCGTAATGATGAGACCCTTGTATGTTAAGTACGGTAAAATTTCACGTACAGTGCGTGGTTGAGTACCCATCGAATATCCGTTAGGTATCAAAACAATTGTAGTTTTGTTCCATGTACTATAACTCACTCGTAAATAAATAAAATAGCAATTTCGACACTTCAAAATTATATTTGATGAAAAGCTACCCTACCATGTTTTCGTTTTGTCTTCTCATCACATTATTTTCTGAAGCCGTAGTTTAAATTATAAGTGAACCTCAGCGTTAATGTTCAAGTTTATGGTAGACGTTGGAAATTGAATAAATAATTACAACTCAGACGTAGGCTTTACTACGCTTCGTAAGATTAACTTAACGCCACCACGACTTAAGGGATTCTCGGCTTAGCTGCGTGCAAAGAGCTTTCCTGAACTTTAAGTTCATGGCTGTCTTAAAATAGATTCTACACAAGTTAATGAATACTGAGCCCTTATCTTTTGTAAAGTTTAGTCTGGAGCTTAACATAGAGCTTTGAGAAGATAATTTTGTCTGCGAATGTTTTGTTAAGTTGTCTTTTCGAAAAATGATGCTCGATCGTCATCATTTTAAAAAAAATATTGTATGTTTCAGTTAAAATAAGAACCTCAACATTCACTTTTTTGGCAAAAAAACTCTTCAGAATTTCGACCATTTTTAAACAATCTAGCCTAATAAAAAAAATTGTCTCATTTCATAAAGGGTTATGGGTAGGAAAACGTTTTCGCCCGCAAGCATATTTTGACCGTTGGCATTCGAAATGTAGGCAATTTCACGCTTGCACACGAGAGTCATAAGGGGTGAAAAACGTTAAAACTTTTTGCATGGAAGCTCGCACGCACACTATCCTCTTTACATTTGGCGTCATGAACCCTATAAAATATGGTGCAGCGATTGATAGTGAGATACTCACATTTGGCGTCATCAGTCCTATGAGATAAGGTGTGGCAATCCCGGCGAAGGTTGATGTCGTGTTCACCAGCGACGTCAAACTGCCTGCGTAGTTTGGTGCCAGATCCAGAGCGTTTACCTGTAAAGTAATATTACTCGTATTAAGGACAAAATATACGATTACAATAAATAATCCTCATTTTATTGCCTTATTAAAAGTGAGTCTGGTGTCGGTGCAACATGCTGCGTTTGTAGGGTTCCATAGCCGAATGGAAAAAACCCTTATATTTTCGTCAAGTCTGTCTGTCTGTCCGTCCGTATGTCACAGCCACTTTTTTCTTTATAGGTAGGTGTAACTTGTTAACCGCTTTCCGATTCAAAAAAATTTTACTCGTACGTGTAGGTCTTTTATAATGACATTGAGGTTTCAAAAACTATTTTTTCTAAAATTCTAACATTTGAGAATTAAACGCTTCCAAAGTGGTAAAATGGGCGTCGTCATACAAACATTGTGAAAGACAAAGTTATTTTTGCTGTCAAAAAATGTGATATTTTCGCTAGATGGAAGTAAGTGGACTCCGAATTCAGTTAAGGGTAGCACGGAACCCTTAGTGCGCGGGTCCGACTCGCACTTGGCCGGTTTTTATTACTAAAGCAATTTCGTTTTCTCGTGCCAAGTTTGTTTGTTGTAGGACCTATGTTTACTTTGTATAGCACATAGTTTATGGTAATCTCCAATAATACAACCATAACTAGGTTCGTAGTTTTATAGTTAAATATTTTATGTGCCGAAGTAGAAAGTGTTGTACCTTCATTCCGCTGTAGAAACCACCCATCAGAGCCATGGAGAGAACGAAGTAGACCATCGCGGCTGTGCGGTCGCAGCCCGCGTACGAAGCCAGGATGATGCAGATTGCCGGGCCCGTAGCCGCTGTAAAGAATTAATCACTAGCATGAGAACTGTAATCTTAACGCACGAGACATACTACAGTGTTTATTTTTGAGGCTAGTTCTACATGAATGGCAAGAGATAAGAGACCGAGCAATGCTGTAACGGCTTAACATGCTTTCCGATGCATAGAGCAGTGTGAGTAATTGTCGAACTCCGACTAATATCTGATTAATTTTAAAACAGAACAAAAAAAAGTCCCGACTGAAGACCAGTGATAATCATATTATGATCATAACGCGACTGCGACGAATAAGACATGATGGAAAAATATCAATAGGTTTGCGAGGTCTCCTTTGGTCCATACTCAGAGAAATCATTGGCAAATGTGATTTGCTAACTTACCACCAGTAGTATGAATGATTCGTATTTATCAAGTCAAAATATCAAAGTTCAACTTTGCTATAGGTAGACCTCACAGGGGAGCGGGCCACGGCCATACCCGCTTATACCCCTCATGCACCCCCCTCGCACCTCTATCGCGCCCCTGTGACCCGCAGGCGAAGTTTCAATGAAGCGGTTTACCTATATTAAAACTTTAAAAGTCTTAAATAAAAACAATATTGGTCTACGTACCAACAGTCGTATGAATGATTCTTCCAGTTTTGATGGTGTGCCAGCCTTTCTTGATGCAGTAGTCACAGATCAGACCAAACAAGAAAGAGCAGATCCACATAGCTATGTAGGGGAGAGCGGTGAGGGTTCCAGTTGTCGCTATGTTGAATTTGAGCACGTCATGCGAGTATTTAGGAAGATCTGTCACCATCGTGTAGTAGCCCCAGTCGTGGCCAACCTGAAATTTGAAAGTTTTTAGTAGAGTAAGTATGAACTTTAAAATCGTATTAAAGAAATCACAGAATAAAATGATTCATACATAATTCGAAACGTGGTCTCTAACTATGGGCCTCATAAAGAAGCTCAAAATCACACAACAAGCGATGGAGAGGGCTATGCTCGGTGTTTCTCTACAAGATCGAATCAGCAACGAGGAGATACGTAGAAGATCGAAGGTAACGGACATAGCGCTGCGAATCAGCAAGCTCAAGTGGCAGTGGGCAGGGCACATTGCGCGTAGAACTGATGGCCGTTGGGGCAGAAAAGTTCTAGATTGGAGACCCTTCGACCAAAGGCGCAGCGTAGGACGTCCACCGACAAGATGGGCAGGCGACCTTGTAAAGATCGCAGTATCACACTGGATACAGATCGCCCACAACCGGTCGCTGTGGAAATCCATGTGGGAGGCCTATGTTCAGCAGTGGACGTCCTCTGGCTGATGATGATACATAATTAAGGAAGACTGTAATAATGTGATCTGTGTTATTGTTGCACTGGACTTTGTTTCAGTTTAATCAAATATTATTTTTGTAGTTGGGAACCTGTGTCTATTATAACTGCAATTCTGCTTACGTAAACCTGACATGATTAAAATAGACATGTACCTATTATCATTTACAGCTAATAAACTTGGAGTTAAATAGCTTTGTTGTGTTGTCATTTCAAATAATCATTAATGGTATTTCAAGGTTGCCTGTCGTTGTAGGTTGTAAACTTGTGAGCGATCCGAATTGTTGCGTAATGTAATAAATGACTATACTACGCCGTCTGATTAAGAATGGATGACAGATTAGTTTCCCAAATTTTTAAAGTAATCTATTTTTAGGAAAAATAAACGTTGATTGATATCTACACTTGTTTGTGTCACAATGTCATGGCACTTAATAATTTTGATTACTGAAAGTGTGATACATAATATTAATGGTTAATTAATTCCAATCTCTATCTAAACAACCTTTATGTTTGTAGCCTTAGCAAGGCACCATATATTTAGGATCATCTCCACAATACATGTTTAGCTCATTCAGTTAGTGCGTTGCATAATTTCCATCGTCCCGAAATGCTAGGTAACAAAAGTTAATGATAATTAGTGAGCCAACCAAGAAAACAATAAAAATTCAATTTCTGTCTGACAAAGAATTTTGTTTCGAGAAGTTGTAGTCTCACAGACAAATAAAATCCTGAGCTATATGACGTCACTGGCAATAAAAATAAACAGCTCAGTGTTACAGCACAAACCAAGGATAAAAGTCTACATAATATTGGCCTTCGAATTTTCATTCTGGACTAGTAAAAGAACTATCTAAGCAATTTATTGGTATCGTCTTAAAATGCAAGGAGAATAATAAAATTTGTCCTCGAGCGCACTATATTATTGAATAGGAAGACGGCCGAGGGAATGGATTAAAGATACTCTAAGTTTATGTTCCATTCGACAAATCGAAGAAATGATTTGTATGTTTTGGATAACAAACCTCAAGCACTAAAATTACTATTGGTTTTACCAGCAAAGATTGAAATAACAAACGATCTCCTGAGATCCTAAATGTCATAATAATGATTTCATTAATTAATATGGCACAAATTCACAACAATTTAAAAAATGTTTTTTTTTAAATTTGATGCTATGAAGTACCGATACAGAAAATTAATAAAACAGGTCATTAATACCACCCACATTAGTAAAATAAAAATAAAAAAACATTTTTTTGTTTGAAGTTTGTGCAGCTATACAACGTATTCAGATCCCCCTCATCTATTCCTTTATCCGTGATCAAAGTTAAGTCTTCAATCATTAATTATTCACGCAACCTTTACTTAGTGAATGCCTTTCTTATTTAACGACTGTTCTGTTATTGTAAGCACTTTTTTACTAAGCAAACGCCAAAAAGAATAAAGTATCTAAAAATGGCAATTGATTAGCAAAGTTTTCCACGGACACCGGATTCCCATTACAAAGTTTACGTATAGCCTCCTATCACGATCTAAAACTCTAAAAACTTCAAGTAATGACACTGGCTCCGTGCCAAGAACTCTGAAGCTTTGATACTTACCGAATCTAGAATTCTAGAGGAAATAATGTAGATAAACATAATAAAAGTAATATATTCTAGTCGCACTTCCAGGAAAGACTTATTTATAGAAATGTTCATACGCTAGAACAATACTTAAACATCATTACTGTAGGCGAGATAATTTTATTACTTGGACATAAAATTGATGATCTCAGAAAGTGTTTGCGCTATTAACGTGTTCGAAATTGAAAATATTTTAGTTAGAACATGATATAAGTAAAATGAGTTACTGAACGACGATATTAAGTAAGATTTCGACATGAAAAGAAGACAAAGACGACGAAGACGGTGTTTGAAGTCGAAGTCACGTGCCTTAGTGAAGATAAATGACTGCGACGCTAACATGCTGGGAATATTGCTATAGCAATGCTATATCCTTTTAAGGATATAGGATGAGTAGCTGGATGATTAGTATTTTGTGATACCTTTACATCGAGACATTTTGTGACCATCAATTTTTGTTATTTTAGGTAATTCGAAATTAACTTCTTCTTGAACCATTTGACGAAAAAAGTTTATACGGAAAGTATTTTATGATTTCAAACTTGAAGCCAAGGAACTACAGTCCAAAATTTACTGAATGAATGAATTAATCAATGAATATGTATTTGCTCATAAATAGGGTTACAATGTAGATCTTAAGTTATTATGTTCTTCTACTAAAATAGAGTAACCAATAATAAATGATGTAATGTACTGCCTAAAATAATGTATCCAACTTACCGCGGCCCATACTAATGCCCACACTGGTGCTGACCGAAGAATAGCCTTCCATGGTACTGGATCTTTGGCCGACCTGTTCTCAGCAGTCGTCACGTTCTTGTTCAGGTACGCCAACTCCTTTTTCGATATGTATGGATGTGTGTTGGGAGTACTGTAGCACAAAAGACTCTGGAATAAAGACAAAAAGATAATTTAATTTAATTATTTTTAGCCCCTCTAAACGCATGTACTGTACGGCAAGTAAATGTTACTTGTTTTTTTAATAACATCAAAAGTAATGTACTTTGATTAGGGTCAGATATAACGATTGTTCAGAGTCGGTTCATTTATATACGCTAAATAATTGTACCGTAAACATGGTGATATTGAGTACTGCCATATTTTTTTACACATTTTTAGTTTTTTTTTTTTAGATACGTCTAATTTCTACTGGACTTTTCTATGAGATGTGTCCCTGCTTCTTATTTTAGTACAAATGTTGCGTATATATTATTGTATATGTCTATACGCGGATACTGGTATAGATAACTCACCCATAACGTAAACCAGAGGATACCGAATCCACCAAAGAAGTAGAACACATAAGCCCAGTCCCTGCCGTCAGCCAGCAGGATCCCAGACATAAAGGAGCCAAAGATGTTGCCTATCTGTGCTCCTCCGAACACAAGGGCACCTTGGAACCCTCGCTCATGGGGCGGCACCCATCTGGCCAGCATTATCATCAAGGCTGGCATTGTTGGACCCTGCGAAAAACCAAATACAACTTTTAAAAAGACATTCATTGATCATACAGTACGAAACAGAAGTTACACTACAATTTATTTTGGTTGGATTACTTTATACTCATAAAAAAGGATTTACAACGTTTCTGTCTCATGAGACATTTGAGAATAACTTACAATTAATACAATACGTGTTTATAACTCTGATTAAGTGGTGAAATATTACACGAGTCATGAATTTGTCCTTATGGCACTTTGTAAAGCACATAGCGGCACAACTGGGTCTAAGATACGAACGAGTACATGACGTTATGAAATCGTCTATTTTTACTTCATACCTCACCCATCCCTTGAAGAACTCGAAGGATAAACAGCCATGTAGCGCCACCGGCTCTGATTACGACAGGAGTCAAAAAGGTAAACAAGGCTGTGCTCAATAGCCCTATACCTAAGGTCCATTTTCCTCCGAACTTCTCAGCCAAGTAGCCACCAGGAACTTGAGTCGCTGCATACCCGTAGTAGAAACCGCTCAGTATAAGGCCTTGAGTTTTTTCGTCCCAAGTAAATATTGCATACTGAAACGAATGCAGTGAATATTGGATTCGGCATGCAGACATGTTTTGCAGCTAAAAATAGTGTGGGGTGGGGAGAAATTGTGTTCGAACTTTTAGGGAACTTGTTATGCGTTTTCTTTTATGTTAACAAGTCATGTGTAGTAGCATAAAATAAAACAACTATTTCAGCTTTAGAGGACGTAGGTTTTATTCGATTTGAAGTTATGTAATTTTCTTAGTGATACTTACAGGTTTTGTTGCAATCTTTGTTGCATTGGTAACTAATTCATTTGGGCATGTGTCTGGTTCAGTATAATTCGCTGCGCGTCCTGTCATGTTTCTTTCTACGTGGTGCACCATCTGAGTGATGGCGAGATTGAGGCAGACTCGCATTGTGTACGCGTTGCAGACTCCTAGCAATCCCATGACTCCGAGAATGTATCTTTGGGGGATCACACAACCTGCAGAATAGAAAATGTATGATTAGACTTGATTAGAGCAATCCAAAATCTAATAATTCAAAGTCTAATAATGCAGTTGGATATAGGCTCGTGAGATCTATGCAGCTTAAAGTGTAACTACGGTTATATTCCAACCGAATAATATACAAGGTGTCCCAGTAGCGTCAAGCCAAAGCCCAGAGGTAAAGCAACACTACTAGGGCTATTCGAATCACGTCCTCTGTGTATTCAATATTTTGTTTAAATGTTAAATTAGAACTATAGATGGAAATACTTCTAAATCAGCTTGTCTAGTCTAATAAATAAAAAACAGGCATGTAATTTAACTATTCGCGCCACAGTGACCACAAAAGTGGATTAACACAAAATTAATATAAAAAAAACTATAAAAAAATCCTGTATTATTGTGGTCCGAAATCAAGTAAAATTGTATGTCAATAAAACCGGAAGAAGAAGATGTTTATTTGATTCCACGTGTAAATTGTCTAAGGTCGTTAACCTTTAATTTTCCCTCTATTCGCTAACTTCCAACAGAGTTGTATAATGTAAAAATAAACATGCATAAAACAATAAACTGACGGCGAGGACATAAAACCGGTTGCTTGCGCATACGCACCGGTCCTCCAATGATAAGACATTAATCCAATATTAAGCAATGTACCTAATACTCGAACTAAGCCCTTTACTTTGGTTTTGACCATTGATAACGTAAATCTATTTCATGTCAATGATTGCGACAAAAAAAGTATCACATTTTTATTCTCGTTTAGAAAAGTGTTAAATGGCTATCTTTAGAGGAAAATATCATACATCGTTTGCACTTTGTCGATTACAAGGAAAGAGCGTTAAAAATATTTCACTTCACTTGTCATGAAATGTAACAAATTCAGAAATAAGAATTGTGTACCTACAACAAATTCAATCCCCGAAACAGTGTGTGTAACGATATGAGTGTGTATCAAAAATATGAGGCCTGTTAGAAAAACTTTGAAACTTTGATTGTTTGTTTACAGACTTCAGAATATAAACGTATTTTTTATTTACATCCAATTTGTATTTTAATTTAATAAACTGGCTTAGAACTGGTCATGCATTTAGCGAGGTCCTTTACTTCGATTAAGAAATAATAACACGTTTGCTGGCATTTGACGCAGCACCCAAGCTATATGTCTTCTAAGATTGTAACTTGTAGTTAAAACTTTGCTTTTTATATAATAGTTGCATGTCTTAGTTTTAATTTTTTCTTGTTTGTTATTAATAAATATATCTTAAAATAATTGATTTAAAAAAATCAATCAGAAAACCGTAAAAACAAAGATATATAAAATAAAGGTAACGGCTGGCATTCAAATTAAATTAAATCAAAATTTTGAATGATATTATCAGATTAGTCAGGTATATTTGTAATTCATATTTAAACTAATCCTTAAGATAACGTCAGTATAGAATTTTTGATAACCTATTGATTACTAAAATTAATTTAATTACTTAATTTATAAAAGAGGCCTCTTAATGTTTAGTAATTAATGAAACTAGTGGTTTCTCTCTACTATAGTCCGCAATTTTTTGAGCGCATCTATAAGCGGATTAAAATATCTAATAGACAACAATATTTTTAACCCGAACTATGTATGTACTAAGTAGGTATGTCGATATCGAAAATATTTTATTGGAGAAATAATCTCATTCCATAACATGACTTTAAATTATTATTAAACTATCTATTACCTACATATTCAATAGTAGAGATAAGTATCCGAACTAATAAACTAGCTTAGCTAGTTTAAATTCCACCTGAACCCTGCCCTAGCGAACTTCGCTTCATAAACTCTAGTACAAAATATAAAATGTTTAATAAATGTTTCATATTCGATCTTTCCGAGGCAAAACTTAGCCTCGTGACGTCACAAATAGTACTGTAGCTTGTAGTTTCAAGATTACTCTGTGAGAGATAATGACTTTCCAAGTCGCATTCCGTGTAATAGCGACAGAAATGCAAATTCGACGCTCAAAAGAAAATAAAGTTGTTGAAGACGAAAATGTTTTTGGTTGGTTTCACAACACACCATTTGGTTTGTTGGAATTTGACATTTAAAATGAACATCAGTTGAAGTCTGGAACTGTTAGATAGCTCTGTTGTTAAGTCATTTTATATGCTATAAATATATAATTATATAGGAAGGATTAAAAATAATACGATGAACTAAGGTGCTTGGGACCTACATATGGATAAAATAAAATAATTTTCAAACTGTACCCAAACAGTTATTGTCGACTCGGAGTATTTTTACCCACTTTCTTTTGAGTTGAAATAGAGAACCTACCCGTTCGTAACATAACGTACTTACATAATTAGCCAAAGCTCTGGATTCATTTACGGTACCTACTTGTCTACGTATTTACAAAGCAAAACATTCGAATAAAGCCCTTGTCACGCACAAATGCGGGCTTGAACATTCCGATTTTGTATTCTAATCTCTTCATTTTGCAAACATGACAGGTTTTAGCACATTTCGCATTCGGTGTCAACCACCTTTTGGGGTCAAAGACCCGCGAAGGTACTTTGTTGACTGTATCATAGGAATCGCATTATAATCGTAAAGCTAACAACTATGAGAAAGTCTTGTGTGGGAAGTGAACAGACCTACTTTGTGTTCGATATTCCGCTCTGGAAATCTGAGTGGGACTTACACTAGCGGTCAATTAGCATTTTGACGGTGTCATTTACACACAATGTTTGTATTTTTAACATTTGTTTATGTAAGTAAGCCCTCATGAGGTGAAACTAAATATTACCAACGTTAAAGATAAGACACCTCAATAACATCGAACTAGTTTCACTAGATGATATTGAGCCACGTAAGAAGCTAGCGAGAAGAACTAGAAATATTACGATAAAGACTGGGAAATAAATTCCCAAAATCTGTCATGGAAAATGGAAGCCTATAGGAAGTTGTAAGGCACCATCAGGCTCTTAAAAAGCTCAAAATGTTTAATAATAGTCATCAATATCATGAATTTTTGACTGATTCTCTCATATTTATTTTAAAACAATGCTCAATCTTTTTAATCAAAGTCAAATGTTTCCTGTGATAGCCTTACAATTTTCTTAGTTCAATCAGTTATGTGCAATTTGCTGTCACGCAAACGGTTTAAAGCACTTAGCCGGACGATATGCGATACTAATCACATTTATTGAATCGTATAAACCCCACTCGAGCGATAATGAAATCTCATAGTGAATCGTCAACGATAAGCCTTAAGCTACTTCGTTTAATTAAAGTAAGTATTGTCGTTCGTTTGTGATTTAATTCACTTACTTTCTGAACTGAACTTGAACCCAAAATAATAATTCCTTTTAAAAGATAAGGCTCTGTTTCAATATCGCCATTAATAAGCACAAAATAACGAATAATTCAAATATTGGGCATCATTTCGTACGAAGTAGTGGACAGATAACTAACCAATAAAACTAGTGTTAAGTAATTGATTTAGAGAAAGTTGTAATGAATTGTTTCAATAATGGAGGTACACTTTTATATTGAATCAAACTTGATAAAGAACATCTTTGTTGACCAACGTTGGACGATTGACTATTTTTAAGCTTTTGAGCTGCCTTAATTATAGGTAGAAAAAAAAAGTGACCCAATATAAGAAATTACGAAAAAAAATGGAATTGCTATATTTATTTCCAAAAACCTACACATAAATAAAACGACGCTAATCATTGCATCTTTACATTGATAGCGGTAAGAACCTTGATGTAAAACAAGGTCTTCAAGTCAATACGTATGACGTTACACTGCATAACAATAACGAGTAGTCCTCGTACCATGAACACCTAATACATCTTTACGATGTCGCTTGCGTTGACCTTCTTTGTACAAAAAACATCAAAATTCTAAACATTACGGATTTAGTGGTAGCCGTCACTACTTAAAGTCCGTTTTTCTTTGATTGGCGAATATTGTGAACAATCTTTTAATATAAAGATCTATTCATTTTATTAAAAAAAAAACTATGAGTTTAACGAGATGACCTAGTGTAGTAGGTTGTGAGTTTTGTAGTTGTCCTATTTAATAATTAATAATTTCGTTCCTCAAAGGCTTAACAGAACAGTCGCAGAAAATTAATGAAGTGCGTTCCCTCTGTTGAACGCGAAATCTCCACTGTAAGAGGTGTCCTGTGGGAGTACGGCCCCTTACTACCTGCTGCCTTCGTTCCTCCTGCTGAACTGAGCTGGTCCCCCCACCAAGACGGAGAATGCCATGGTCCACGTGGAAGTCCCTCAACCGACTCCGGACGCAGGTGGGTAGATGTAAAGCCAACTTGCTCAAGTGGGGTTTTTGCGACGGAACCGTTCTATCCTGAATCTCATCTTCTGTCTTGTCCTGCGTGCCCTGGTTCCCTGTTCTTTGGAAGACCACACGAGGTCTTGCAAAATGCCGTGCAAATACCATGGCAATCAGTGTCACCAATTACTAGGCAACACAAATTTAAGTCATTCACATTTGAGACACTAAGAAGATTTCGTTAAAAAAGAAATGTCTAGATTGTTTACAACATTCATCAAGCAAAAAACTGTATTTAAAGCATGTCTAGAAGGTATGTTAGGAATGCTAAGAACCTACTTACCTGACTATATGCGAACGTTATCAAAACTTGATATGATGTGAATACTTTGCAAATTATTACCATGAAGACGCTAGTGTTTATTGCAATGCAGTAGAAGTTTTTTTATGATTATTATTTGTTGATAAACAGTTATTATATCATTCATTGCCTAACTCTTACTTGTATTGCATAACATATTTCAATAAATACGTCTAAAAAGAGAAAAAAACTTTCTTTTACTAACATAAGCTTAAGTCAGAGGATTTATAGATTTATGGGTTATTTTTAGACAAAGAAAAATAAAGGCTTGTTCATAATACTTTATAGAAATGGGTACACTCTTTTCTCCAGGCTAGACCAGTGGCATAGTCAGGGACGACGATGGAGCAAGCTCACCCAGAAAAAGCCTGTTTACTCTAACTTTGAAAATTTAAGGGTTATAATTCATTGGAAACACTGATGCGGGTAGAGAGTTCCATATTTTTGCTGTGCGCTGTTTTGGCAGGCAACTTTGCGGCGATGGGCTACTTGGTCTATTACTACATTAAGTTATTAATGTAATATACTAATAGATGAAATGAAATATGAACAACACCCCTCTTATATTATTAAAACAACTATCCGGTAATAAGGATCATTGGGCAACACTTCAGTAATCTAGCGTCTTTTGTCTGATAACATTATCAGGTCTTGGCGCTTGCGTCTTTTGTCCATCTTAGCTAAAAACCCTACAAGGTGATCAGATATGTGACACGACCACGTTAAATTTTAATAAATGTAAGTAGAATAATTTGAACAATTTCTAAACCATCAGTAAACTTACATGACCGTAGCGTTTTTGTGAGAGCATTGTCAGGTCTTCTGGGAGCTTGTGTCTTCTGTCCGAGCAGTTTATGTGCCTGCGCTTGTGCTTCGTGCTCCTCCATTGTTTTGTGTTACTGCGTTCTGAAATCAAAAGTTGAAACCGTTGATCTAACATTTTCGTTACCTAATGGTAAACTAATGGTTAAAAGTCATTACTATTGGTTGAATAGTTACGTTTCTGCATGCTTTGATCTAAAAATTACTTCACCAATGGTCATTACAGTTCCCATTCCGACACGTGGTTGAGGTATTTCTTCTTTAAAACATGCACCGTTGTAATTATTTAACCGCTGGGAACGACTTTTAACCAGTAGTTAACACCTATTAGAGATCATGAAACGCCATAGATACAACATAAGTAATTTAAAAAAAAACCGGCCAAGTGCAAGTCGGACTCACGCACTGAGGGTTCCGTGCTACTTAGCCAAAATACCACAATATTTTGTTGACCGCAAAGATAACTTTGTTTTTCATAGTGCTTGTATCAAAGACAAAGTTATATTTGCGGTTGATAAAAATGTACTATATCTCAAAAACTGCTAGTTCGACACCGCTCAAACTAATTATTGTTGAAAGTTTATGTTGAGATCTACATTACATATTTTTTTCAAAATTTTCACTTCGTTATTTCAATAGTTAGAGGGGGGGGAGGACGCCCATTTTAACACTTTGGAAACGTCTATATCTCAAACGTTAGACTTTTAGAAAAAATACATTATTACATACATACATTTTGAAAGACCTATTTATAGACAACCCCACACGTAAAGGTTTGGGTAAAAAATTTTTTTTTGGTTTTAGCTTCATGTATGGGAGCCCCCCCTACAATATAATTTTTTCAAATTTTTTGTACCTGAATCGGAAAGCGGTAAAAAGGAAACACCTACCTATGAAGTTTTAGCGGTGTGATGCTAATAGTTTCAGAATAAAGTGGCTGTGACATACGGACGGACAGACAGACAGACAGACAGACAGACAGACAGACAGACAGACGGACAGACAGACTTGACGAAACTATAAGGATTCCGTTTTTTGCCATTCGGCTACGGAACCCTAAAAAAATAAACGTGAGAAGCTTCCTCACAGACTCAAGATATTTACTTAGTAAGCACGTTCCATCAAACGAGAACTTAGTTCTGATCATATCATATAAGTTAGTTTTAAGCCAAATGGAGTTTTAGCTGCTAGTATTTTGTGCTTAAACTTAAATAAATATATAAAAAGCTATGTTTTATCTTTATCTAAACTTCAGTTCGTATATTTGTGGCATTAATGACGTTGTTTTATTGTTTGGATGTTAGCTTTCTATATAACGTATGGCCTGTAAATAGGTGCAAAAATTTCAAAAATGCTACTATAGAGTATTACGAAGTTACCTTGACATGGTCATAGTGTCTCAAAGTGCTTAAACTCGGAGATATAGCAATCCAAAGTTATAATCTATTTTTTTATAAAGAAGGTAAAGCTTAAGAGCTGTGCTCGTCATTCATTCGTCATTCAATCGCCATTCTTTTCTTTATTTATAATCTATAATCGATAACTCGTCGTAGTAAATGACAATGTCAGTTTCTATGACACATTTGGACACATTTGTTTGCAACACATTGTTGGTTCGATTACTTTTGTTAAAAAAGACAATAATTTTATTCGTATAAATTTACTAACAAAAATTACTAAATCTACTTAATTTACTTACGATTTACTGGTAACTTAAAGTGGCTATATTTCAAATTTTTGCTCCTATTACAGGCTATACCCTGTATCGAGTTTTACCTTTGTTTGCTACCACTTTTTATGTTTACCAACTTCAATGTAAAAGGTATATTTAGCTGTACGGATATGTGCCGTTGTTATGCCACAAGGAAAATCTCTACTAATTAAACATTAGCACTAAAGATAAGCTTGACGTTGATTTTTTACACTCAATTATTGCGTATAGATGTTCAACATTGTTGAAAGGTCGTGCCTGATAACAAATAAGAATTATGTTCAAGTATAATTTGCAGGAACATTGTGCGTGTACAAAGATTATTTTTATTGATAGTTTTGTCACGGATGAACTCGTATGTAGATAATCTTTTATCTTATCTGACCTGTCTAGAAACATCAGAAAGTTGTTGAAAGTTGATAGCTAAAACGTGTTAAATTCAGAAATAATATTATTTTTAATTTAAATAAACCGGCTAAGTGCGATAAGACTCAAGCACTATGGGTTCCGTGCCAACTTTAACTGAATAAGGCGTCCACTTTTACACTTAGCCAAACTACCACAATATTATGCGACAGCAAAATAACGTTTATTTTTATAGTGTTTTTATAAAGGACAAACATATATTTTTTTCTCACAATTAATCTCCAAATGACCATTTTGTTACTAATTCTAAGATTGTGTACACTCAATGGCAATTAACGAATTTGAATACTAGATGAAATCGTCTCTTGTCAAAATTTATGTTATCAAGGTATTTTTAAGTAAAAAACAATTGAAGTAATTTCACCATCAATGTTATATTGATATGTTAGTAAAGCACTAATTTCAATGACACACATATTTTAAGGCCTTTCATAATACTTCATCACAGCGGCGCCATGCTTGCAAATTAATTAATTCATATACTGGCGCCTTCGCAGGGTCTACAAAGACAACTAACATAAAACGAGGGTCTTCCCAAGACTGACAGTTCAACTATAGAGTCATTTAGGAATTAGCTATTATAACTAAAGGGCATTCATCAGAATTAAATTGCAAGTACTTTTTTGAGAGACAGACTTTTTAGTTCCGTCAAGTATAAATACTAGAGAAAAGCGCTTGTAACACAATTTTTGACTTCATTATCTTTATTTGCCCTTGTTAGGAGGTTAACAAAAGTCCCAGCCCGTACCTCTTGTAATTAGCCATGCGATAGATTTGATTTTGGAAATTCTAGTAAATTAGCTTGAATGGATAATCTCTCCATCTGACATAATTACAACCGCCACGGACCAAGATTAGGGTTTTTTGGGACTTCACTTGTTGGGAAAAGTGGCTTTTGCATCTAGTTTGACACTTTATGCAAAAATAGATTATTTTGTTTACCTTGACAGTTTTTACTTTTGCTACAGTAAAATCCAATTTATGGGGCTACGGAGTTTTAAACTCTTATTGCCGTTGTCTAAAATTTTTAAGGCATTATTGTCCATAATATGTTCATAATGAAAAATATGTGTCTATTCCACTAAGTGGTCTGTGACATAAATGCTCTGACTCACCCTATAACGCTTGTTTTATCACTTATTATGTACTATTACCATATTTTATATTTTAATCATGCAATGAGGACGAATGAGTATTACTTTATTGACTTACATTCGTTTTGTTGAAAGCAAATAGACATAACATTAAACATACTATTCAGGGAGTGCTCCGAGCTATTACAACTGGCTATTATGTTACGTACTAGCGAGGTCACATCTGCCTAACCGCCAAGATCCAAATCGTTTTATATTCCGTTGCTTTTTATTTGAAGCGATGCTAGTTTTTGCGTCGTGCGTGTCAAGCTATTTTTTTTTAAAGTGGTAGAGCGGCAGAGACCTCGACCGTACCAAAAACATTGTACCTCTACAATAATACTTTAAATCTTCTGTTTCGTATGCATTTCTCAATGGCCAAAAACTTAAATAATAGTTGAAAATCCAAAATATTTTTTTCTTTTTTATAAAGTTTTTGCAATCAAAAGATACATATGTCGATCTGTTTTTCAGGTTAAAATGAACCTACTTCCTTACGGTGTCGCTGAGTTTGATCGGTTGTTTTTTCATCGTAAGGGTTCTATGTAGCCTTGGGGTTTACGCTCTCATTTGTTTTCTGCTATTTAATCATTACGTATTCTGCTATTTAATCCCCTTAATATGAAACACAACAAAAATAAATTGGAGTGTGTAAGATAGCGTCCACACAATAAGTTACTAGCAGTATGGGCCATCGACCAGTCATGCCCACAAATTCTCTTTACAGACATGCGTTGTACGTCAACGTGTCTGACTAATATATACTCGTATATTTCTGACTAATAAATCAATAAACCGACCAAGTACGAGTCGGACTCGCGTAATGAGAGTTCCGTGTTAATGCTTTAACTGAGTTAGGGATCCACTTAGCCAAAATACCACAATATTTTGCTGAAAGCAAGAATAACGTTATTTTTTATAGTATTTGTATGAAGTATTAGTTTTACATTGAGTACTTATATTTTTCAGTGACATACGGATGAACGGACAGACAGACAGACAGAAACTATGAGTGATCCGTGTTTTGCCATTCGGTTGCGGAACCCTAAAAGGCACGCTGCCGCATTTAGTTTCGACCACATAGCTTTAGATGGTGTGGTTAAACCGAATAAAATTCGACGGCTGTACGTGTAAGCGCCCTTATTCAGTGACCCAAATATATATAAAAAGTTACGAGTATATGTAAGTATGTGAATCATTTTATTGTGATTTGTCTACCTTTGCTGTTTTACATGACATTTGGTGAACGGAATAACGAGGGTAGGGTTCACAAAACCGTAGGCAGTCAAGCAATTTGATTTTGATTGGCACAATTTAATTTTCATATTCATAAGGTACGAATAGAAGCTTGCGCAATTTATTCAAAATATTAAACTCAATTACTAGGTAGTGTAATGTCATAATGAGCTATCAATAAAATAACAAAAAAACCTAGATTAAGGTCAAAAATAAATAATAAAAAACAAGACGGTTCTATCGTCTGCTATTCATGTCAAATAAATAGATAGTCGAATATGAAGCAGGCCTTGGAAATTATTACATAGAACACAGTACCTACCCAAATAGGTGAAAATAGGGGTTAAACTTACGGCAAATTTTTTGGTCATTAAAAAACAGGTTGGCGTGTTTTCAACTCCGTTCTGTCAGTATCATGTCTATCTCGCACTTACCAATAAAACGACGCGCTTTACAAAGCGATAGCGATTGGCGATAGGAATACCTGGGTCAATTTCAACAAAGTCGATTTTTTTATCACTTCGGTGAACTTTTTTATTTTTAACATTTTTCGAATTCAAACTATGGTTTATGATACTTCTTGATGTTGTTTAGATCAATACGTAACGCCATCAAAATATCTTGATAAACTAAAAAGATACAGTACTTCAAAGTTTTGATGCCACCGAAATGAAAAAACGATTCATCGAAATGAAATAACTCGCCCACCGAAATGACAACACTTATCCACCCACCGAAAACCTTTAACAAAATTACTTCTATACACTAAAACACGTGGTTCGTCGTGATTGCATCCGTGCGTTTTGATTTCACTCCATTCCCGTAGGTCGTAGCGTGATGTTTTACAGTATCCTGTATGTAGAAGTTAACCTTCTTTCAGGACTCATATATTATTATAACGGAAAAACAGCAATTCTCCCCGCGAAATTTAAGCGCCGTGCGCTGCACACAATACGGGTAATAAGCTAGACTACTGTGACTACATATTTTCACTTTTTTTATTTACTAATTATTATTAAATGTAACCTGATTTACAAATAAAATAGGCCTTCGGCTATATAAACTCGCATCGCAAAATAAACAAGTAATAAAAGTATTTGTATTAACAGTAGTCGAAAACCCATCACTAGATGACAATTTAGTAGATTTTCTAATGTACACAACTTGAAAAGAACATAACTTACATTTTTTTATATATTTTCTAATGACTGTCATTGTCTAGCCATTTTAGGCTGGACCTCTATTTAAAGGACACCAAGTATAGCCAATAACCTTTTCCAATAAATGAGCTATCTAACCCTTTTTTTTAAATCGGAGCAGTAGTTCCTGAGATTAGCGCGTTTAAAAAGTTTTCGAACTAAGCGCTTCTCGTCAACTTTCATAATACGCACAGCAAAAGAGTGGAACTCTCTACCCGCATATGTGTTTCCATAGGTCTACAACCCTGTTATTTTCAGAAAAAGAGTGAACAGGTTTCTTCTGGGTGAGCTCGCTTCATCGTCTTCCTTGTCTGTGCCTCGTCTGGTATAGGCTATAGACAAAAGTAAACCCATATCATATTAAAAAAACTTTTTAGCTTAACAACACTACTAGCGGTCCTCTTCGACATTTTCTGTGCGTTTTGCCTTTACTCCGTTCCCGTAGGTTCCAGCGTGATGTTGGCATGCCTTAAAGCAGTTGCAAAACCTGAATCTGGTGCTTGGCTGCATGCTTTGCCGTCTCCACAGTTGGGTACGCTTCTCGACAACAATTCCTTAAGAATTGCAGTAACTTTAAGACTGGGCAGCAAAGTTTGTGAACCTCATCGCTGTATTTGTGGTGTGATGGTAGATGAAAACGGCCACCATGGACTGAGTTGCCAAATATGTGCGGGGCGGTTCACGAAGCACCATTCTATTATAGTTTATTTTTGTTTTTATAGTGTTTTGTCACCATACAAACTTAATTGCCCGGATTGCGTAAGACACGGGGTTCAATTCCTCGTCTGTCACAGGTTCACAGTTGCTTTTTACAAGTGCAATTTATACCATTCTATTAATGAATTTGTGCGTCGAGCCACAGTGTCCGTAAATATTCCTTGCGTCTTAGAGCCACCAGGCTTGTCCCGCATGGATGGTAAGAGACCAGATGGCCTAACGTTGGTTCCATGGCGAAGAGGGCGTAGCCTCTTATGGGACGCAACATGCATTAGACACATTTACTGAACCTGTTGAAGTTACAGTATGCCTGTTACTTCAGCAGGTTCAGCGGCGGAAAATGCTGCCAAGTTAAAACATACTAAGTATGCTGAGCTAAAGTCTGAGTATGATTTTGTTCCAATCGCTGTGGAGACGGCTGGGCCCTGGGGAGATGAGGCACGCGAGCTTTTCAAAGAGTTGGGACAACGACTGAGGGATAAGGGTAATGATCCCCACTCTGGCTGGTTCAACAGGTTTCCATTGCTATTCAACGGGGCAATGCTGCTAACATAATGGGAACCTTTGGATCGGTCAGAGCTTAGAGTGGGAATCAATAGTAGTTATATGGAAATTTAAAGCGTCTTTTTTTTCTGTGACATTTTGTAATAAAATGACGACGCTTTTCGCTGAATGAACAATTTGTATCTTAATTATAGTTCATTATGTATGTCATTGTAATTTTCATTTAACACCTTAACGCGTTCATGAAGAAAGGGGCAGTAAGTTTTGTTTTATATGATATAACAAAAAAATACAGTTTTCGCAATTATTCCTGTATTTGTAATAGTACAGACAGTGAAATTTGGTACAAAGCAATGTCATTTATAGAAATGACATTGCTTTGTACCAAATTTCAAGATTCTAAGTTCACGGGAAGTACCCTGTAGGTAGGTTTTGATCCCTTTTCGAGTGTTGAAAATTTGCGGAAATTTGCTGATATTTACGGCAATATAGATAGTGCCATCCACGACGGCGCGCCCCTCCACTCGTCCAAATCGTTTATAGTATATGTGTGCAAGCTTTTTCCAACATTTGAATTGAGTTTGGAATATCACAATGACTTAAGAATGACAAGCACACTACAAAAAATACACTCAAAGGGAAAGATACTCTACTTAGAAATAGTTTCAAGTAGGTATGGTTAGCTACTAGACGAGTAATATATTTTTTTAAATTGCACCAGTAACATTTTTACAATTAAAGTAAAAGAAACACGTAAGAACGTTTTATAACATTTAAAAAGTTTTTAACACGTTCCGGGACACTACTCCAGACACAATAGATGTTTTATTGTTTTCACGCCTGTAGGCGGGCACTGTCCCGGAACGTGTTAAAAAAGTTTCTTTATAAGAGAACTCTCGGTCCACCGGGACTTCATATGCGTGAATTGTTTTTTCTTCTTACACGTTGGTTCTAGCGTGATGTTTTATAGCCTTCCCCGATAGAGTATACCCCGGTAATTTTATAAGTAACACATGTTTTTTTTATTTGAAATTATTTAAGTAAATTTAATAATGACAGAAGATTATACCAGGTTTATTTTTTAGTACAACACACTGGGTTTTCCTTGACATTTTAAAAATAATTTAAGTAGAGCTACTTTCGTGATTAGTCTGCATTTTTAAATGACAGCCGGCTCGCAACTGACGCGCGTGTCACCCCCGCACCCACACCTTCCTCAATCAAAAAAATAGTGGGGCGCGCCTTCGTGGATGGCACTATCTATAACGGCTGTATATTTTGATTGCGTTGGCTTAGAAGTTTGATTTTTTTACAGCTTTAAGGGACCGCAGAGCTTTTGATTAAATTTTAGCTTGATACCTCCACGTGTTCCTGAGAAAAAGGGTAGGGACAGACAAACGGACGAACAACGAAATGATCCTATAAGGGTTCCGTTTTTTACCTTTCAAGGTACGGAATCCTAAAAAGGAGGGCAAAACAAAAATATTCTTTCAAATTGAACCAGTAGTTCCTGAGATTACCGCGTTCAAATAAAAAACAAACAGACTCTTCAGCTGTATAATATAGTATAGATTTCACCGGAATGATATAATGAAGCCATCGAAATGAGAAAAACAATCACCGATATGAACAATTTAAGCACCGGAATTAATAAAATTCACCGAAATGATATTTTTTATCATTTCGGTGAATTTTGTTTCATTTCGGTGGTCAATCTAGGCCACCGAATCAACCGAAATGAATACACCGATATTAAAATCAACGACATAATTTAACATAACAATAAAAGTTTTAAAGTCACAACGTTATTAATACCACACTAATAAACGTAGTTTGGGAAGGATACCAATAAATATTTCATAAATTTTATGGAGAATTGGATGACAATATATTCCAACCTGCGGAAATGAAAAATAAAATGTCCCATGTCACCGAAACCAACTACTTACTTTTTTGGCGGGAACACGGAGGAAGCGGCGCACGTCTATTTACTTTAAGCATTGAGGCGGCACTGGTATGTAGCATTTTAGCGCGGGGGCAAGGAGCTAGAGTTGTCCCACGCAAAAATATTCTCGACAAACTAAAATTCACCGATATGAAAAGTCTTATCTGACCACATGCATTTTTACTTATAAGTCATTTAATTAAATAGATTAAATTATAAAATTATTATGTGATAGTACTATAACTATTCACGATTTAAATGAAATAAGCAATAATACTAAATAACCAAAAGTTTTTACTATATAAGGGAAATTAAACAGAAAAATGGATTTGACCGCGCAACCGAAATGAAAAATATGGTGCTTTATCATTTTTTATTTCGAATTTAACGTAGTCCTAATCAAAAAATATGTATGGTCTCGTATACGGAATAACGCCTTCTATAAATAAAAAAATAAATAAGCCTCATTGTATCACTCTGCACTGCCGATTTCACTCATGCCGCGTAAAATTTGCTGTTGGGAAATTCACCCACCTATATTTCTAACTCTATTTTCATTAGGGCTTCAAGACTCAGTTGCTAACGTGCTGGCTATAATAAGTTTTTTGATGTTTATTGTTGCAGTGACAGTGCAATGGAACCTAAAGCTATTAACCACCTCCCCTGACGTCCGTTTCTGCTATCTTGGAGATGTGCTCATTGTTTCAGACGGACGACTAAATATTTGCGTTGAGAAATGAAACTTTATCAGCGTGAAATCAAATGATATGAGGTGAAATGAGGTCGCCACGACATAGCATTGTCTACGCGAAATGTCAAAAGTTTGCTTCAGACTTCGGCCGCTGCACTGTGTAAAGTCAAATTAATAAAGTAGTGCATTTTTGTTCTGGTTCGCACATGTTTTATAAGGAAAAATACTTGAGATATTTTAATAAATAACAAATATAGACTAACTAACAATAGTATTGCCACAATAGTAATAAGATAAGAAACAACTAAGTATGTACTGAAAGTAATGATTGATGTAGAATTTTATTGTAGAGTATGTTATTTTTATTTTCAAAAGTACCGCAACAATCTAACTTCATAAATAGTAAAGTATTATTTGAATTCTACAGTAATAAATATTCTGTTACATTAAGTACTATTACACACACTTGAATATTTATGCCATACTTTACGACCACTCAACATATTAAATTGTAGATATCGATAAACAAACCGCAGGGCAAATATCAAATGTCACCGGCTTCATTTCACACATGCGCTACAAATCAACTATTCAATTACTAAATTTACCTTATATATTCACAAAAGTGCACAAATCACAACCACAGTTCAACATCACCAATATTTTTTCTACACCAAATAAAGTTACACACAAACTTTTATCGCGTATTTATTTAACAACGATTCGCGGTATGCGCGCGCGCCTCGCAGTAGTATGGCGAATATTGTCATCGTAGCGTCGCGACTCAGGCGCCGAAAAGCACGAGGCGGCCGGCCTTGGAATGTACGTTATAGCCATATATGCCGGCAATACTGGATTATAGCTTAAGTTATTTTTAGGTGGCATTAGGACTCGTGATCGTAAGTTCGAGTTATTTAAGTTGCAACTTTTTTGCTTGTAGTTATTGGTTTTGAATGAAAATAATGCTACTTTGACACCTTATTATTTATAATTTTCTGCTGTGATTGTATTTCGCACAAATGAGTACCTATGTACATTGCATTAGTTTATTATGCTGTTCTGAAGCTACTGTTAGACACTTACTTAATTTTTATTATAATAATTACATTTTCAAAGAAACAAAAAAAAACTTAATTAAAAAAAATACAAACTCAACTTTTGACGATGGTAACTTATCCTATCAGTTTCTTAAAGTGATAAAGTAAGTAATGACGTTAATAAATGAACTTGACACTTGCCTAATTTTATGGCGCAACTTGCTGATATGATAAATCTACTTGAGAAAAACTTAAATAAAAGAGTAATTTTGATAGTTTTGTTGTTTGTTCAATTCACATCGATTGAATAAAGAATTATACTCACATAGATCTCTTTTATTTTATTTATGATCTTCTACCTTGATTACGATGTATGATAATTAGACGTCATACCTACATAGCTAATATAAATAATAATAATTGATATGAACGTTATTTTTACGAGAACTTACCACAGCTTTCGCACGTGGGTATGGTAACCAGTGCTGGAAGTCTGAAGCAAGATTTTTGACATTTCTCGTAGACAATTTCAATATTTTGATTTTCTGCTGCATCGAATATACTTGTAACATACGGAGCTAAATCTTTAATAAATCTAAAAAACAAATATTTTTTTTCTTCTCAATCAATAAATACACGAAAATACCAATTTTGTCTCAGCATTTGTCGAGCGCCATCTGGTGGTTTTACAGGGAACTATGTCGAGACTTCCGCGCCAGTGCTGAAAAACATTAAAATATAAAATGACGTCATAAATAGCCTCGTTAAATATAAATAGTTAACTGACACAATTTTGCCTAGTTTGTTCCAAGAAAACAGGAAACAACTGATAGGTCAAGAAACGGGCATGTTATGGAAATGTGTACGCACTTGTCCCTTTGTCACATTACCGCGTGAAAGACACACGTTTGTGCGTAATCCAATCTTATTTCTCTACGTATTTTTAGACAGCTAAACAAACAACAAATAAATACTTATTTAATTAATAATAATATTTTTTATTACATAATAATACTGTTCCTAGCTGTAGGTACATTTATTTTCTACAGCATGTAAATTCGGCTCACGTTTATTTCCACCTAATTCAATGGTTGAAAAAGCAAAATGAAAAACTTAAGGAAATGTATTTCTCTTTTCTAGTTGACCATTGTCCGTAATGGGAAGATAAATAATAACACAAACGGTTGTGACTACAGAAAGACCCCCAAAAACTCAACTTTGTTTGAAGAAAAATGCTCAACATTATTTGATATCAAAAGGCGTCCATGAAATATGGTTGAAACGTTTTGAGCATTACTTTCGCGAGGGCCTACCCAAAATACATTAAGAATTCTCTATGTAACGTCAAATCTATTTTACATTGGACTGTGTTGAATGAAAATGCGTTGATTTGCGTCTCTCAGTTTGCTTAGAATATAATAGGCATTGGAACAATTGTTTTGCATTACATTACCAGCGTGATGTTAAACACTTGGATAAATATTAGGTTCTTGTGAATAGGACAACCGAAATCAAGTTGATGTTCTGTAATAAATAATGTAAATAATATTTTTTTAGCCAAGACCTTAGTAAGGCCCAGTTGCGTGATCTATAGTTAACTTAACCAATGTTTAAATGTTGTTACCAGCTGTTGAATATTTACGACTGTGCACGTTTAAAAAAGAATGTTAATCAATGGTCATTAAAATATATTTATTCTGACATTTGGTTATGTTATTTTTATTTTCTTAGTTAGTTGAGTTAATTAACCATATAGTTGCGGCATACATAAAAAAGATTAAATGCAAATAATTCTCAGTAGGAACATAAAAATATATTATGTGACTGCTTTTGTTATATAGGAAACTTGAAATATTTTGAGTGATACGATAACTGTGGATCGCTAATTTCCAAATTCATTTCGACGTCGCTGTAAGAAAAACAACCAAGAATATACTTATAATAGTGGTTAAATCACCTCCTTGTTATAAGAAAGGCTATTGTTTGAAAGAATCGTTAATAAGTAGTTAAAATAGCACAAGTAGGTTCTGCTCATAATTGCCAAAAATATTTTTGGTGCCGACTCTTACATCGCTATAAACTCGTTAATTTATTTCTTAAAACAAAAAAGATACAATTCTTGGTTGTAAAACTTTGTTCAATGTCAAGGCCAAACTTGTGTTAGACTAGTTTGAACTACACACGCTTTTAGGGCTCCTTGCCAAGTGCCAAGTCAAGTTTTATTATTTAAATTATGAGCGCTTGACTCTTTCAAGCAAGTAATAATACATTTTAGAGCACTCAATCGAAGTTAAAAAAAGAACGTATAGTAGGGAATGTTTGCAAGGAAAATTTTAAAGATAATATGTATAAACGGAACCCTTGACAATTGTGTCAAACTCGAACTTGTTCGAACTTTTTATGTGTAACTTTATAGACACACTAAATATATAATTTATAGACACTTTTTTTACGCCTACGCGTTCTACTTAGTTGATTCTTAAACGTCCTAATAAATAAATGAAATATTAGTAAATTTATTACCTAACATAGCTGATAGGTACAGAATTGGTTGGTAGATCTATCATAAGTATCTCTATTAAAGGCTTGATATCATAAAATAAATTTTTCAATTGATATTTTATAACAAACGCCTACTACGTATATTATGTAGTATAGGATCAAACAATCAAAGCTACAAATTTGGAGTTATTCACCAACTGGACACAAGAATCTGGACACACTTGTGTCCAGTTGATAAAACTTTTACCACTAATTATGTCGTCATCTGGACACGACAATTTTTTTACATTGGCCCATTTAGAGGAACTTAATTTAACTTGCCCTATGTGGACACGAGTAAAGATCATAGCGTGACTGGACACACGCGTGTCCAATCTCTTGTGTCCAGTTGGTGAATAACCCCAAATTTGCTGCCAAACTCATTACAAAAAATTGAGTACCTGTTCTAGTTAGGTTAGAGTATGGTGCGCCGTGCAACCGAGCCTTATTCTCTCAAACATTGCTTCCCCTTCGGAAATTGAAATTGAATACCAGTCGGTTGATATCGAGTTTCAGAACGAATAAGTGACATTCACAAAGTTATTTACACTCGATTCTATTCGACCACACCGTTAAATGAAGATAGGTCACAAACACAATATCGATAATCAGCTGTCTGACTTTGTTAGGTCAAGATATGAGTCTACGGTTGTTTACCTCATGGATTTATTGATCTGAGATTACCTACCTAATCACAACTACCAAAAAATTTGACACCAATCACATACATTGCTCTCTTAAAGTAAGTGGCTTATGGTTGATTTTTATTTTTATAGTGTTTTGTCACTATACAAACTTAATAATATAAATTGCACTTGCAAAAAATAACCGTGACTCTGTGACAGACGAGGAATCGAACCCCATGTCTTACGCTATCCAGGCGTATGCCTATACCACTCGGCCACCGTCACATTAACCAGCCTGTTGAGTTAAGTGGCTTATGCTCTCGTGTTATGGAAATCGGAAACAACGGTACCTACCACAACAACCAGACCCGAGAAAATATAAAAAAATATGTTTCCTAAATTGTCAAGAGAAATCGAACCCGGGACCTCGTAGTGGCGACGCCTTGAAATCTAGTGCGCTTAACTACTACACCTCGGATATATGTTGAATCTTTGACTTTGACAGTATTGGCAGTTTTAACTCTAAGTTAACGGACCTGTTTATTAATTTGTCTAAAGATATTTATAAATATTTGCTTGCATGCAGGCTGAATAAAGATACTACCTACTTTTTAGACCTGCATACTTCTGTGTATTCTAACAAATAAATGATTGATTTGATTTTATTTGATTTATAAAGTTATCTTAAATAATAATCCGAAGTCGTTTGCTGCGATGATAGACACGAAGAGTGTTAAATGTATTTACTTAAAAATAATGATTTATTTGAAAATCTTTTTCTTTTCGACCATCGGTTAGCAAGACAATCTGTTTTTTATAACATAGCAACGGTCCATGAAAAAAACAATAAAATACATCTCACAATCTTGACCTGATAACCTTGCGAGGAAGATATCACTACTCTAGACGTTATCGTAACCAGACGGTGATCTGTCTTATGAAGACATTGTTATTTACTATGAGTGAATAAACTGAATCTGTGGTTTGTATTATTTTCAAGCTAGGTTCCATGATCATAAGTGGTCTTAATAAATAATAATATAAGTCATAAACTCTACAATATTATTGTAGTTACATCATGGTATCTATCCTCGAATTACGATCTTCAGACAATCAGTGGCCTTGTGCTAGCGTAAAAAATACGATAAAATTGATTAATTACTTAGAAGTTCCGTTCACAAACAAGCCTCGAATTATATTTTAATATGGTATCATAAAATATAGGCCACTTAAGAATAAACTTCCAGACGACGACTACAAAAATATTCCATACAACTAATTAGTTTTTTTTTATTCTTTTGAGATTAACTCTAACTTAATTATATTTAACTTAATCACCTTCTCATGTCATGAGTACCTACTCGTGTGGCCCACATACTCACTCTACCATAGCAAACAATGACTATAGAATGCCGGTTTGTAGTCCAATGTCAGTTTAGAAGCATCCAAACATTGAACTACTTTTACTAGTGTATGGAATTGACACCACAAACATATCTCGTTCGCCATAAATTGACGCCACTTGTCATCAACTCGTAAATGGTTTTATATTCGAAATTCAAATTTCCAGGATTACGTCATAATTTTGTCGTCGTATTTGCGACTCATTTTTTGCTGGACATAGCTTCTCTATACGTAGTAATACGAGTAACAACTCATTGCATCCAAATAACCAAAAAAAAGATTAGAATAGTTAGATACGGGATTGCTACCATGTACCTTATTATTTATGAGCTTCCGATATTGCGGCACTGTTCTATTGTATCTAACTATTCTAATGTTAGTGACCATGAAAGTTTAAAACAAAACAAAAGATTGTAGGTGCATACAGCTTCAAAAGATAAAACGTGTTAGTAAGCCTATCTGCACCATGAGAAGCCTGATGCTTCTTGACCTGGTCTGCGTTTCGCGTCTCTTAAAACTAGGATGTGTCATTTATGGATAACTATCGTTCCCAGCCAGCGAACTTCGTTTCGCCCATGACCCTGTTTTATGGTTGCTACCTATCCGTGGCCAAGATAAAAAAAAATGAAAATCGGTCTACCCGTTCTCGAGTTATAAGTATAATTAATGGGTCAATCAACTTTTCTTTGTCTTTTCGTGTCCCAAGTGTTCAAAAGCAATTTTCAGGAAAAAATGACTTAATTCAATATATTTTTTGAAATAAACTTATACTTAGATCATTAAGAAATATGAAAATATTTTTTTGATAAACATTTTAATTACATTTTTCGTTTTTGGTTAGGTGACCCAGTGGACAATTTTGGGCTCCCATACAAAAATCTGCTGTCCCCACGGCAAGTTTCTCTCTAATTTTTAGGTCTGGTGTGAAAAAACTGTATGACAGCAGATAAATCTTATATGGCATCCCAATCAACAAAGCCCATAGTTTCACGTGTTTAAAGAGACGTCCGAAAAATTTAACGATTTTGTAGGTATTTTGACTTTTGAAATTGTGTCCCTCGGAGTGCAGTTATTTTGTTGTCCCCTGACTTACTTATCTTATATTTAGTATTATGTTTTAAAATGGCACAACTAAAGCTTGCACATATCAGAAAACGGTCTAGGTCTCACGTGACCATGTCCGTTATTCTCGCGACTGATAATTTACTCGGCAAGTTCATCCACCGTCAGAGGTGACGCCAAGTGTACGTTTACTGTTCCGCTGGCAACCACGCATTTTCCCAAGTATTTCTTTTATTTTTCATACTATGAACTAAAATGTAATAAGCAATATGGTCTAATATCACGTGAGAATATGAATGAAGGTGAATTGGTGGTTAATGGCGTGTTTATATTTTTTTAAAGGCTAAATGTCTTTGGAGTTACTGGTCCCCTTCCTCACTATTTAGGTGACTCAAGAGACAAATAGAGGTAACACCAGAGACAAAATGCGGTTATTGTATCAGTAAAGTTTATTTAATCATACAATAATTAGTTTTTGCTGTATTAACTTGTAATTTAATTTTGTTTTAACAATATAAAATCTTATTATAGCGGTTTTTCTTATCCCATCTTGCCGTCTCATTAAGTAAAGTTCCACATATAACTTTCCTAAAAGCTGATGGTGTACAGTGTTTTACTATTATTTCTCCAAATAATAAAGTCTGAAATATTATACCCATACCTGTTACAATAATACTTAGTAATTTTAGCCAATTTTTGATTATACTCAGTATAAATGTAATCTGTTACTCAGAGAAATGATAGCTTGTATTTTCTCTGTATAGACCAATGGTTGACTGGTAGAGAATGCTTTTAGCATTAAGTCCGCCATATGTACCTTTTGTTTGTGCATGAAGTGTAATAAATAAATAAATAAATCATACACCCATGCCAAAACACAAAGGCGCTGTAAGAGAAAACTTACAAAAAGATCGAGAGAAACAAAAAATACATAATATTAAATGTGGTACGTAAATTACGTAATACATAATTCAGGCGAAGAAAGACCATGTCTGACTTTAATCTATTCTATTTGCCTAAAAAGTCCGGGTCCTATTTAGTAATCAATACCATCGTTAACAGCCGTAGGATGTCCATTGCTAATAATAAACCTTCCCATAGTTTTCTATAGAGACCAGTTGTAAGCAGTAAAGTTGCAAGTCGTCTTCCCATCTCACCGGTGAACTCTACTCTTTTGATAAAAGATCTTCAATCTAGAACTTTCGTTCTCGAAGTTATACCCTCTTAGTTGGATCATTTGTTCCACCTAGACTCGACGAAGCAATTGTCACTCACTTCAAGAGTTGGTTTCCTTAGCTGTATGCATCAGAAATGTAGATCGATAACATCTGGTGCTTAAAACTGTTATGACTATGACATTAGGGTGGAAACCACGTTCACGTCTTGTGTTCAGATACTGAAAAGGGGCCGGATTGGCTTCGAAATTCATTAAACTGCTTAAGCAGCTTATGCTGACTAAGTTCAGCATCCCCCAACTCTTGTGGCTCGGTTCCGAATCCACACAGTCAGTTGGTATTTGGGAGATCCAAAGTCCTCAAAATAATAATGTAGTCCATGCAATATCAAACCTGAGTTTAAAGAGTTGAGAAAGTTGCTTTGGAATGAAGTATTGCTGACGTTGGAGATAATTTCAAGTTTTTAGCTGATGTTTAGGATATGGATTTGATTAACTGTCTGAAGTTGAGATTGGATTTCAGCCGGAAGGTCATCCAATCTCAACTTCAAAGAAGCAGAAGGTATTCAGTCACTGAGACAGATACTCAGGTGATCAGGCACAGGGAAATTTCCTTAAAATCCCTTTTAAGGGATAGAGGTGTTACATTTCAGCCCAGATTCGGGAGGACGAGCTGTTTTAGGGCAATTACAAGACACAAAACCCCAGAAACTTTATGCCCTACCTGTTTCCCCGAAATAATTAAGAGCCTCATAGATAGTTGCCAGTTGCATTATATGAATAATTGAGCGAGAATGATCTCTTGATTCAATAATATTATTCAGGCTTATCCTCTACTGAGGTTAGCCCAAATTGAAGTAGAGAAATAACAAAACGTATTGCTTAACCTTAAAATAAGATGATACGGTTGTGATTTCAGTCTTTTCTTACAAAGACAGGCATATACATTTGTTATGCTTGTAAAACTTTTTGATAAAATTGTTGTTTATTTGCATATTATTGTCTCTTGGGTTACATATTGTCTCCTGACAAACCATATTGTCCCCCTGTTTTTGCGCAGATTTCTGTGTTTTATTTCACTGACAAGTATTGTACCACGAAAAATATTATGTAGAACTTTAAAGGTTTATGAGATAAGTTAGCCCAAGAAGTATTTTTGTTATGTGACTGTTTTCTAAAGAATTATAAGAACTTTTAGGATTGATTTTTGGATTAGTGACTCAAGAGACATAGTTTTCAGGTATATAAAAAAAGTCTTAATAGTTAATAAATATGTGGTAACTGATTTAGAATGTTATTATGTAGATCTTGCTAAGACAGTTATTTATGTACCGATTTTTTGTTATTTTATTGGTCAAAATAACGGTCACCCAGGGGACTGATTTTTAAGTCCTTAGCTGGACTGAGATAATTTACTCGTAAATCACACATCAAAATTCGTGCCCTTTCTTGGAATATGATTGATCAATAATTGAGGAACACGGATCTTTTGTAAAAATCATGATCCCCTTAACTTTTTTATTTCTCTCAACTTTTCACGTTGGGACAGAGAAAAGTTGATTCACCCTAATACAACTTTCTTTTATGTTTTAGGATAATTTTCGTATTATACTTAGCGATTTAACCTGGTGTTACACTTTATGAAGCGCCTTACGTGGCTTGACCAGACCGGCCAGAAGGCATGAAATCAAATTTTTCTCATCAAAAAATCAAGTTTATTCACACTTCTATGTCCTAAGTAAACTAAAAACGATAATAGCATTTCTTCCATAACATCGAACCTAGGACCTTAGGTCGCCAAGTCCTACACTAGACCATTGGAGCGTTAAATATGATTCTGTTTTGTAAACATTCCGTCCTGTTGCTTTATGAAAGAGACCTTTCTCAGGACCCGAAGATATTAATTAGGTCAAATACTGCTCTGCTGACTGGTCATGAGCACAATTTATTATAGTACCTTAGTTCCTACGTACCACTGCAGTACAGAATGATGTTGTAGGGGCCCTAATAGCAACCTTATATTAATTCAAAATCATTATTCAATAGAATTTTATGGGGAAAGTAAACTGTTTTACGGCAAAAACACTTTTCTATTTTTTACAAGTTAGAGTGTTAAATAAAATTACCCAGTACTGCTGGAGGAAAGTCACGTGTGATTCCATTAACGGTCGGTTTTTTAAAAGGTCTTAGTAAGTTCTTGTTAGATTTTCCTGCCAGATATTTCATAAAAAATGACGTTCTGCATTCAAATTATTTATTGGTAAGCGTTCTTTTTCATTGTGAAACTGGCCTTATAAAAAAATACACATTGACGTTCCTATGAATAACAGTCAAAACAAGAAAACAATGTCAGGATATTCAACACAAAAATACGTAAGCATGACATATTTCAACATATGGCAATTGTTTATCGTATTTGTCGTAACCACGAGTATCAATGACGATATGGGAAAATTAGTGTAAATCAGTGTCACTCAAGAGTATTAAAAAAAACATTCTAAACCAGTGTAATTCAGTTAACAATACATTTAGTGCGGATTGTTGCGATTTGCTATCATCATCTCTATGATTTCTTACTAACACCGTGAGAGTAAGCATTTCTTTCATTATTGAAACTTTTTTCCCCTTATTACAAAAAATATACTATAGGCATAGAGCCGAAGTTTTAAGTAAAATATTAAGCGACGAATTTAAAAATAATGTCGTTATGACAATATTTCAACTATAGATAGGTTACACGTAAATATTTTGTTGGGTAACGTTAGTCCTTGAATTCATACTATATTTGGGGGAGTTTCTGTTTAATTAAAGTGAATCTATCATATTTCTGTACCTAGCTATTGGAATTAATATCCTCTGAGCCATTGGTATCACAGTTCGTATTTAAGGTTCGAATACTTACTGCTTTATTGTGATCTCAATGTAACTATTCCAAGGCCAAATACATTACACTGTCCTACCACCATACAATCATCGCTTCCCATGGATTTAAGCAAATTAGTTTGTGAGTCATTTGAGTTTTTTGTGTTTCAATTCAAAAGTCCTTGGTTTGTGATGAACTGAATTAAGACGCTGGCATTAGTTCATGAACTGTTAAATATTCATCGTTTGTTGTGAACGTGAATGAATAAGAACAAAGCAAGATCTTACGTCAGTCATGGCTTGAGTAGGGAAATGTAAAGTGCCTAATATAATAACGTACATGCAGCTAGCACCAAATCAACTCTCCCTAATTGGTCTTTCCCACAGTAAAAATTTGGTCACTTAGAGCTGAAAAAAAATTGTACGGGACTACTTCTGAAACTTACTATAAAAGATGACGCACTTAGTCCAGATTTTATAATGGTAAAAATACTTTCAACAAAAATTTGTTTAAACGAGATCGATCCACTTTTTGAGATATAGCACATTTCCAACAATCGCACATCACATAAAATTTTGTCCTTCATACAAACACTATGAAAATCAATATTTTTTTTACTGTCAATTTGAGTATTTTGGCAACGTCAGAGTAAGTGATTCAGTTAAGGTTGGCACGGAACCCTCAATGTGCCAGTCCGACTCGTTATCTTTTGTTAGCAGACACTATGGCACTGTCTGAGGTTATTAAAACCTCAAAGCCATTACTTATGTAATCGATGAACAATGTATAATATCATTTACATAATTATCAATTTAATATGTGAAGACAAGGCTGGACATCTTATTTGTATTCAACACAAACGATTTAGGCCCTATTGAGACATACTTTGGTATTAGATTGTATCTTATTTTACATAAATAGTGTTGTATTTTAAAAGAAATAGGTAACAAGTTTGTATATGTTCTATTTTAATTTATTTCAATCGTAAATAATATGTTCGTAGTAATCGTGATAGTTGTTAAAGACTCTATAGGCTTATATCTTACAGAGCCAGTAGTCAAAATATAATAATGATGCTAGCAATTCGCAAGACCTAGGAAGGAATAAAGTTAGCTTGAAATTTTAAAAAGAAACTCATAGCGAAAGCAAGCGTTCGAAGTCGTGCGAAGTCTATTCTATACCTTATTATTTATGAGCTTCCGATATTTCGGCACTGTTGCAAGCGCCATCATCACGGAGTAACTGAAGAGAACTTGCGGGTGGGTTGTTACAGACATATCGGTCTACCCTCCTTTGAAGTCGTTTATTCCGCTCGCCGCCGGTACCATTGTCCACAAACTAAAAATAATAAGGTACATGGTAGCAATCCCGTATCTAACTATTCTAATGCTGCTAATCCGTTCAGTGGGCAAGGTAGCGAGGTGAGCGTATCGTGTTGCTTTTTGTGTCTCACACGTTCCTAGCATGGTAATGGTATGGTACGGTGCAGTGGGAACAAAACCTTTAGGTACTTTTTAAGTGCCTCATCTAGTTCAGCACAGTTTCAATGAAGTTTCATACATGCTAGGTCTTCTGGCTCGGCAATAAGGTTCAAATTTATTTTAAGGTTTTACACTGTAGTTGCTAGCATTAGCAGTAGCCGGCGGCACTACTATTCAACAATGAGCTCTAATTGCAGATGTGTATAATCCGTGACGTCATCTCGAGACAAACGCCATAGCTCCGAGAAATACCAATTTTACTGCAGCACTTAAATGACTACAGTTTTTAAGTACCGTAAAACGAGGAGATATTCTCTGAACAGTTCTTCTTAAGATAGGTACTTCAGTTTTTTTCTCTTATTCGCATGCCTCGGAAGGACAAATCGACTAAAATATGGTTATAGCAATTTCAGCCAGCGTAGCGTAGCAAATAATTTATGTGTTTCATTTCAAAACGTTCGGGTTTATTTCTAAATAATCAATCTGTGTAGGTTCAAAAGTAATTTATGATAGCAGCACTGCATATCGCAGCCATAGCAGAAAATAAGACAGAATTGTAAGAATTAGTAAAAGAAATGGAAATCATATTTACTTATACTCGTTATACTCGTACACTCCAAAGGGAATAACACTCATCTAAGAATTACACAATATAAAATTTTAGAAGATAATTTATTATATTAGAACAAGTACTAATACTAACTATAGTCTTCATTACATCTAAGTATACTTATATCACGGAACTACTCACTTTTATAAGTACTACTATCACATCGCATTTCTATAAGGTGTTTCAAAACTGCTCGGTAAAAAATTAAGGGAGCTACTTACTCAAAATCGCCTAAAAACATGAGTCGAAATATGCCAAAAAAATTAAAATAAATAAAAAGAATATTTTTTTTACCAAAACTGTAATAATTCTCCATAGAAATCAGTGAGATCCCGTGACCGATTCTTTTTTCGACCCACGTATGTTGCGGAAAAAGTTGATTTGTTACCGATTCCGATTTAGTCCCTTCATTTCATTATCGCGTAGTTTTGCGACACCATTTTTTAAATAAAATAAGTAAGGTTTTTCTATAAACATTATGATACTAGAAAACAGTTACTTATAGGATGTCTACATTTACAAATTGATGACTTTAGCAGTCATATAATATTTCCAAAACTGCTACGACTAATACATATAATATCAATACGCACTGGGAAATAAAGTTAAATATAAATAGTATACATTGAAAATTAAGAAATGCTTCATTTGTAAAATCTTATTATTGTACTTCGGTACTAAATAATGTAATTTAAGTGATAAATTTTTACTCTTATCAACTAATAAAATATATTGGTTCTATACTATTATCATATGACGTTCATATTTCAAATGTAACTAATAAATAATACAAGTAGGTACCTACCGAATTCTTCTCTATATAAAGTAATGGCACTTAAAATTAAAATTATAACTCAACCGTGATTCGCCAGTCAATATATCTTTAAAATAATTAAGAAAATACATATTATTTTAGGTATTTAAATAAATTCGTTAAGTTTGTTTAAGTATAAAACTACAAGTTAATAAATCTGAGGAACTTTGAGTATACAAAGTTAAGCTTAACTATCTGTACCGCTGACTTCTTTTTTATTAATTATTTTAGTAATAAATTACTCATTTTGATTACGGAGTACATGGATTTTTAAAGGGTGATTCGGTATACCAAAATCACGTGACCTAGTGATCACGGGCTTCAATTTTAGGAAACAAATAGTCTAGTTTCACAAAACTTTTTTTTGTCGAAATGCTTGGACTCATTATCAAAAATTGGAACGGACTATGATAATCGGAGTAACAACCAACATTTGTAAGAAATATCATTAAAAATAAATTCTTCTTAATAAGTTATTTTACAAAATATTTTCTTTAATTTATGTTTTTTTTGGTTTTGAAAAAAGGTACCTGAAAATGAATCACCCATTCCATTAACTTCCAACAGCAGAGAAAAATATTTTGTTCATACTGCACAACATTTTTTGTAGCATCCACTCAATCTATAATTTGTTTCTCAAATCATAGCTTAGAACCATCCATCTTCTGTTTTTCTTTTCTATTCTTTTCTTTATCAAGGTCAACTGTTTTCAGGGGCCCATGTTTCCAATCTTCTGGGTAACCGTACTGTCTGACGTCATCCCACCATTGCTGCTTGCCGTCAGCCCAGAAGATGTAAACGATGTTTGTGCCAACTAGCACAGCAAAGCAGACCCAGAACGCTACCCTCCATTGTCCTAGGGTTGACTGAAAAGGGGAAAATACAATGTTAAAACAAGATAAGCAGAAAAAAGCAACAAACCTATCCATGGTAATGGAGGACCCATATTATCAGTTAAGTATTACACATAGTAGAGTGGTGCCAGCCCTTTGGTTGTGATACCGAAGTTAGCTTAAGGCGCGGTCGTGTCTGGATGGGTGACCATTCCGGCCATAAGTGATGAATATCACGAGCATTTAATGCTTCGGAAGGCACGTTAAGCAGTTGGTCTCAGGTAATTATTACATAATTATTTCTCATTATGAGTGAATCATGTATTCTGTTCTGAGGAACAAAATGTCCTTAATCTTAAAACCTTAATTTAACATTTAAAACATTAAACAAGACGCCTAACCCAGTTTGTTTAAAATAAAACTAATAATAATAAAAGTAACTCATAAAAAATAACTCAAACGGTATTTTTAAGCTATTTTAGCTATTACACTGTTTTGTCTCATTCTTTCTTGGCGCTGTCAGCATTTGACAGAAAGTGACAAAACAGTGTAATAGCTAAAATAGGTTTAAAAGACAGTTTGAGTTATTATGAATAAGGGTAAGGGCCTATTTCATATTCCATGTCTAGCTAACCAACGAATAATTCAAATAAAGAACGTCTATTCGCATAAAAGTATCGGACAGATGGCGCTAACCAGAATATAAAGGTCATTGTGAAACAGTCGTAGATAGTATGGATTTCTCGAACACACATACTGGGGACGAGGAGTGTTATGTAGACGCAAGCATCTTGACAAAATCGATAAATTCCTATGCACTTTATTGGGGACACTCGAGCAGATTGGCATGCGACCAGGCTATCACAGGACCTATATTATAAGGAAGGCATTGTATCCATGGAATTCCATACAATATTAAATTAAGCTCCCAATTTTTACAATCTTTTTATTAAGAAATTTATTTATTCATTTGAGGTTAAAGGCCTGTTTTACCATTGACAAATAAGCACTATCCAACGAATAATTTTAATAAGGAACGTCATTTCGTATCAAGTATTTGAAAATAACGCTAATGGGAAGTTAACAGACATTATGAAACATGCCGTAAATCTTATTTATAGGTTTAGTGAAAACCCAAATATACAATGAATACGGCCTGATACACAATTTAAGGAATCCAATTAATATTTAACGGTTGAAATAAATGAGCAGAGATATTATGATGCTTTGATAAATAGGTGTGTTCATTTTCTGTCCTTTATACCGACAAAATTACTTTCCGATATTCAATTAAGTGCTGATTCTGCTTTTGACAACATTCCTTAGGCAAAAATTGTTAAACACAAACTTAATACCAAGGATTTTAGTTTGAGAACAACACAATTGACGCTTTTGTGTAGAATTTGATAAAGGTCTCGTATTTATTGAGCGGAAAACTTTCAGATATTTCTTGACTTTAAAAATTCGCGAATTTGTTTGGAAACTCAATATAGAAAAGAATGGTGTTGAAAAATGGGATCGTTACAAAGTCATTAGGGTGTTTTCTTGAAGTTTTAGCTATTCGGAGGAAACGATATTACCGTTTAATGTTTTTAGATGACAATAAATGAGCATCAATATTGTTTATTGGTTTATTTTATATGATTGATTTGTTTTTCCCTATAACTTTAACTCATTAACGAATGAGGTTTTAAATCATACGTTTGATTTATTCTTAAATTACCATTTGTATTCGTGCTAGGTCTTTATTCAGATTCTGGTAATAGGGTACATAACTTTCTCAAATACAGCCTTATTGAAACTTGTAAATCTTCAAAATTCTTGGAACCAGTCACCGCACATCAGACATTTTTGTTGAAAAATAGCCCTTATTCCAACAGCATAAGATACCGCAGTGTTTAGCTTGACGTGCTGTCGTCCGTAAATGAAAATAGTAGGGCGTGTAAATTCATGCTCAGTTATTAGGTATATTTGTACTTACATCAGGCGTTAATAACCCTATAAGGTATGGAGTGATGATTCCAGATATTGTGGATGTTCCGTTGATCATAGCCGTTAGAGACCCAGCGTAGTTCGGAGCTAAGTCTAATGCATTAACCTGAAACAAAAAAATAACACAATAAACATTGGTTGCCGACGTCATTATAATTCACATTCTGACGCTTTGTGGTCAGGAATATATTATTTACTAGATTCTAGATATCATTGTCGTATTTTGAATCTTACATTTGGTTTGTGATAATTATTATCAGATTCTCAGAGACTACCAACTTAATGTAAATGATTTTGCTACGAAACTTTTTCTCGAAACCATAAGTAACCTTGTGTTTTTGCCAGGAAATATTTATGAGGCGTTAAGAATCAAGCCAAGCAAAATCTTTAAACATCCTCGCCAGCTTGTTGAGGTAAGAGAGGTGGAGGACGTTTGGCAAGGTCTTTGACCTAATGAAGACAACCCAGAGGATTATAGGTCTTTTCGCAAAAGGGACAACCCATCAAAAATTCTGGGATGTCCCTTTTGCGAAAAGACCTATAATTATCTTCTTCAAAATTCTTCCAGTAATTTAGGTCGTGCAAGGCTCCTGGCAGTTTCTGACAAAGATTCAGGCCACTGGTTTCATGCGTTACCTTCAAAAAATCTTGACACTCTCTCTGACAAGGAATCATTTCGGGTGTGTGTGTATGTGTGTATTTTCATTGAAGCTATGAAGTATGCAACCGCCGCGTATTAGTCGCAGCCGGCGTATGATGCGAATACGATACAATATTGCTGACTTCAATGGATAAATCTTCGATACCGTATACTTATAGTCAAAATGATAGTGTTTTATTTATTTATTTATTACACTTCATGCACAAACAAAAGGTACATATGGCGGACTTAATGCTAAAAGCATTCTCTACCAGTCAACCACTGGTCTATACAGAGAAAATACAGGCGGCGCGAAGCAAGTGATAGAGGGGTAAAAGAAAAAGCTTGACGATAAAAATTACAAAAGGTTGTTTTGTTTTCTTCCTTACCTTCATTCCACTATAAAAGCCGCCCATGAGCGCCATTGAAGCTATGAAGTATGCAACCGCCGCATACCGGTCGCAGCCGGCGTATGATGCTAATATGATACATATTGCTGGACCCGTAGCAGCTGCAACCGATAAAATATTAGATCTCGTGTACGGATAGAAAAGAACACTCATCGATCATCTGAAAATTGTATAGCATATGACAGGTACATTATTTCTGAAAATTTATTAATATAAACCCAGCGTAAAAAAATATGTAAGTTAAGTAAAGTAAGCCTGTAACGTACCACAGCTGGGCCATGCCTTACCTAAAAATTTATGTGATAAACTATTTTTTTCCCCAAATAAACTAAATTCAGGCTCTGAGATTCGATTATAGGCAATTAATTATTATCATCGCAGTCTGTAACCGACAGGGTTATTATTATGAAATTAGTATGCTTTTATTAATCTAAATAGTAGGGGAAAATGTTAAGCCTTTTTATGTTGACCGTGTGTAGTTAAGGGGCTTGTTGGCAAACTGGGCGGCCAGTCAAGTTTGCTAGAACATTTATTATTTTGTTTGTAATGAAACGGCGCTACGTGATTCATAGGGAATTCCGTGACTTACGAATAAAGAGGGATCTGATTTCTGACCGGTCTGGAATTTCCTAAACTTTAGAATAGTTAGATACCGTTGCAAACATCATGAGCACGTAAATAGTTAATGCCGAATTTTCTGAAGCTCCTAAATTATAAGGTACATGGTAGCATTACCGTATTTAACTGTTTTATTATTAGTGACCATGAAATTTTAATACAATATGTTCTTTATTCTGTAACCGCTGTCAAATAGGTAGCTGATTATAAACTAAAATAAATTATTTTATACCATTATCCATCGATAATCTAACTGGTGAATGTAGTCAGGGCAATAGTTTTATTTTTAATCTGCTCAGTTTTGAAATGAATAAGAAGATTTAGTTTTTCGGTTACTACAAACTATTACTAGCCGATGAGAACTTTACTTGACTGCCATTGTTGAGTTATACAATCAAGGGACTGAAAAGTTATAATAGGGCCCTTCATAAAATAGCTTTCGACGCTGAAAGCGACAGCTTTTCATTAGTTTCTAAAGCTCATTTAAGTCATTTATATATTCTTTCTTTCCATTAACTTTAACCACATTTTATTGTTAAATCGCTCTAAGACCAATTTACTTGAACACTTTTTAATACCTATTGAAAAAAGTTATCTACAATGTTAAGACGCAAAATAGAAAATAAAAAAACATGGATTTTTCATACTGATAACTTCTAAACATCTCATTTATTAGCGCAAGAGATATTGAGATTGTAACGATTTAGTTTAACATATCTCTAAAATACAACTATGTCTAAATGGAAATAAAAATAATGATAAATTCCAATCTTACCGATAGTAGTGTGTATAATCCTTCCAGTCTTGATGCTATGCCATCCTCGCTTAACGCATACGTCGCACACCCATCCAAAGATGAACGAGCTGACCCACATGGCCAAGTAAGGCATCGCTGTTAAGGTACCAGTGGCAGCGATGTTGAACTTCAAGACATCTGTCATGTACTTGGGAAGGTCTGTGACCATCGTATAGTAGCCCCAGTCGTGGCCCACCTGGGAAGGAAAGGTTATACAGTTGAAAATTAAACAAAAAGAGCAAAAGCATGTATAAAAACGTAAACAGCCCACTATTTTCCTCAATTTCCAGTAGAATCTTATCGGTGCTGATAGCCCTGTATTTGTTTGATCTACCACACAAAAAAAGGAAATTAGACTTGATTTTGAAAGAGCATTTTATAATCTATACGGTAAAACGCAATTTCAAGTAATGTCTTACATTTAAAAATATTTAAAGACTCAAGTAATCTCAGTGACAATTAGTTTTTGAATGAAATAAGCTATAGTTCAAGTTTTCAAGTTGGCTAAAAAAATACTACCCAAGTTCTTATCCTAAAACCAGTTCTAGTATGATTTAGGAAATAAAGATATTTTTATTGAATCTATTCTCCTCATTCCAATGGATCCAAAAACGAAATGGAAACTTGCGTTTTAATATTCAGTGATATGGACACAAATCTGGCTGCAGGCCGTCAAGTCAGGTGATGAATTATGATTCACCCAAAATAGCCGTGAAAGGCAATTACGTAAGCAACTGCAACGGGTTCCCATAGCAAGTGTCATTTAACCAACAATATAACAAACTTATGTAAACAAACGTGATATGAAACTTACAAATATGATAACTTGCAAAATTGAACAGGCTTGTTAATGTGACGGTGGCCGAGTGGTATAGGCGGATAGCGTAAGACACGGGGTTCAATTCCTCGTCTGTCACAGGTTCACAGTTGCTTTTTACAAGTGCAATTTATAATATTAAGTTTGTATGGTGACAAAACACTATAAAAACAAAAATGAACTATAGTTATATGTAGTTATACTCACAGCAGCAAACAACAGGGCCCACACAGGGACAGACCTCACGATGGCCTTCCATGGTACAGGGTCTCTGATGCTAGTATTTTCGGCACTGGTGACGTGCTCGTTAAGATACTTGAGCTCTTCGTCAGAAATGTAGGGGTGGGTGTTTGGTGTACTGTAGCACAGAATACTCTGAAAACGAAAGACAAAAAGACAAATGTGAGTTTGATAGAATAAAATAACTATGCTGATTTCTATAAAATATTGATCAGATATTTGTGTGTACATTTTGTTTTTCTTTGGCAATTACAAAATAAATAAATTTAGACACATGAAAATGATTGAAATATTTAAACATATGATGAATGTTTAGGCCACATGATACATCATATACACTGGCGATGAAAAAAAAATCGATCATGAAAAAATATAAATCTCATATTTCAAAACACCTACTTTTCGCACAGTCAAAAACAAACCAGCTTACCCAGAATATAAACCACAGGATGCCAAAACATCCGAAGAAGTAGAACACATTGACCCAGTTCCCGTCTCCAGCCATGAGGAAGCCTGACATGAAGGATCCGAAGATGTTCCCTATTTGGGCCCCTCCGAACACCAGGGCTCCTTGACGTGACCGCTCGTGGGGGGGCACCCAGCGGGCCAGGACTATCATCAGTGCTGGCATGGTGGGCCCCTGAAATACATATGGTAAATTTTTAGTAAAGCAAAAGTGAAACTACCGCACATCTTCCCTAATTTAGAGATTTTATGGCAAAAAACTCCACCGACAAGAGTTGGCTCCTTAATCCTTAATTTCATAATGATGATGAATTAGTACAGAGAGATTACATTATAAATTTTACGTTACTGGAAAATGGAAAAGATTATTTTAGACCAGAAATATCTTTTCAGTACAATTTCCAAATTTAAACTCGCAGTACAGAAATAATAGGACAAACAAACCCAGCACTAAAGTAGGTTCCTGACAAAAACTAGGCAAAGTTTGTCAGTTTTGGAGCGTTGATTATTCATATAAATTAGACTTGATTTTTAAAGAGCATTTTATAATCTATAAGGGAAAACGCAATTTCAAGTAATGTCTTACATTAAAAAATATTTAAAATCACAAGTAATCTTAGTGACAATTAGTCTTTGAATGAAGTAAGCTATAGTTCAAGTTTTCAGGTAGACTAAAAAAATATTACCTTTTTATCCTAAAACCTAAGTCCGACATGTCTGTATATTATGTTATCATCTTTAAGAGCTGTGGATTTTGTAATACAAATAAAATAAAATAAATTTTCCCATAAAGGCTTATGCATAAGTTCAGCATAAATATGTTATAGCCGATAGATGTCTAGTCTAATAAACATTAATATTCGTACTGAACTTTAAGTATTCGTGGTAGCATATCGAATGTCCATTCATGGTAAGAGAAGTGTATTCTAAGGGCGCTGTCGCACTCGTCCACATCTCATACGTCTTTGAATTTGATCGAGTTCAGCCATCGATTGTATTATTTATATCGACGTTTTCGCACCAATCCGAATGCGATTATTGTGTTTTATTTTTTAAACCGTGAATTTCACGAACCGAATACATATCAGACTCGTGTACAAAAACGCCCCCTAATGTCAATGCTCTAAATAATTAAATGTAATTATTAACCCTCTCACCTCGCCCATACCCTGCAACACTCTAAGTATAAACAGCCAGGTAGCGCCACCCGCCTTGACGACGACTGGGGTGAGTAGTGTAAACACGGCCGTGCTTAGAAGCCCAATGCCTAATGTCCATTTGCCTCCGTATCTCTCAGCTAAGTACCCCCCAGGGACGTGTGTGATGGCATACCCGTAGTAGAACGCACTCAGTATCAAGCCTTGAGTGGATTCTGACCAATCGAATATGGCGTACTGGAAACAAAAGGTTATTGACGTTGATAAGTAATTAAGATAGTTATATATTGTTATTCGTTTAAGAGTAATTACAACAGCGATGCGTATTGCGATGTTGCTTTGACAGTTAAGCAGCTTTGCTTTGAAAAGGATAAGCAAAGCCGTAGGTATTGCGATTTCGTATAATCCGTTGACGAGTTTTTACAACACGAGTAGGTGAAGTTGCGACTCAACTAGTTGAGTGGGAATTGAACTGTCTGGAATTTGAACGGATAAAAGCAAGATGGCGTGGTGCCATCTTGCAAGTAAGATGGCATCAAACAAGATGGCAATTATACGCCGCAAGAATTGAATGTTGCCGTTAAAAAAGCATAAGTTACATTTCGCTTAATTTAAGTTAAATAATATATTCTTAAAAAAATACTACGAGCTTTGAACGAACAAATTTACAGCTCACGTAATGATTGAATTTCTACGAGTATTATGTAAACCTCATCTTAACGCAAATTATGTTATTAATCTCAAGCTTTAACAGACTCAGCGACAGTCTTAAAACATCTCATTATTTGTTCTTTGATCCCAATCTCGGTCACGATATTAATCATTTTTTCACTAGAAAGCACATTTTACCCTGAACAACATTGATAAATTATACAACACGCGTCAGTTACAGTATAATCGGATTCTAAGACTTAATTTGTCGTTGCGCAAAAGCAATTTAAAGCTACTTGAAACTGTTCGTATATTCAGTACACAATATCCAAATTACTGTGTTCGTAAACACTCGACTCGGAGTGCAACATACAATTTCAATATGCTCGAAACTTCGCATTTCCACTTGATTAAATACAAACAGCTCTATTTGCCGTCAATCATAATACGAGAACATACATGCTATTTGTAATGAAACTCTGAATAAATTGCACTTCATGCATTTATCTCACTAGGACAGTTTTGATAGTAGTGCGTCCAGACTCTCTAACAATATGTAAGAGATTTGCGAAACTTCATCTGTCTCAATCAGAACTCATTGTAAAAATATAGCGTTGACACTCAGTAAGTCTAAAGACAATGGGTTAAAGTGTAATATTAATATTTATTGTTGTATCAGTTGGCAACTTTATAACAAATGGTCCGCTTGGATGAAATTGTACGGTACTTCATTATTATTTTTCACTAATTATAAATGTAATATTGATCCATCAATTAAAGGCCTGTTTCACAATATTAAAGGCCTGTTTCACAATATCAAAGTTTAGTGTTATTGGTCAGTTATTTATACGAAATGACGTTTTGTATTTGTTGTTGTTTTATATTTTTGTTTGCTTACTTGGTGATTGTAAAATAGAACGTTTTTTTTACGGAGGAAATGCTTCATGCATACCCACTGCCTAGGGCAGGGTAGTGGATTATGTGAGACTCCCTTTGTTCATCCAGGTTTACCCACTAAAACCTCCGCGGTTTCCCTCAATCCGCCTCAAATGAGACGACGGAAGTTCGCTCAACGCATGCACTGTGTAAAACAGACAATAAATATAACAAACTACTTACAGGTTTCAAACTGACAGTCCCATTTGTGATCAGCTCGTCATCCGGACACGCGTTGGGGTCGAAGTGCTGCTCTTCCAGTTTGGTGTTGTTCACCATCTGCGTGACGGCCAAGTTGAGGCAGACGCGCATGGTGTACGCGTTGCACACGGCCAGCAGACCCATGATGCCCAGGACGTACCGCTGGGGAATTAGGAACACTGAGCGGGGAAAACGGTTTCCTTTATTAATTATGTAACAATTTTGAGGGTAAATATGTGGGCGGATTTTAAATATCGCTCATTTGCAAGAAGGACGTCACATCTAAAAAACCGGTGATTTTTAGTTACATATACACAAAGAATGAGAAAATTTTACTTTATTTTCTGACAAAACGACACAACTCGTAACCGTTAAATGAGCGAACGAGACAAGTTGTGTCGCTATGTGTCTGTCTCATTCGAACGCGTACGTTTTTTCGATACCGACTCATTTTAGTTGTCGCGAGGTCGTCGAAGTGATTGCACGTTCTTGTTCTTGTTAATAGCGACACAAATCGTTTTATGACGTTATTCTTGAAAAGGTTAGTAACCGAGCAAATTTCGAAATTTAGTGCAAACACGACACATCATCTTTTGTGCCGTTGTTCAACTTGAAATTTTCGTCTCTAATATGAGTCCTATTTAGCTTTGTTCGTATTGTTAATCAAACATAATCCGCTTTGTATGAATTAATTAACTTACTACGTTATTGATAATAATAAATAAAAAAAGTTAAAGTTTTTAAACGACACATTGTTTGAAAAGCTATTATTGTTGCTAAACGCCGCGCATGGTATAATGGTATAATGGTTGAACATTTTTTGATATTACGTTTTATACAATTATTTTTTATTTTCAGTCGATTAAATGTACGTTTTATCTACGATACGTACGTGTTTGTATCGTTGGACAAATTATATTTGTATTTTGTTCGTCGAATTTCTTATCTGACTATTGAAAAATTTTGCCATCAGTAAATTAAGAAGACTGCAAAATAAATTTAACAGAGACCAACATGAATATAGATGATCAACGTGAACTAGAGCCCTTTCTGACCGTGAGCAGCAACTCCTCATCTTCTTCCACAGCTACTGGAACTACTAGAACTAATTCTAAGAATAGCGTTCAGCGTTAATTCTATACTCATTATTATTTTTATTTTATTTTATTAGGAAAACAATACAGGTAACATTCAAAACAATAACAAAAAAAAAGCGAGTAACTAATCTAACTAGAATGATACCCTAAAATAGTTTTCACAACATGATTTGCATGCAGTTGTAGTTTTAGTAATTAAATGTAAGTAGCAATTACACCTTAAATATAAGACAGCTTTTTAAAGTTTTTTAGATTAAATGTTAAGTTAAATGTGACTTGATATAATAATAAAGTAATTTTAGTCCAGTAAAGCTTTTGTAAGAATATCTTTAACACGCTTTCGAAACAGTGGTATCCTGTGCTCGAAGATATCCAGCAGACAGGGGTTGCTTTTTGTGCATGTATTATATAGTCTACACATCCTTAGCAGTGGCTGATGAAACGAAATATTGTTGCGTTTTAGAGGAATGTCAAAGGATTTAGGCCTGCGTGCATTTTGCCTAATATTTAGGTTAAGTTCACCAAGAAGGCTGGGGGAATAAATATGCGAGTGGAGTAATTTGTGCAGATAAATTAGTTCCTGCTCATTCCTACGAGTTTGCAGCAAAGTGAGTCCAAATTTGAGGAGTCTATCTTTGTATGAAGAGCAAGTTCTGCCCAATCTCTCCCTGTAACAGACGGTTCTTAGAAGCCTTTCCTGCACACGCTCAATTGAGGCAGAGTGAACCTTATAATATGGTGACCATACTACTGACCCATACTCAAGGGTGCTTCTAACCAAGCTAGAATACAGGCAGAATATTGCTTGTTGACTCCTGAAACCTTTTGTATTTCTGGTGATGAAGCCCAACAGTTGAAGAGCTTTCGTGGTTATATGATCATAGTGGACCCGAAAAGAAAGGCTCTCATCAAAGAAAACTCCAAGGTCTCTAGCGACCGAGTGACGATCCAGCTCGTGACCATGAATGCTGTAACTAAAGGTAATTTTATTTTTCTTCAAGGTGAAGGATAAAGTAAAGCACTTTTTTATGTTTAGAAACATTCTGTTCTGACTACACCATTGTGTTATGGCATCCAAATCTCTTTGGATTGCCTCGTAGTCGTCTGTGCTCTCTATTGAGCGAAACAGTTTCAAAAAATCGTCAGCGTACATTAAGCAGTTACTAGATATCTTGTTGGGTAGGTCGTTGATAAATATTACGAATAATAAGGGGCCCAGATGAGATCCTTGGGGAACTCCCGATGTGACCGTTACGGGTGAGGAGAGATACCCCTTCAGCGAGACCAGTTGAGACCAGTTGATAACTCTTTATAATTTTATACATTATAAAAGATTTGATATTCATTTTATCAAGTTGATTATTTGTCTAATTATTTATTAGACTGTCATTTGCTTTGGACTTGTTTGTAATAAAACAATAACCATGAAAATATTATTTTCTGTACTATTAGTATTTCATTTTAAATCCTAAAAATACGAACTATTTATTATAAACAATGACACAAGAAAGATAATTCACAAATTTTAAAATATATTTTTTTACAAGAACGACACAACTTTACCATTTTCACACTTAAACACGAATAGCAAAAAACTGTCTGCATTTCTATTTACAAGCAAAACTATTTTAAAAAGCTGAATTCATGGGGAACAAAATAAAAATAATTATATGGTCTTACATGGAGCAGTTACTTTTTTATTAAATTTACAAACTTTAAAACCTAATTTCCCAAAATATGCTCATTTTTAATTGTGACATCCTTCTTGCAAATGAGCGATATTTCAAATATTATGATAAAGAAAAAACTGATTGTTCTTCGAAAAAGAAAATTCGGTTGGTGAACTTTTTCGTATACGAACTGCGCGAGTAGTGGCGCCCAGGTACGTAACTATTTGCATATTGGCTTTAACGAGTATATTCATAAGTACAACTGAAAGTGTATAGCACGTAGTAGTCAAAAGAATTACTCTTTTTGTAAGTAAAACGAACAAATGTAAATGGGAACTCGAGAACCCAGGTTGATTTAATGGGAACGGGTACAAATGCCAATAAATCAGATTTTTCTAAATAATACCATTAGCAAGGTTTAATAAAGCACAAAAACTTTGAAACACAAAAGTATGTTGGCATTTTTACTTTATTTGAAAGGTTCGATTGAAAAAGTGTTAAGAAAAGATTTCCTACAAGGAGTTTCCACCGCCGCAAAAACTTGGCATCCGCAGAATTATCGCTCAACGTCTATGGCCCACGATAAGGTTTCTTTCAAAGTGCTTCAACCCACAAGGCCTGTGTGGTGCTATCGGATCTTAACGGCCCAATCTCGTAAATTGTTGGGTTAAGCACCCACTTAGTTATTTAACTCTCAGGCTTTACCCCATTTTTTCTAGTCAATGTATATTTTTATGACGCCTCTTAACCCCTAATGTTGGGATGGGACGATGCGAAAATTACTGTACTTTGGAGGTTTTATTTTTACTCTTGGTGCTTTCATTTAATTTGTAAACATTTCTTTGGGTTTTTAATAATGAAAAATTCGTTAAAATAGTTTTTAGAACAATAATAGTGCATATGCATTGTTATAACAATTTAGAAAGACTACCGACAAACTGCTCAGCATTTTAGCAGACTAGTATTGAGAAAATTTTTGTATTTTTTTTATAAATAAATTAAATAAAAGATACTGGATCACTGACATTTCTTATCTTTTAATATTAATTTATTACTGATATTAGTTGATGCTGATGATTATTTTATTAAAAGGTTAAATTGCGTCTACTCTTTTGACGCACAAAACAATTTTAACATTTTCTTTGGCTGTCGACCTAAAGTCACGGCATTAAGATTTAAATTATAGTGACAACTATATTGCCATTGCCCGTTAACACTTCGAAAATCAACAGTCTCGTGTCTTGCCGTGACAAACCTCTTAACGCATTCCAAAGTATGCTAATTAATTATTACAACAATTGATTAGATACTCGTTCATTTGTTGTTAATTTAACTAAATCAGCCTACCACCACATCGAACATATACAGGGTGACATTGAAAGGAAGTGCCATATTTTTGGATGAAAATGACACCATCAATATGAACAACATTTACTATGGGGTCATGGTCGAAATCTTAAATAAAATTTCAGGTGCCCCTTATAAAATCAGCCAGCTACATTGATGATAATGTATGAAGAAGCAGAAAAAAAAATAAGATTTAGAACGATGACCACATAGTAAAAGATGCAGGTATTGATTGGTCTCACTCACCTCCTAAAATTTGGCATCCCCTTGCAAAATCATCCTGTATTAATGTGCACTACCTACATGCACACCCAAAAGTAGTAGGTATGTAGTGCATGTGTGTTCTTTTACCTATTGACTTTTGTACATCCGTTTATGATTTTATTTATAGCACGTAAAGCATGAAAAAGCGATTCACATAAAAATGTATCTTATTTCAAAATACTTTATGGATACAGACTTTACCTTGTTATCACAATGATGAATGATATTGTGTACTGTGGGTCTTCTTACTTTTGTCGTAAATACTTCACTTGTAATAAATATGTTTATGTCTTTCAAGAAAACATTTCCTGATCAAATTAAAAATAAACTAAAGATTAAATATACTATAGAGAGAAAAATAGCTGGAAACCATTCCGTCCATTTCAAAGTTGTCGTTTATAGTTCTTACGGTCTACGTTGTACGTTATTGCTTTTGTCCGCATTTACATAATTTTGTGAAACTATATTTAGACAGGTTATATTTTCTTATTTAAATTCAACGTCTATTTTGTTATGTAAAGTTGTAATTATTGTTTCACAATGAATTATGATTGGTTCGGTCTCAGGTTTAATTTAAATATTTTTGCGCGTATTTTCAATAATTTTTACTTACTTTTTGATATAATCCGCCTCCATCTTGGTAACATTTCAGCGTCTTTCTTCAGTCGGGCACCTGAAACAAGTGAGTGAGTATTATTAACACGTTAACACAATCCTTGTGATAACGGGATTATATCTATTGTTTATCACTTTGAGAGCAGGATCAACACTGCTGAAGATAAACGCTCTATGACGAATGCCATTTAGAAAAATATCTTTGTGATTTCTTGTGAAAGTTAACAAATATAATAAACTAGCTTTTGCCGGCGACTTCGTCCGCGTGGAATAGTGAATTCTTTCTCCCGTTTTTTACACATTTACCACTATATCTTTGCTCCTATTGGTTGTAGCGTGATGTTATATAGCCTATAGCCTTCCTCGATAACTGGACTATCCAACACAAAAAGAATTATTCAATTTGAACCAGTAGTTTCGGAGATTAGCGCGTTCAAACAAACAAACAAACAAACAAACAAACTTTTCAGCTTTATAATATTAGTATAGATGGGTGAATATCCCAAGCGTAATTTTTTTGCGTCCGGGCTGAGAATCGTCATGTACTATAAAGATACACTTTTGTATTTTTTTTTCTTGAAAGTAAACTTTTGTATCCATACCAGGCCATAAATATAAATTGTATAAAATATTTCAGTTACTTGAAAAAAATTAAATTACCTCGCAATTCTAAGTTTGGTGGCTTGTCCGCAATCCGTTTTGCTGGATATTTCCTTCAGTCTAAAGAAAATTACAGGATTTTTTTCAAATTCATTTATTTTATTTACATTCGGATTAATTCTCCCATCTGCTGTTAGTGATATTTTCATATTTGGTGCGTTACCTAACCCTAGAGCATGACAAGATGGTCTGTCCGCGCGAAATTAACAATTTTGGTGGCATTTATGAAAGAGACAACCTAACCCGCATAAACGAACAAAAAAAAATATTGTTCCCGACTCTCACTTCAGTCAGCCGGGCACTCACGCGCAGTGAAGAAACAGGTGCGCTATCTCGTTGCGTTTTTCCGCCAAAAATGAAAGTATTCCATTTTTTTACCTCCGGACAAAAAATCTGCAATTTTGGTGTTCCTGTTTAAATTACTTTTTAGTAATTAATTTGTTGTGGCAATGCAGTTTTTTATGAACGCATGGTGTGCTTTTAAAGTGATATAAAGTTAGGTAGAATATCCGAAACAGTTTTTATTTTACGTATTTTTTTATATAAAATTTCAATTTTGGTGGTGCAATTTTGGTGGTTTTGGTGTTAATTTGGTACACCAAAATTGCTTAACTAACACCAAAATTAGACGAGATCGAGAAGTTCTATTGGCAGTTGTACACCTCAGTTGCCAAACCCGTTGATAGCCCTGTCAGAGACCCAAGAGCTATCCTAACCCGTCACTACACCAAAGACATCCCAGACATCAGCCTCTACGAGATTAGGATGGCCCTGAAACAGCTTAAAACAACAAGGCACCTGGCCAGGACGGAATCACATCAGAGCTTCTGAATGCGGGTGGAACACCTTCAGAGACTCTTTAATTCCGTGCTGCTAGAGGGCATGATGCCTGAGGCATGGAACAGGAGTGTGGTGTTGTTGTTCTTCAAACAAGGAGACATAACCTTATTGAAGAGCTATAGACCCATCTCACTCCTGATCCATGTCTACAAGCTGTTCTCAGGAGTCATCACGAATCGCCTCGCACGTAGGTTTGATGACTTCCAGCCTCCCCCCGAACAAGCTAGATTTCGAAAAGGCTACAGTACCATTAGACCACATCCATACGCTTAGGCAAATAATACAGAAGTCCGAGGAGTATAATATGCCTCTACGTTTAGCGTTTGTGAACTATGAGAAGGCCTTTGATTCGTTTAAAACTTGGGCGTTGCTTCGGTCTCTTCAGCGGTGTCACATAGACTATAGGTATATAGAAGTGTTAAAGTGTCTGTATAACACCGCCACCATGTCGGTACGCCTTCAAGCTCCTGGAAAAGGAAGGATTCGGCATCAAAGTAAATGGCGAATACATCATACATCTCCGGTTTGTCGATGACATAGTCCGTGTGGCAAAGACGCTGGATGATCTTGGCACTATGCTCGAAGATCTTAAACGAGTATCCCAACAAGTGGGTCTTAAAATGAACATGGAAAGACGAAAATTATGTCGAGTTCCCGTGTTGTACCCACTCCGGTATCTGTTGGGAACACAACTCTTGAAGTTGTCGATGCGTACGTCTACCTTGGACAAGTGGTCTAATTAGGTAGGTCCAACTTTGAGAAAGAAGTCAATCGACGAATCCAACTCGGCTGGGCAGCGTTCGGGAAACTGCGCAAGAGCGTCTTCTCGTCTCAACTACCTCAGTGTCTGAAGATGAAAGTCTTTAACCAGTGTGTGTTACCTGTGATGACATACGGATCCGAAACGTGGTCTCTAACTATGGTAACTATGGGCCTCATAAAGAAGCTCAAAATCACACAACGAGCGATGGAGAGGGCTTTGCTCGGTGTTTCTCTACGAGATCGAATCAGAAACGAGGAGATAAGTAGAAGAACTAAAGTAACTGATATAGCCCTACGAATCAGTTAGCTCAAGTAGCAGTCAGTTCTACGCGCTATGTGCCTTACCGCACATAGCGCCGATGGGGCAGAAAAGTTCTAGATTGGAAACCCTTCGACCAAAAGCGCAGCGTAGGACGACCGCCGACAATGGACAGACGACCTTGAAAGATCGCAGGATCGCACTGGATGCAGACCGTTTACAAACGGTCGCTGTGGAAAGCCGTGTGGAAGGCCTATGTTCAGCAGTGGACGTCCTTTGTGTGATAATGATGATGATGATGATTTCTAAAATAACGGCGGTTAATCATGGCTTTTTATTACTAAGCGCGGTTTCTCGCAACTTCATCTGGTGATTGTCTGAGGCACAGAGAGCTTAAACCATTGAACAACTTAGTTAGTTTGGCTGGGGTGTTTCCGCACTTAGCCTCACGATTGGGCCATTGTACGTATATCCCTCCTTTTTCATTCTAACCACCCCAGGCTCTCCCAGAAGGCTAGCAAACTGCCTAGATTGCTAAAGACCTCTGGGAATGTTGCCGGGGATTTGAGAAAGTTTGCCCGTTGTTCCATCACACCCATACACTCCATGAGCACATGCTGTGGTGTTTCTTCTGCCCCCATGCAACCTCTGCATAGGGGACTGTCTGTGACTCTTATTGTGAATAGATGTTTGTTTAAGAGACTGTGGCCAGCTATAGTGCCTAAACCCTGTGCAGTTTGTCTCTTGGTAACCGGATGAGGTTGCAGGCAAGCCTTTTCGAACCTTCCGGAATTGCGTTCTTTGTTTGCCTGCAACCTTTACCATTTCTCCATGCTGCTTCAGTTTCTGCACGTAGCCAAGTTCTTATTTGGGCCTGCGGTATGGGTAGTAATGGTTCCGGGCCATTTACTGTTGTCGCCGAGCCCCTCTTGGCTAGTTCGTCGGCAGCGTCGTTGCCTAGTGAGTTACTGTGTCCTTTGATCCATTGCAAGGTTACCTCATTTGTGCTTGCTATGGATTGGAGTGCTTTATGGCACTCCCAAATAAGGACAGATTTGATGCTATTGTTTTGTAGGGCCTGGAGCACCGATGCGCTGTCCGAGACGATTTTAATGTGTTGGTCTTTTACGTCTCTGGCTGCAACCGCCTGTGCTGCTCTGGTGATGCCGATACATTCTGCTTGAAAGATTGTATTTAGCTTGTCAAGAGTAGTTGATATATTAATATTTAGGTCATTCGAGAAGACTCCAGCACCTGTACCCTGTGAGGTTTTGGATTATTATCATTGAACAACTATTACTAGCTCAAGGAACTGACACCACGAACAAATATCGTGCCTCATGAATTGACGCCACTGGCCATCAACTTATACAAAAGGTTTCTTATTCGAAATTCAAATTTCAAGGAATTTGTCACAATTTTGTCGTCGTTTGTCATTTTTGCTTGACATATAGCTTCTCTTTAAGTAGTAATAACAACTCACTGGCTAAAACCTACTAGTGTGTATAAAGCGAGGTTCTCGGTACAGTAGTGGTAGGCACACGGCACCGGTGTCACATCATTCTCCTCAAATCTGTCGAAATGTTGCAAATGATTTTGGTGATTCCTGTGTTTGTTTTGGATGGAAATGTTAAAAATAAATCGACAAAATATGACAAATCAGGTAGGTCGATGTGATACCGTGTGTACCACTCACTAAGATACTTATTATTAACATTCAAAACCAAAAACACAAAATGTTGCATTGCCGTATCTGATGGATTTCTAATTTTGGTGCAGTTGATAAATTTTGGTGTCAGATTATCTAATTTTGGTGGCCTGTGACAATTTTGGTGGGTGATCAATTTTGGTGTTTCAAATATTTCAGAAATTATTATTATTATTTTAATTTCACTGACGTTTCATGTAACTGTAGACAACACTCTTGCTAATGATTAAACAAATTTAGCCGAAAAGTTATAAACTAAAATTACCACCAAAATTAGACAAAAATTCATGGTTGTTGAGATTTGCCCAGATGAGGAATGATGCTTCTTTACAAGCAAATAAGTAAAATTATTTCCATTGAAAATAATGTCGAGAACTTAAAAAGAGGTGAACCTTGATGGGTTGTTGATTAGGTGGTGTAAGACATTTCAAAGTTACCGATATGAATTTAACAATAATCATTTTTTTATACTCGTTTGCTCTTGTAGCAGACTTACTTTAAAATTAACACACTATTCATTTATCGAGTATCCAATTCCAACACGATAGATATATTCTGGAACTTATAAAAAAATACTTAACGGTATTCTAAATGTAAGAACATAAAATTGAATAAAATACTTATTACTAGTTATAAGTAAAATACTTTAAAATATTTATTAAAATGTAAGTCTGCGTATAGAGAAGCTATTCCAAGCAAAAAATGTGTCGCAATCGCAATTCGATGACAAGATTGTGACGTATTCCTTGATATTGAAATATCCAATTTGAAACCGTTAAGTATGCGTTGATGCCAAGTGGCGTCAAATCATGGCGCAAGAAATTTGTTCGTGGTGTCAGTTCCATACGATAGTAATATAGTAGTTCAATGGTCATAACAGACTTTGTAGATACATTAAAGGTAAAACTACTTTGTATTTACTTTTATAAAAACCTATTCTATTCATTGAATTACAAATTATGCTTTGAAAGTAAACTATTCGCCATTATGATGTCTTCTCACAATACAAGTACGGATCGACTAAGAAATTTCGAACGATATAACAAACATTGTAGTTTCCATTAAATACAGCAAGACTTACAAATTAACCAACTAGAATTAAGATGTTGGTGTTTTAAAATACTAAGTAGTATTTAAATACAAAGCATTACAAATTCGATTGTGAATAATATTTCTATATTTTTTGGCGGCAAAAATAACTTTGGATTTCATAGGTAGGTAATGTTCGTATGACGGACAAAGTGATGTTTGCTTTTAAAATTAATTGATGGTTTAAAATTAATGTATCACAAGTTCGATCTCGTTCAAACAAACTTTTACGGGTCCGTAGCCGAATTTCAAAAACGGAATTTTTGCTCTTTTCTGTGCTTGCTCAGAAGAAATATAAAAAAAGAAATATTTCAAAATTGTTACTTGAAATATGATGTTGTTTTGTTATGTGTGTGTGCTACACAGTCAACTGATAATATAAGGGCTTTCATACGGATACTAAACCGGTTCTCAAGGCTTTGCAATCGGGAAGGGACATATCAGTTTATGAAGTGTACCTTTAATGCATATAAACGTTACATTATCATCATCAAATTTAGTAGAGTTTTTTCATACAGAGTTTTTTCATTTTATTTTCCATACAGACTCCAAATTAGAGAAGTTGTGGTTTTCCTCTTGCCTTCCACACCGCAGTTTAAAGTAACTAATTATTTAAAGTAGTTTAATTTAGTTAAATAAAAATAGTAGTTTAGTAGTTTAATTTATTTAGTTTGTACTTAATTTTTAAGGCTTTGCGATCGGGACGGGACATATCAGTTTATGAAGTGTACCTTTAATGCTCATATAAACGTTACATTATCATTAAAAGGAGATATACGTATCGTGCCCCAGAGTGGTTTTATGTTTGATTAAAGAAAAGCATTAAGAGACTTGACTATATCATTTTGCTAAAAATATATGGAATTTTTAATACAATATTGTTAATTTACTTTGCTTTTATCTAGCGGAATATAAATCTACAAAAAAAATAGGACAACGATTGAATACAATTTCCTGTCCCCAACAATTGTTGTGTTTGGCAGAAAATAGCGGTTTCGAGCACTTGTAAGCAAACTGACGACCGCTTAACGAAATGGCATATTGTGTCATAGAACTGGCAGTTAGTTAAATAAGTAAGCGCTCGCAATCGCTATTTTAAGAAGGAAGATGACGTTTGCCTCCCATAGGCACTAACCTTTAAACCTACCAACCTCTTCCTAAAACTTGAAAAAAAAACTGTGACAAGGAACTTCTTTTCGCTATTGTTTGCGTCATCGTAATTTTCACGCGTTACGCACCCTAGCGGGGCAGTTTTCTATGTTTTAGTTTTGGTGGCCTAGATGGCGGTTTTTCGACACAGATGGCGCTATGACCTAGAAAGACCTGTTCTAGATAGTGTGCAAGAGATTGACCCCACACTTTTTATTTCGTTTTATGTGAAAACCCCGCTATTTACGGCTTATATTACTTTATATTATTTTAAAAGGCGAATAAACGAACCCATAAAATTAGTTTTGGTCGTGACGCATGGATTTTTACTTTTGTGACAAGCAATGTATGGTGGGTCGACCGTCTCCTTTTAGAGCTTGACGGTGGAGTTTTTTCCACAGACTCTAAATTAGGGAAGTTGTGGTTTTCCTCTTGCCTTCCACACCGCAGTTTAAGAACCGGGGGTTTCCCGCCTCTTAATGTCCAGTCAAAAGCCTTACCTGATATACTATATATTCAGCTTTTTGCCAGTACTGATGTTAAATTACAGTGTCAATAAAATCAATTTGTCCGTGGGCACATAATTACTTATCACATTGAAATTTAACATGATATCGTAGCAAGTTTTGGAAAGACACAAAAAGATGACTACTATTTGATGTTTTAGAATGAATAAATAAGTTTCTGAGTACCTTACATGAATATAAATGTTTGGTCGATTATTAGATCAGGGTCAGTAAATAATCCGCATGTTACATATTATTTTGTAAAAACATAACTTTAATTCATGAAATCGAAAGTACTTTCGAAAACATACGTGTAACCTTCATAAATCGCAAGTAAAATTAAACTCATCCTGAATCTTTGGTTTTATAGAGAAACATTCGAACTAACCTGCATTTTTTTTATTTTCATCTATATAAATATGAGCTTCGTACAAGCCTCGTATTTTTATAGATTAAAATAAATTTTAATCAATATTGAAGTACAATGTTCTTGAAAGATAAACATCTCATATGTCTTATTAAAAACATCTTCAGGAAACACTTTTCAATAATATTATCTTGATGTTGCAATATCTTAGAAGTATTATCAACATTTTATCCAGATAGCTCTGTTACTATGTTAACTAAATCTTATATATTTGTATTATCTTTAGTCCCGGTCCAAGTATAGGTATCTATGTAAATATTTTTAAGTCGTGAAGTATTTTCCACACAAATAATGATATGCTAATGTGACTAGCATGAAAACGTTGGTATAAGACTTAAAAACATTTGAATTATGTATCAAGCAACTCTTTTAAATTAACATGTAATATCAGCAAAAATTTTGAAATTCGAGATTTTTAGATATTTTTCATTGCAATGCCAATTTGGCAACTCGACAAGTTGAATGAGAATGCTTAGAACTTGAACGGATTAAAGTAAGACACCAGTACCCCAAACACAAATAATTGCGTCAAAGTATTCGTAATCATTTGTATGAGAATTTGTAAGTGCCTCTATCGGACGTAAAACAAACAAAAAATGTGACATTCGATATTTCAATAATTATATTATATACGTTTAACTTGTTACTGAACGTGCCATAATTACGCTAGTATGACGTCATCTGCGGTAAGGCTTTCGAGCTTACAACACGACACGAAAGTGCTTCATGCTGCCGACTGACGTACACTCGCTACGATTACGTATCGAATACGTCAAATGTTCGTGATTAGGGTACAGAATGAAACCGTGTAAGCTACACGATCATTCTGTCTAAGCTAATAGACTACACTAATGCCAGGCTGGCGCAAGCGTGGTGTTTTTATGGTTAAAACAAAGACGAATAAGAAACGGTATCGCTGACATTTTTGTCAGGTTAAAGTAACTCGATGTAACAGACTCTTATTCAGAAAGTCAGAATCAGTTTACCTTCTGAATAAATCGACGTAGCGTCTAGGTATCGGAAGACCGCAGATTTATCTGAAGGTTACGTGGGGTAGACTTCGACACTCCACCGTATCAATTTATCTGCCTTATGCCTAATGTCTACTTAGTAAGTTCATATAAAAACATAAAATAGGTAAAAAAAAATATCAGAAAGGATTTTCTGATGGCTAATCTAACTTTTCCTTGTAATTTGCTTAAATACCACACAGGTAAATTTGCGTTATATATTCAAAGCCCTACACGATTTGCGAACGAAAAACTTAGCGTTAGTACTAAGTAAGTTTACAATTTAATAAACCTGTTTTTTATTTTTTGTTCCAATCGTGATTGAACTTTTTTGAATGTTACCTTTATCGCTCTCTAGTCGCATAAGGACAGTATGAGTAGACTGGGATCCTAAGGCTATACCAAGTTCATTTGTATTCAGAACGTTGTGTACCACGATCCTATACAACTCTGTTCTGGGCCCCTATTTTTGAATCACTCGTTTGGATATGGCGTGTGATTTTCGTTCAAAAAAAAATTTAAAATCAACGGAAATCACTCAAAATCTTGATGTGAGTACTCACAAAATTGAGCAATGATTTTTCAAATCCTTTTTGTGTAGATTACAACTGGTTTTCACTCCAAAATTCGACTTTAAACATTGAATATCACACGCCATATTAACGCGAGTGATTCAAAAATAGAAGCCCAGGGGCCCTATTTTTGAATCATTCGCTTTAAGATGGCGAGTGATTTTCGTTCGACGTAGTGTCAAAAGTCATAGAAAAAAAATCGTTTTCGAACGAAAATCACTCGCCATATCCAAGCGAGTGATTCAAAAATAGGGGCCCTGATCTATACCTTCGTTATCGGCTATAAAATTGCCACTTTTGGTTTAGATTGAAAATGAAATACAAATTGTGAACTTTAATAGAATTTAGCTAAATGGAAAGTGTGTTTTCGGCTTCGTCGTCGTAATATGCTAAAAATTTTAAGGCTAGCTTTTGCAATACATCAATGTAACCGCAGCTTTGCACTGCAAACAACATACCCAAGCCCGCATTGTTTACTAACTGCCTAATTACTTTTGTGCTTTGTAATACTATTTTGGCTCAAATAATACTGCATAGTCAAGTCACAAACATACACTCTAATCTTCGGAACATATGCATATGAAAGTACCTACCATACAGGTAGGTTTTTATTATCTATGATATAATTAATGTTCTCACTGTCCTTCAATATTTGTCTTTTCGTTCTTACCTTCCTTTCAGATAAATATTTCTTCTACTCTTTTACATTACAAATTGCAGTGTAGTACACGAATCGTACCTTAAAAAACGCAACAGGAAAATTGATTAGTAAGTACCTACTACGTATACTACCTGTTAAAGATTTAAGGGGAAGTACATGAAACAAAATATAGAGACATGTATTCCTAAAAGATAAAGACGTCGGCAAACCTAAAGAGGTAGTTTTTATAATAACTTCCTTATGGATAAACCTTTCATTTATCTGATGCTTATTGTACAGAAAAACACGTTCAGTTCATTTGCTAGGTACAATAGATAAAAAAATATGTGTCTAATGTACTTAGAGATATAATACGTTTCTACAGCTTTTATGTTGTGTTTTCTATACAATATGAAAATTACTAAATCGCACCGACTAAAACCGATTTTTAAAACATCACACGGTCTCTTTGAGTGGGATAGCTTATTCATCGAGAAAGGTCATAGATAGGCTATACAACATATCGTGATGACAACAGAGTACGCCTTCTGCACTATACCTGACGAAGGCAGTGGTATTAAGGCTTCTATTCACGCTTCTGGAAGCAATTAGTAAGGTTTGTCCGGAGTGTGGTGACGGGCTAAATAAAAATACCAGGCATAGCGTGAAATGAATACGTAGGTAAATTGACGTATCACATTTTTTCGTTGATTACAAAACAAAAACGTAATTTTATGAATTGCAGACAAGAAGACATTAGTTAAAAGTAAATTCTATAATTTAATTAGGATCAGTAAATTATGACCATGTTACAGATATGTTTGTTATAAAATGATATAATTCAATAAATCGAAAGTATTGTTTGAGGTTTGAAGTAGGCTATGTGCCACATGTATTCATTAGTCAAAATTTAAATTTAAATTCTGCCTACACCTTTAGTTTTTTAATAAAAACATACAATTTGGTACCTACGAAGTCGTTTAGAGTTTAAGTTAGACTAGACCACTAGTATAAAAAAATCCAATTCAGTAAGTATGTACGTAAAAGTAGAGTCTATTCGAGGTTTATTGTAGTAAGAGGCCAGTCAACTATGTTGTACAAGTTTTATATTTAGCAGTGTCAATGACTTGGCCAAATGCGTAGTAAATCATTTCAAGCATTTACATTTTATTTTCTATCATCATATAAGGTAAACTTTATCTAATCTGGACTCTATTGCAAAAAGTATAAGTATGACTTTATTCGTTAACTCACTTTTAATTTAGTAGCAAAGCAATAAATCAATTACCTTGAAGGTCGGAGTTAGGTACCGCTTAAGGTTATATTACACAATCAAACGAAGTGATCATCGGAAAGTAAAAAAACGTTGCCAAAATAGTTAAAGGCTTTAGTTTAAAATATTTTCTTATAAAATCACACTTTTTAATGACTTAAGATTCAAAATCGTAAGTAAGTCTAGAACAAACACAAACCTATTCAAATATCAAAAATACGAACGAATACACACTTGCGAAATTTAACATACTTGTTTGGACGCCTTAAACAAAGATCATTATACTAAAATTTGATCCAATTCCAACGATATCAAAATACAGGTTGGATTGAAAACTACTTTTTTCAAAGTCGGTTTAAAACTTGACTGAGTAAAAAACAAAAACAAATCTTATCAGCTTTCATTTTGTATAAGGTCTCATGTCGCTAAGACGCATAGTTATCGATGTATTTATTTTGAAATACCTCAAATTTTCCCCTGGACAAGGGCCAATGAATACGGGCTGGGGCTCTTTTTATGTAAAAAAAACTTTTGCTTCATAACGTGGGTGAGATACAGCTCGTAAGTGTCGTAGGTGAGAACTTTACCAAACATCTGGCCTAATATATTTTTACGTCTTGTTTTAAAAAATATGTGTATAATTTAAATCAAATAATAAAATATTTTATTATAATATAAATTCCTTTTGAGCACAATAAATTCTGCTTTTTATGTCGCAATTTACAATTACTGGCTCACAATCATTATTAAGTAAAGTCAAATGTATTGGCTGAAATCATTCAAGACGGCTATAAACATCGATATGAGTTGCGTAAACTGTATGCAGTTCATCTCAAACTTGTAGCTATAAATTGTCGCTCACACGAGCCTCTCCATCGCAATCAGGATAATAACACTTGGACTTCTTATATTTACACTCGGTGACCCTGACCGTATATTTTGAGTTACCCAAAATATTATCTTCAATGCTACTTGTCGGAAAACACGAAAAGGCTCTTTTTGTCGCAATATACTTTGTTGTTTAAGCACTGCGACGACAGATTTAACAAGGATTACTTTTTGCATTGAGATCGACGATGCGACGGAGAGCACTTTTTTGCTATACCATAATTACTGTACCCCAATCACGAAAAACTATCGACTGCGTAAGCATATCGAGAAATGTCAATTCTTATGAAAATAGGACTAGCGCCCCTGGCGGTGCGTAAAGAAATAACTTTTATTATATGTATTTTTTAAAACACTAAAACCAATTAAGTTTCCTCATTCTTATATTACATTTCATTTAAAGCAAACCATATTTTTATTTAAATTAATTAAGTAAATTAAAACCAAATTATCACATAATCAATATTTAAAATTAAAATATTTAAAGCAAATCAATGTAATATCAATAATAAATATTCTCTTGATAAACCTATATAAAATCTATACATACCTGAATAATATTTACCATGCTAAATTTGAATAATATTTGGCAATTATTCAAATTTAGCATCAAAAACTATCTACAGTCAGATGACAAGTCGTGGAATTGTTTCTTTTAATTGAGTTATTGTTGAGGCAAATATGTCAACTCCTTGATACTTGTCATTGTGACTGCGGCAAGAAAGTGTTGCAGAGATATTTAGTCTTATAAGTGGGCACATAAAAAAGACACTTATGACGTGCACTAAGTCGGGTACATCTCAAACTAATTTCGCTCAAAAGAAAAAAATATATGGATTTTGTCATTTCTCGATACGCACGCAGTTGATTGTTTTTATTTATTTATTTAAAGACTTTATTGCACAAATCATATTGTACAAAGGTGGACTTAATTTAATTTAATGGTTTTTCGTGATTAGTTTACTGATTTCAGTTGCTCTTTTCGTTCCACCATTAACATACACTGTTAAACCATCGACAATTAAGCACTAAACAACGAATTTCAAATATGCTAATGGGATCTAATTAGACATTGTGAAACAGGGCGTAAGTGTTTTATTAAACCTTATTGAAATATTCAATTATATTCCACATTCCCTAGGACAAGAGGAGGCAAAACTATACAAGGATGTTAAGTAGTCATAACAGGTTCGTATTATGAAGAAGTAAAGAGTATGTTTTGAAATCTCTAAGCAATTTTATAGCTATAATGACTTTATTGCTAAGATTGTGAATGTAAAAATCCTTCACAGCTAGCTAAAGAATCATTATATTCTTAAGAGATAAGTAGATAACAGAGACACTGTTGAATGGTAATGATAATATACCATTAAAAATTTGCTAGTTAACAAGTGATACTTTGGATGACGAAATGAAATGAAATCGTTTATTTGCTAAAAACATGGTATTATGCAGATGGTGTTAATTGTGTGGATTAAAAGGGGCAGAACAAATTAATATTTAATAAAATGTGCAAGGGCTTGACTGGTGTAAAAGTAACGGCCTTATTCGAAATGTCCTAGTAAATCCAAGAACTCATACGATATGACGTTCCATATTTGAAATATTCGTATTATATGTGATAATGAAACATGCCCTTAGTCTTCTAGTGTATGTCAATGACAAATCAAATGCGAATCTATTACTTGAACATTCCTTGAATTTAACAAAAAGCGCTCCATTCAAATAAACATTTGAAAGGTACCTATACACCATTTAATGAGATCTATGAGCAAAAACTGTTCGTCTTAACCTTCAAAAGGTTAATCGATCTATCAAAGAGACTCAGGACTCCAGATTCTTGGTATCGTTTGTTCAAAGAATCATGGGTATTGCGAGTACTTACTAGCGTCTCTACAACTTATTAGTCTTAAAAATATATACGTACCTATATATTAAGGCCCGGTTGGGTAATCGATACCTAGTAAAGTCAACTAATGGGTATAATGTCGTTACCAGCGGTTAAATATTTTCAATGAAGCGTGTTTTGAAAAAAAAATACTTTAACCAACGGTAATTAGAATAGCCATTTTGAAATGTTGTTAAGGTATTTTTCTTACAATTATCCACAATGTTTATATTCAACCGCTCGTAACGATATTTGACCATTAGTTGAGTAAACCATCCATCACGCAACTGGCCCTAAGCGATCAAGTCATACTCACAGTTATACACATTTATTGACACATCTACAAAAATGTTCGTAATATAGAATAACTAAAACATAAAAGTAATATAATTTATTTTATCGAAGCTTATGTAAATCATGAGTCCACAATACGAAACATAACTGCTTGGGCATGCGATTAGAATGCATTCGCATGCATTGCAAGCCAATGCATTAGGATATAAAGCATTTTTGCTTTTAACTGTATTTTCATTATATACGACATTAAAACAGGAAACTACTTATAAATATTTTCATTTATTTAGGTATTATCGACACGTGATATTCATGCATCAGTTTTTTATCGGTTTTTGTGCCAATATGGAATGATCTGGTAATGTTCTGCCGGTATACAATGTACTGGCTGAAGATATTCAATTCAATTCAAATATTTTATTTCAGAACAAAATTCCATACAAATTGTTAGTAAAATTGTTTATATTATAGTTAGGTTAGTAAATACAATTTTATAAAAGCATTTTAATAATTTCAGAATAAAAATAATTTTAAATAATAATTACAATCTCAAATCAAAAATTAAAAATTCTAATGTCTAAATACAAAAACATGTCATAAATTCAATTTTAAATCACTTTGTGAGTGCCTATTTCTTTGAGCCGATCAAAAGGGCTGTCTAATGACTAGCAATAGGACACTCGGGCCTTCCCCCACCACCCTCAAGATGGCATTGGAACTGCCGCAAACTCTGCTCATCAGCGAGGCAACTCTCTTGCGAATGATCGCGTAAAATCCGTCAGTGCGTGCCTCAGCAAACATACCCGACGCGCTACAAGATATGGTATATCAGAAAAGCTTATGTCTGGACATTAAGAGGCGGGAAACTCTCGGATCTTTTAAACTGCGGTGGGGAAGCCAAAATTGAGGACCCACCACACTATCTTGCCCAATTTGGAGTTTTTTAAATAACTCCATTGACAAGAGCCTGGCTCTTAAATTTAATGATGGTAATAGAATGTGCATACTACGCTCATCTAAGTTAGTGCATCGCCTTAAAGTATTGCGAATGCATGCCACGCGGTTAATGCCACGTTTTCCTCCAGATCTTAAGGTAATTGTGTCATATACACGCGCTTGGCACTTCCTAATACCCATCACTGTACTTCCTAAATTCTTCGAAAGAATTCTAAGTAAATATAAGGAATGAACTTCTTTGTTACTATAGTTACAGTGTTGTAGGTTGAAGAATAAGATATAAACAAGGAGAAAAAATGATCTTAAAGTATGTTTATGTATTCGAATCGTGAAATTGCTTTTGATTTTATTGTGAACCCTCGCATTTCACTCGATAAAATACCCCGATGTTAGTATTCGTTACAATATTTATTTCTCTTATTTTTATTTTGCAATGGTATTTTCTGTTAATAATTAGGGCTGAAAATTGCAAAAGCAAAGAAATGAAAGATTCTCTATCACGTGATTATTTCTTAACAGCTATGATATAATTGGACACTAAAATGCAGTTTCGGGGTCAAGATGTAGATACATAATACTTGAAATTGCGTGTTTTGGTCAAAATAATCCAAGCAACAGCCGTTACTAATGTAAAACAACCACAGAAGATTGTAAATTTACTACAAAAACAATTTTGAATATTATTTTTGACCTTTGTTAATAATGTCAGGGAGGTATTTTGTGAGAGGATGCACGAGTTAAGATCATACATTTTGCAACTAAGCTAGCTTTAGGAGGTCTAAGGGCAAACAGGCTGGGTCCGCATATTTTAGTTACCGTGGGTAAGTATAATTCTACGGTAGAAAATACCAAGCTAATAGATCTTTATTATTTTAATATATTTTTTCTGAATACGGTACAAAATACCAAACTAACAAATCTTTATTTTTTTATTTTTTTTTCTGAAAACTTTGATTTAATCTCTAATTATTCACGGTTCAATCAGTCAGGTATCAAACGACTCCCGGGAGTCGCATAATAATGGAATTTCTATTGTGTCTTGTTCACACATACTTGACGAGTTAATGCAAAATCTATTGCACTTCTTGGTCTCATACTATACCAGTGATGAAGTAACGAGCACTTGAAAATTTCAACTGACTCTTTCAGCGTCTAATTGGCTGAGTAGTTTTATTCATTTCATGCTTACATCACCCAACGTTAGGTGATGTAAGGTTATATTCCTTTATCCATAAATTTTATTTTACAAACACATTTATAATGTTTACTATCCAATTTTTTTAAGTTATAGAATCGCACTCTTTAAGTGTGAATATTCATTACCAGATGCCGTATTATGAGATATTTAAAAAAATATATATATGGTTTGTTTACTTGATTTAATCATTTTTGAAAAATCAAACCCTGCTACATGTTTTTATTTTGCACTTTCAAGTCAAAAGTATTTGCGTCGCGTGCGCAGTTTAGGTCCTCGATGACCTTAATCGAGTCTAATTATGAGTAGCTCGTAAACTGACAATCGATCTATCGATACTGTTGTGGTCTTGAAAATGCTACTGTCAATGTTAGAGGCAAATCTATTTATTAAGTACAGACAACAGCATGGTAAACACTGCGGCATCTTATGCAATTGTAATAAGAGCTAGTTTGCAACAAATGAACTGAACTTTACCAACAAAAGAAGAAAATTAAACAGTGTAACAAACAAAGTCGATAAAATTTATAATGGATTGCCCTTGATAGTATTATTACTTTTTGGTAATGATTTAATCAACTATTTAGACAGATGTGTAAGTTATTTTATAAATAACTGGCACCGTCAACTATACTTAAGGTATAAATACACGTTCATTTAGATAAGTTTATGCTTGTTTCCTATATTATTTGATCTACACAGAAAGGCAATATCAATTATCTTGACGATAAGAGAAGTTCCCCGCACCTTTAGCCGCAAAATTAATCGAGAAAGGGGACATTAATTTCTAATTAAAAAAACAAAGTAATTAGAAAATTTGAATAAATAACAATGGATAAAACCGGTTCTCCTTTTCAAAAATTACGTTACCTAGGAAAATAGGCAAGTATTCCGGTATGTCATAATAAGATTTAACTACTTGCGCCCAATTGTATCAAGATTAAATTTTGCGAAACTATCGACAATACTCGTATAATTGTGTGCGCTAGCCAAGATGATAATGCGAATCCACTAATTGTCAGTAAATGGCGGCGGCTAGCATGCGCGTGCGGTGCAATTCTATTACATCACCAAGAGTTTGCCAAAAGTGAGAGGTCTTTTTACCATCTGTACTTTACAATCGCACGTTGAAAAATCCAAAAACACAATACTAAGCAGATCTGTCTATGAATTTATCAGATATCAGACATATTTTTGTTTATTTTTAACGTAACACATTCCAAAAATAAACGATTGATTTAATGTTTTAAAACTATGTGTTCGTTTAAGCTATTATATATTCTGTGGTTAAATGCCCAATTTCTTCATCGATAGTAAAAACTACCTTTTATAATCACCATTGGTTAAGGTATTTTTTCTTCAAAACACACACAATCGCAAATATTCAACCGCTGCTCGTAACTTCACCACTACTATTAATGAAGAAATTGGGCCTAAGGGTGTAAAATAAGAAATTATGGTCTCCACTGTCATAAAACTAATTACTTGCAAAATAATTAAAAGCTACTTTTGAATATAGGTAGTGTAGAGTTTTAGCTACGATCACAGGGAACAGTTTACAATAACGCCATTAATTTCATCTTTGATCATTTTATTCATACCTACCGAATAAAAGATAGCGACACACCTAATCTATTTATGCACGTTACTTTAGTTAAAATGTCTGCGGTATTTTAATTAAAATACGTCAATACCACCACAATACCATTACATTGATTAGGTACCTACCAATAAGTTTTTCATTCAAATGCAGCTCCGTAATACATTAAAAATGTCTCAAGAAATTAGATTCTTTGCTATTTTAATTATTTTTACTGTATGTTAATCCAGTAATCTAGTTACATGCGTGGAAAACAACTGTGGAAAATAACTACTATTTAATAAAGATCAACGAAGTTAGCAGCCATTGGAAGTAATTAGCTTTATCAAACGTTAAGGTACTAACTCAACGAATGAGGATAACCTAAAAACTCAATTAGGCATTGAAACAAGGTAGAGGCAGTAGTATTATGTACTATCTTTGGATGTATAATACCGATTTTATTAGTCTGCAGAACGATTCTTAGTTAGCAATTTATTTTACCTTATTTAATCCACAACTAACCATTCTTTTTATTTTTGCACAAAGATTAAGTTTCGTGAAATTAAATAGATTTTGATTTTAAATCTTGTTTTATAAACGTATATACTACTTAACTAATTTTTACCTACAGATAACTCTATTATTTTTTTTATATTAATTTTATTTGTTTTTTTTTAGTCCTTTTGCCTATATTTTTTGGTAAATTAAAAAAAATATATTGGTATTTAGTGAATACTTAAATGTGTTCACAATTTCAGTAAATTCTAGGAAACGTTACATACAATCTATATATACATATAATAATAAGACTGTAAAAGATCGATTTCTGTACATTGAAGATTTTTATGAAAAATTGTTACAGGGGGTCTTAATTACCGTAATAGAAGCCAAAACAACAATTTTTAAAATTTTTGTCTGTCTGTCTGTCTGTCTGTCTGTCTGTCTGTCTGTCTGTTTGTCCGGGCTAATCTCAGAATCTACTGGACCGATTTTGATGGGGCTTTTTTTATTTGACTCAGCATCACTTGGAGAGTAAACTAGGATAGAAATAATCACGCCAATAGACTTAGGGGGTAGGCAGAAAATATATATATATAAAAGAAAGTCGTGTTTGTTAAAACACTTATAACTTGAGAACGGCTGAACCGATTTGGCTGAAAGTTGGTGGGGTGGTAGCTTAGAATCAGTAAAAGCATATAGGATACTTTTTGTCCCGCTAGACGGGGCCGGGGCTGGGGTAGCACGGGACCGGGACGAAACGGTGGGGAGGTAGCTTAGTACCAGGAGAAGGACATAAGATACTGCATATAGGATACTTTTTGTCCCGCTAGACGGGGCCGGGGCTGGGGTAGCACGGGACCGGGACAAAACGGTGGGGAGGTAGCTTAGTACCAGGAGAAGGACATAGGCTTTTTATCCCGTTCGATGGGGCCGGGGCTAAGGCGGGACGGGGCCGAGGCGAAACAATTTAAAATAAATGTGGGTGGAAATGAATCTGTAAAGTGTTTTAATTCAATGTGTAGTGTTTCCTCCATATTGGTTTGTATAAATCAAATGAATATTTGGTACTTTATGGTACTTGCCAAAGTATAACAAAACAGTGCCATGAAAAAATTTATATTTAGATCCATTTTTTCCACACAACAAAGTAAAATGTTAGTAAAGTAGTAGTTTTTTTTGTGGCAAAGTAGTAGTTAAAAGTAAAGTAACCATATTATCCTATCAAACAAAGAAATTCCTAATCGAAATACAAATTGTGAACGTCCAAATAATCGGTATGGTCATAATAATTGATCATCTTTGATGTACCTACTACTTGCTTCTTATTGTTGTAATATGGCCAATTTCAATGATAAGTGAGTACTAAAATGTACTATATAAATACTTTATATCTTGCGTACTTATAAGTACTTATACTTAAGTATCTTATTTGTAAAATCATAAGCCTATAAATTAAAAATTCTATCCAAAGTCACTATTCCACGCGGACGAAGTCGCGGGCACAGCTAGTCTTTAATAACAGGCCTAGCTCAAAAGTCGAAATAATCCGAACGTAAAGTACAAAAATTACGTCTTTACCTATAAAGTGGAAAAAATACGAAATGTGGCACTAATCAATTTTAAACGGATATTGCATATCAGAGGCTATACAATTCATACGTAATAAAAATGCACCAAACATACATTTGCATAACAAAACAAACAAAAAAATGAAATGTCTGCAACGCGTTCACTTTTTAAAATGACGTATTATAGTGTAGTAGTAAGTATACGTTCTCGAAATTAAATAGTAAAAAGCCTGTTACGCCACCTGCTGAGTAATTTCCTGATTTATAGCTTACAATATGTTTTTTTTTTGTGAGTATGACACGACGTAACAAAATAAGCCAGTTCATCAATTGAACAAATCACGAACTTTTAAAAATATGTCAGGCTTCAAATCATAATCTCTCTTTAAGAATTAAAATACTTTCAAAGCATTTTTTTACAGTATAATATTTTTTAATTTTGCACGGTAATTATTATTTTTGTGTATTATTGCTTATAGGTACTGCACGTTGACGTTATTGGTTTGTTTTTGATCAAACATAATTAAAACTACCGGTTTAGCCTTTTCAGAGATTTTCCCAAGTACCTAAGTAAGTAAGTAAAAAACGTATCATTTTAAAAGATATATTGAAATGGTAGGTACTATGGTAAATGGTATGGTATGGTAGTAATGGTAGGTATATTTAACATTCGTTCACATTACCCATAATCTGTAACACGCTGTATACACAAGTGTGAAAATGTGATTCGCAACGCAATCTAAGCTAGTGCACACATAATAAAAATGCGTCAAATTTTTCGGCTTTACCCCGCAATAGCTGTTAAATTTTTGACATAGGTATTATGTTATTCCATTGGCCATTAATAGTTGACACACAGTGATACTTTTATTAGATCCCTGAGCATTGCAACCAACGATCGTAAGTGTTTTCATCATATTATAATCCTATATTTACAGTTAGCCGCCTGTTACTTATCTAATGAGTACTCTCACCTCATCTTTGATTAAAACTTTGTACGACTTTAGGATTCTTATTTAAAGATCTGTGGTGTCTACAAATTGACATGTGACAACAAATTTGTATTCAGTAATAACACCTACTCAATGTTTATGTGCATGCATAAATTGGAATATAATCTTGTTGATTTTACTTCTATACTATTATATATTCTGTGCTTCTATTAAAAACTGTACACTTGTACTTCTGACAAATCAATCCTTTATATAATTTCAGACTCTCTTTACATAAAGCTACTGTACCTACATTTAGACAAAAACATGCATTACCAATAAAGGCTAAAACAGGGACTGTTTATAAAAAACACAATATTAAAAAAGTGCATTCACAAAATAATTGTTGTAAATTTCATAAATACAAAACAGCTTTGTTCAAATCGTGTACGAAAATTCTCACGTATTTTTCATCGCGGGAAATTATTTTTTGCGCGCGAAAAAGTTTGAACGTCATCACTGGCAAACACGTGTCTTTTAAAAAAAACGTTTAAAAACAAAAAGGACTCACTTTTTTGAATTCCGAATCAGAATCTGGCAGTCAGAATTTTGGTCTGTTTTTGTTTTGTTTACATTCAGAAAAGCACTTTGGATATGAACGTACGAGCGGCGCTCGCGCAACTGGCAGCGGCGCGAGTTGTGACTGCGCAGCGTGACATTGTTCCGATCCATGGATCATAGATCAACGGCTTAAGAATAGGTAAAAAAGGATTGTCAAAATTTATTTGATAGTTGACTTTTTAGCGGTATTCAGTATGTAAACGTAAACTTTAGGTATGTTTTAACCCATCAATTATCGCGATTATTACCACAGCATACGCAATAAATTTAATATGTATATAATTTAAACATGAAAAAAAAATGTTTCCTCAATTAATCGATTAATTTAAAAACTAATTTGTAAGTGAATACTTTTATTTCAAGTAGAAATATGAAGCGCTCATTCACATAGTTTTATGTCTACTTTTACGCTAGGCACTGGTGATCTGACCTTGTCTGTATGTATATATGAAATATGCATTTTGAGTTTTTATACTTATCTTGCACTTTATCTTTATGTAGTACAAGGTCGACATCTATCGTGAATTTGTAATAAGGTCAAATTGTTTTACGAGTAGTTTTTGATTCTAAAAACGACATATTACACTCTTGTGCCAGGTTTTTGAGATTTGAGAACTTCTCACAGAGACAACGGGCGTCAATTATTTTGTGTCAGTTCTGCGTTCAAGTACCTACGATTAAATATTCTTTGCCTCCCCCACCTTATAATTCACGGCATAGCAATTCAAATAATTACATTTAATCTTAACGATGCCTGAAGATTTCTCGTCAAATGCAAGCCTTTAGCACGTGTTCGTTAACTTCTACCTAGTTGATTTTAATTAGTTACAACAAGAGATACTAGTATTTTATTTTACAGCACATTGTACTATGATGTTGATTGAATGTTGAAGTTATTTTCTCTACATTGATTGACATCAAATGACATATTTACTTCTCTACGCACCTGTTTTTAAAATTCGTAAACTAAAACGAGACCATCAATTGTGATTTGTGAACTAAGGCCCTGTTGCGTAGTCGATAGTTAACTCAACTAAAGATTAAATGTCATGTATTTTAATGACTATTTGGACCATTGGTTAGTGTATTGTTTCTTCAAAACACGCACAATCGTAAATATTCAACCGCTGGTTCTATCGATCACGCAACTGGGCCTAAGAGATGAGATATTACTGACAATCAAACACCTTCAAAGAAAGATTGAAATCCTTAAAGGTCTATCACCTTTAACACTATCTCTGCCATGTTTAATCTAGCGAGAAACTTACTCCTTCCAACTCATTCTAAATAGCATATTTTTCAAAATTGATAACTTATGTGTTTAGATTTTATCGCGATGGCAATTTCTTTCGCCAAAGGAAGTATAGGGAGGGGGTTGCGCCTTGACTTTGTTCTTTAATATGCTATATAGTATAGTAGTATAATGGAATACCTACTGTAGAATTAAACATGAAGTCTGTGCAAATAATTTTTCAATGGTTAATTTGCATACTCGTGGCTCATATGTCTTTACTACATACTCAATACTCAATACTTTATTGCTCTATAATGTACATAAAGGTGTTCCAATTTAGGCAATGTGCAGACGATCATTATGGACCCTCTCGGGCGCTGCAAAATAAGTACATAATACACAAAGACATGTTTGTTGTCATATTTTTGGTTAAAAATGGTTTGAATAAAAAAAACAAAGATAATTTCTTAAAGGTCTTTTTAATCCGCTGCGACTGGTGAATGATCGTGTTTAGGGTGTACCACCTTTTTTTCGGTATCATGGGTGCGTTTCCTCAACGGTCCATGTTTCCAGCTTGGTGGATATCCAAGTTTGTCGACATCGTCCCACCATTGCTGCTCTCCGGAACCCCAGATGACGTAAACTAGATTAGTCCCTACGAGTACCACAAATACGGTCCAAAATGCTATGCGCCACTGCCCGATGGTTTGCTGTAAACAAACGAATATGTGAATGCAAATCTGGTTGTCGAGTGCTTTGTCAAGATATCAATATGCTTGACAAACCAATCTAACTATGCAAAATTTTACACCAGTGAGTTATTGCATTTTACAAAATACTATTCAAATAACATGATGATCTCATCTGATTGTGACAAACATTTTCATACTACTACTTCTTTTGTCGGCAAGCCAAATAACAGGGTAGAGCAGCCTAACCTTAAAGTGAAATCTAAAGATAAATAAATAAATGTTATCAAATAATATCAAAAAGGGCGAATACGAAACTGGAAGTGAAACTGTTGAAAAAGGATTTATTTAAGAGTAACTTTTTTAAAAATCTTAATCAACCATAATTATACAGGCTGTCCAGAAAGTTAAGGTCAAGCCGAAACCGGGTGATAGGCTAGGCCATGACAGTCACTAGAAAATATTGATGACGTTGATAACTTGTTAAATTGTCAGGGAGCTGTTTAAAAAATTATATTGTCTATGTTAATAAATAAATAATAAAAATTTAAATCTCGATTTTCCAAAAAATAATGATAGTTTCCTATTTCTATGATGTACGATGTACTTATACAAAGCCACTGTTAAAATATTATCACAAATGATTTGACCTTATACATATAGTATGTACGGACAACAGCACGTCAAGGTAAACACTGCGGTATCTTATGCAGTTGTAATAAGGGCTAGTTTGCAACAAAAGTGGGTAACCTGATGTGCTGGCGACTGTACTAGATATATAAGGTCAATCTCCGTCGAAAATCTGCTCGAATATTATCTGCAAGGCTTTAATACTTACATCAGGGGTCAACAGCCCGACCAGATACGGAGTGATGATCCCAGAAATGGCAGCGATACCATTCACGAAGGCAGAACAAGTACCGGCGTAGTTTGGGGCTATGTCCATAGCGTTTATTTTGACACTGCTGTAGAATCCTCCCATGAATGCCATAGAGGCTATGAAAAGGGCAACGACCTCTGCACGGTTGCAGCCAGAATAAGAAGCCAGGATGATGAAGATAGCTGGTATTGTAGATGCTGAAATAAATAACCTTAGTTATCGTACTTGTCCTGTTAATAGTTATTTTTTTTTTCACGTTAAAATCAGTAAAATAAGCGCAATAGAACAAAGTTTATAAAGGACTTGTTTCACATTATCTAATTAGGTTTCGGTTAGTGCTATTGGCCAGATACTACATATGATAATTATGACGTTCTGTATTAACAATTTTCGTTAATGTGTAGCGCATACTTTTAGATTGTGAAACAGGCCCTAGGCCCTGGACAAGAGGCAATTAGTTGTAAACTTGGATTCAAAATGATTCAGATTTGTTATTAAATACGATTAAATTTATAATATCTTGAAATTCTGTAGTCAAATTAATAAATGAAAAATACTAAACTAAGCAGTAGTATAGTAGATACACAATTATGTATTGTAGTACAATAAAATATGTTTCTACTTATTATGGTATTGTAATAAACGAGTATTTCTACCAAGTGTATAACAGTATGATTCTATTTATATTATTTTTAAATAAGATGTTGCAAATAGGGAAAATTTACAAGTGATTCAGGAAGGAAGAAAGCAAGAGGAAAATTGACAACGGAAGAACTCTTTTGTCTGAGTACAGAATGCGCCTCGCCTCTCAATCACATACTTAGCAGAACTAGTTATAACAAACAGATGTATTTCCTTATGTCAGTAAAATATATAATTTGTAGATATTCTAATTAATTGGTTGCCGTGGAAACTTTGTTCAGTAGTGGACGTCCTTTGACTGATAATGATAATGATTATATCCTTATTTTCCGTAGTTATATAGGTGGTTCGGTTTTAGTTGAAGATATAGACAGCTACGTAGATCACACCATAAGTGTTGCGTTACTTAGAAAACAACATTTTATATCCAAAATATTATGTTTGTTGCTTTTCAAAATACTCTCCTTTATATTTTAAGCATATTTTCAAGCGATTAAACCATATTTTAAAACAGGAGGACCGCAGAATATCTGAAGGCATGGTTTCTACACAGTTTGAACTCTATTACTGCCTCTTCAGAGTTGATAAAAGTACTTAAAACCTCTCGTCAAATCTTTGATTTTGGGAAAAATACAGAAATCACAGGGTGCTAGGTTGGAGCTATGCGCAGGATGGGTGACGAGTTGTACCTACTTTTTCGGAAGCTAAAAATTACTTTGTTTTGTGGTCCGTGTGTGCAAAGGCGTTGATGTAGGAGAACGCGGTTTTTAGGTCGTCTTTCACGAACTTTAACTTTGTCTCATAGGAAATTCGTCATGTAAAGAATCTTGACCACTCTTAATTTAACAAACCATCGCCTCACGGTGCTCAAACAGGGTGCTTCTCTCCAAAAGCATTTTGAAGACGAGCGGCACAGTTTTGCGGAGAGAGAACTTAAAAATCTTAAATAATTACCGCTCTAAAATATTTTCGATGTAATTCCATTTTCGTTGCGTACTCAGAACTTTGTGTGACAAAAAACAATTGACAAATCATTTCCCGCCAATCGTATTTTTTTTATTACAAAGAAGGTTGCAACGTTTGAAAAAATATAACATTCGAAATTCAAATAGATCCTATTAGCTAGAAGTGCAAATAACTCAAACAGTCTATTAAACCTATTTTAGCAATTACACTGTTTTGTCACTTTCTGTTATATGATGACAGCACCAAGAAAAAATGAGACAAAACAGTGTAATAGTTAAAACAGGTTTATTAGAGTGTTTGCGTTTTTATGAATAAGAGGGTAAGTGTGCCCCATGTATAAGGTTCTATGGTCCTACGTCCTATATATAGGCTGACTATTGCAGATCAAGAAGTTTTTTTTTTCAAATAGTAGACACCTACGTCTACTATCAATATTTTGTACTTTAGTTATACAGCCTTTACTTAGCGTAGAACGCATGCGTTGCTTGCGGACTGCGGTGCGGTGACGCAGTGCAGAACTCATCAATCACATTACAGCTATTTCCCCAAGGGAAACACACTTTTATATTAAAGAAAACAAAATTGGGGCACAAGATCTGAGAGAATGGTTTCCGAATATTCGAGAATCGTTGAACCAATACAAATATAATGCCATTTTTATATATTAGAATAGTTTGATACGGGATTGCTACCATGTTCATGAGCTTCCGATATTTCGGCACTGTTGCAAGCGCAATGATCACGGAGTAACTATGAAATAAATATCGGAAATATCGGAAGCTCATAAATACTAAGGTACATGGTAGCAATCCCGTATCTAAGTATTCTAATGTTAGTGACCATGAAAGTTTAAAACATTTTTATACTAGTTTAAGTAAAGTAAGACAGGTACTTACAGATTGTGGTGTACAACTTCCTTCCTGTAGTGATACTGTGCCACCTTTTTTTGATACAGAGGTCGCAAATATAAGCAAACACGAACGAAAAGACGTACATAGCCATGTATGGCAGAGCCGACATTAGGCCTGTTTCTTTGATATTGAATTTCAGGACATCTGAGAAGTATTTAGGAAGATCTGTGATCATTGTGAAGTATCCCCAGTCATGACCAACCTGGAACAGAAAAAAAACCTAATGTGTTATTTATTTCTTATGTGTTGATTTACGGCCTGATCCACACTTTCTTAATATGATCTGGTTAGCGTTATCTGCTAGATACTCCATACCAGATGACATTCATTATATTTTATAATTAGTCGTTGGTTAGTGCCTATTTCTCGATGGTGTAACAGGCCCTTAGTGTAAATAAAAATTGACAATGTAAAAAATGTGGAGAACATGCTTTTTGTACATTAAAACTAGAGCCTTTTTCCTTGCAAGTGGCAATGACTCAGAGCACATAGTTTGCGAACGCATTTGTTTTAGGCGAATGTTATTTATCAACACTCCTATTCTTCTAATAAATACCTACCTTGATAAAGTACCAAGATATCTGACACACATATTTTTTTTATAATAACGAAACTTACCTTACTTCTCAAAAATAAGAAAGTACATAAGATACCTCATTTAAAAAAGTTGGAATCGAGATAGCTACCAGGTATTTTTAACAATCGACTTCTCATATTTTAAAAGTGAGTATCAACATCTATGGTAGTGACCATTTAACGTTTCAAACACTAGGTACACGTTTTTTGACACAGTGCATTACTTTTTATTAGAGATGTACCGACTAGTCGCCGACTAGTCGGTAAAGCCGACTAGTCGGCCATTTTTGTAGTCGGCGACTAGTCGGCGATTAGTCGGCTAAATCCGCCGACTAGTCGGCCAACTTCTGACTCATGTTAATATGCTTAAAAAATTGAGTGATTGAAATGAAATTGTATCTTTACTCTTGTTATTATAAGATTATTCTTTACAATACAAGTTTCAGTTTACAATACAATTTAATAATTGGTAGAAAATTTAAATAGGAACTCTTCCTTTAGTCTTTTATAAAATAACAAAATATAGGTTAAAGCAAATAATCCTTGGTAATAAGTAGGTTCATTTATAACATAAAAAATAGGAACTCTTCCTTTGACATCCCAAAGTTATTCAATCTCGAAATTAATAAAGATTAATAAGAACCTAGTTGAAGCATCAGTTGTGAATGTTTGCTCGTAGTATTTGCCTTTTTCCCCTGACCACCACGAGAAATAACTGCTTGACACTGATTGCACTTCACTTTACTGCTATCTTCTCCCTCCAATTCGTAAAAAAAAACCGAATGCGTGTTTTTTTTTTCGACATGACGCAAACAATCTTATTTAGTTAATTTCACTATTAATTCAATTATTTGCACTGTGTTAGCTTAGTAATTGAACGTTATATATTCTTTATTTCATTAAACACCAATAAAACACACAGTGTGAGGAGAACCCACTTACTTATTTGCTTATGATTGTCGATGTATAAAATTTGAAAATTAAAATGTAGATTCGTTATTGGCTGTAAGTTTAGTTACACGGTAATATAATAACTAATAAATAACTAGAGCTGTGAATCTTGTAATATAAAAAAAAATATCGTCGTCACCCGGATTTTACCGAAAGTAATGATCGGCCTGGCCGACTAGTCGGCTAGTCGGCTAGTCGGCCAAAGTCATAGTCGGCACATCTCTACTTTTTATCAAAAGCGTTATAATGGCAAAACCAAATGGATATGGTGCGTTGGAAAATAGTATGTTAAAAATACTTATACGTACCGCAGCCAATACCAAGACCCACAAAGGTCCAGAACTCAGGATAGCTCTAAACGGCACAGGATCCAGCTTTTTGTGGAGACCAGATGCAGCCACATTTTTGTTCAAGTAGAGGCGTTCTTCGTCCGATATGAATGGGTGTTCATTTGGTGTGCTGTAGCAAAGCACCATCTGCAAAAATAATATAATAGCCTACTTTTGGGTTCTTTTACACAATTACTATATCACTAGTAAGTCGAAGATATGTGCCCATTAACACAACTTTTGTTTTTTATTTAAATAATAAGTTGAAGTTACTTTTTTTTTGTTTTTTTTTTTGTTTCATTTTGTCATCCACAATCATGAGCAAGTTTTCGTTTGCTAGATATACCGATATCAATGTTTCCGATTGAGCGAACAAAGTACTTACTTTTTATCAAAACCGATTCAATCTAATACATCAAAAATATCTTCTGATGTCAACTTTACATAACTTTACCATTTAATCCTTAAATTCAACAAATACTCACCCAAAACAAGAACCATATTATTCCCAATCCACCGAAAAAGTAAAACACATTCGCCCAATCACCGTTGTCTGATAAGAATATCCCTGACATATAGGGTCCGAATATATTTCCCACTTGGGCCCCTCCAAATATCATGGCTCCAAAGCGTGATCTTTCCGAAGGTGGTACCCATCTAGCAAGCAAAAGAACAAAGGCGGGAGTGACAGGACCCTGTAAAATATAACAGATTTACAAATATTATGTTATCATGACCTTATGTAAAATAAATAAGGCTCAATATGTACCCTGAGATTATCTAAATATAACACACCCGAGTTTTAATGAGCTTATACGTTTAGTAGGCAATACGATTATTTCTAATCTGATAGAGTTTAACACTTGTATCTTCAACAGATACTTTTAAGTCAAGGTCACTTATTATTCTACACACTCTTTTTAATACAAATTTAAAGCAAAAAATTAACAAATCAGTCTATATTTTCGGCAGTAATGATGTTTTTAATCGAAGGTTGAAAACTTTGAAATGGTGACTTACTTCTCCAAAACCTTCAATGACTCTGATGATAAATAAGCCTTTAGCACCTCCAATCGTTACAGCCCAGGGTGTCAACACTGTTGCAATAGAAGTTGACAGCAAGCCAAATCCGAGGGTCCATTTGCCTCCAAATTTCTCAGCTAAAAGACCACCAGGAAGGTGGGTGAGTACATAGCCATAGTAAAAGGCACTCAGTAGCAGACCTTGGGTTGCTTCATCCCAATCGTAACGTTCACGAAGCTGAAATAGTAAGTGATCCATAATTTGAACGCAGGAGTTGAAATAGTGCCAGATAAGTACCTAATGTTTAGTTTGATGTCAAGGAGCCCTAGTATTTACTGGGGCTAGATCATAAAAAAATAGGTTTGATTATAAAGTGATGATAATGCTGGTAATATCGAGGAGTTAAACCTACTCACAATTTTATGACCAGTACTACCAGATCATATTATAACGTAGTACCAATATTTTACTCACTTTACGATCTCACCGAATCTGATTAGGATGTCAATAGGTTTAAAAAATGTCAATACATTCAAACGTAATAAAATATTTTACTATTTTTGCGAACGGTCATTTTGATTAATAATTGTTATATTTAAAAATTTGTCTTTTACTTGTATTGCCTCTATCTCTTACCGACTCAAAAACAATTGTTTCGTTGCTTGTATTATTAGAAGTCACAGAATCAGCAGGGTCAGGGCAAGTTTCTCCAATGATGTGTTCCGTAGGGCCTACATGGGTAACCATCTGGGTAATGGTCATCGACAAACAGACGCGCATGGTGAACGAGTTCGCCAGGGCAAATAGGCCCATGAGGCCCAGGACATAGCGCTGGGGTATGAAGATCACTAAAAACAAAAAAGAGAAAGGATTCATTGAAGTTAAAAATGATTTCATTAACGTTATCCTTAAAGACAAGGTTACACGAACATGGTTCTGCAGTTTAAGCAATTACTATTCATTGATTTAAACACCTTTCAGATTTATTTCGCGCAATGCAAATTAATTATTAAAATTAAATCCGTATTTTTTTTTTATTCAAGGACACACGGACATCGAAAAACTTGCTTATCATTTCAGAAAACTTCAACAAATAGTAAAGCTAATTTTTTGACTAAATCTTATTAAGAAGAATATGAAATCGGTTTAACAGTTAGCTAAATTCTATTACCAACCTCGATTCAAAACGCGCCGCCACCCTGTGAGCACCATATTTCTTGATCTATAGAAAAGCAACGACAATTTGTCGTCGCTAGCCAATATCAAACATTGAGCATCAGCTCAGGTCAGGTATCAACCTAACATCTAAACGTCGCTGCACTACTTCAAATTTCAAATAAGATAAAAAATATTAAGAACTATCTATTAGCACGCGTCAAGAGGAAAATTCTTACGTATTGACAGCTGAACATGCGCAAGACTTTTGGAGGACCCGATAAGAGCGTCTCAGATAAAGTAAGATATCTCGGAAAAATAAGTAGTGTCTTATTGTTAAGATTGACATGAATCAGATACCTAGTTATCTTACCGCGTGCAGTGTGGTGTGATAACATTGTATTACGCCACTGCCGCATTCGCATGCGGCATGTGACGTTGACATATGTCTCGCTCTAACATACCTAGATGTGATAGTTGCATCCTTATCGGGATCGATATTCCGCATCGCTGCCGTATGCGAATGTTGGTGTACTAACGGCGTTATATTTCCTACAATTTCGCTTTCGAAATTACTTAACTATTCCTACCTATTTATGCATTGACCTAATCCTTGTAACTAGAAACAATTTAGAGAAAGTCTGCTACAAATCAATTTACGAGTTTGCAATGAGGATAATGCACTAGCTCTTACTGCTACTCCACACAATAGATGACTAGTGATCCCGATTAACTTCGGTTTCCTTCCAATGTACTATTTGGGGAAAAGACAAATCAAACAAAATAAAAACCGGCCAAGTGCGAGTCGGACTAGCGCATTGCAGGCATACGGAAATCGTAAAGCGGTTAACACGATACATCTTCCTACCAAGTTTCAACTGTGTAATGAGTTTCAGAATACAGACAGACAGACAGATAGACTTGACAAAACTATAAGGGTTCCTTTTTCCATTCTATTTAGCTACGAAACCCTAAAAATTGTGAAAATCCACCTATTCTCGAGTTACAAGTCTATTTTATAATTTCATAATCAGTTCTAGTTAGCATTGTATGCCTGATACTTCATACAAAATGACATTATATATTTGAATTGCTCGATGGATAGTGCTCTTATGGTGAAAAAGGCTCTTAGTGGTGTTAGTTACACCACTAAGGACTTAAGGTATATAAAAAAGAGATAGAAAATTATGTTTATACCTTTGCGGCAATATCTTAAGATAGGTCAGAACAGTACAGTGTTCTCACGGAGTAAAGAAAGGGCACTTTTCACAATGTTGTAATGGTTAGGGTTCTTGATGTCTGACACAAAATAATTGAAATGCATTTGAGTAACTTAACATGAGACAATTTATTTTTTAAATCCAAGTGACACAAACAATTGCTGCACAATCCAATTATAGTATCAGTTCGGTGGTAAAGTAAACATCCTAAAGATGACCATGACTGGTGAGATGAGCAGGACAGGTTTATACATACGGCCGAAGATAATTTCCTTTGCTTATGCGCAATAATAGTAATAGTTAATAATGTGACCCAAGGCCTGGTGTATCAATTTCACACCACAATAAAGGGCGTTTCCTCATGCCCGTGACCCGTTAGACACACACACAAAACTTTATTCAGGTAACACAACGTTTATAAACAAACGAATTAACCTCGGATTGATTGGATTTCGGTAATTATATTTTTAATGTCTTGATTCGCACCGAAAATCTCAAGAACAAAGCCCATCAAAAACTTTTTCTCGAGTCACCCTCAGAAAATCTCATAAATTAATACAGAGTGCAAACTTCCTATATACGTTTTACGGACAACTAGCGCCATCTGTAAAATGGTACCGTAAGATCATTACATTATCCCCCCCTCTCAATTTTGAATCCAAGATGGATTCAGAAAAGCCGTTTTATATCAGACGAATGCCACTTACCCAAGGATTTGCCTCTGAAGTTTTTAAGCATATAAACATCCGCAGACAGTTTATCCGCAATAATCGCTTTTTCAAATTTTGGAGCCAATTTTGACATAAAGTTTTTGTCAGCATTTGACTGGAATTTTGTACGCTTCCAAACAATATCACCAACTTTATAATCGCACGTTCGACGGCGTTTATTGTAATACTTGCAATTAATTTCATATGCTTTTCTTAGTCTTGCTTTAACATCTTCGTAAACTTCATTTCTAAGCTTTAGGTTCCGTTCGAATTTATCTCTATCAAATATCACAGATTCACCAGGATCCAGATTGTGAGGTTTATTTCTGTAAGTGGTTACTTCTCTTCCGAAAAACAAGTATGAAGGCGTTTTTCCTGTAACTTCATGAACTGAAGTTCTTATGGCATGAGCTATGTGGGGTATGTACTTGTCCCATTCTTTATGATTGTCTTCAATATATGAAGCTACTGCTGTGCCAATTACTTTGTTAACGCGTTCGGTGGGATTAGCTTGAGGATGGTAGAATGGTGTGTACCACACCTCCACGCCATAACTCGCTAACAGATCTGTGAATTCTTTAGAGACAAATTGTTTACCATTATCACATATGACAATCTTTGGTGTGCCGTATACTAGAAAAATCTGTTCTTCAAGGATTTTTGTTATGTTTGATGCCTTACCATTTCTTAACGGATACAAAAAACAAAATTTACTAAACCAACAGGATACCACCAACAACATGCTGTTTCCATGCTTAGAGCGCGGAAAAGGTCCCATCAAATCCATTGACACCATCTGAAAAGGTTCTGATACTTCTCTATGTTTTCCCATCAGCCCTGATGGGCTCATTTGTATGCTTTTGTGTTTAGCACATGTCTCGCATTTCCTTACATATGATTTTACATCTTGTATCAATGATGGCCAATAATATCTTTGCCGTACTCTATTAATGGTTTTTTTAATACCCAAATGTCCTGAAGTCGGTTGATCATGACATTCCTGAAGTACTTTTAACCTTAGTTTTTCAGGCACTACTAACTTCCAGTCATCATTTTCATCTGGAAACTGTTTTAGCTTTAGGTATTTCCAAAGCCGCTCCTGTGACATCTGCCAATCGCTATGAATTTCTGATTTGTGTGATAAGGATTGTTCGATGTTCTGATACCATTGGTCTTTGTCTTCATCAGTTATTTCTATAAGGTCTATATCTTCTGGAGTAGCTCTCGATAATGCATCAGGCACAATATTTTCTTTACCTTTTCTATGCACAATTTCATAATCATATTGCTGAAGGCTCATAGCCCACCGGGCCAGACGACCGTGGGGATCCTTATTTTTATATAACCATTGTAATGCACTATGGTCAGAAATAACTTTAAAATGGCTTCCTTCTACATAAGGGCGAAACTGCTCGATAGCATGTAGTACACTTAATAACTCTCTTTCAGACGCCGAGAATTTGCATTCACGATCTGTAAGTTTACGACTAGTGAAAGCAATAGGTTTTTCAACTCCATCAAACTCCTGTACTAAAACCGCACTAATCCCTTTATTCGACGCGTCCGTTTGTATCGAAAAAGATTTAGAATAATCTGGAACACATAAAACAGGAGTCGATGTTAAGGCAGTTTTTAGATCTACGAATGACTTTTCTGCATCAGAAGTCCAATCGATCAATTTGCCTTTCTTGTTGCCCTTGGTTAGATCATGCAATGGAGCTGCAACGGTCGAAAAATTTTCTACAAAACGCCTGTACCAACTGACCATACCCAGGAATCTTCTTAAATCTGTAAGATTGTTAGGTCTCGGGTAGTTAATGATAGCCTCCACTTTTCCAGGATCCGTTCTCAAACCTTTTTTGTCTACAATATAGCCCAAATACTTCAAGGATGGTCGAGCAAATTTACACTTTTCCAAATTGATAGTTAAACCGGCTACTTTAATCTGTTCTTTGACGTACTTCAAGGCTGAAATATGAGCCTTGAAGCTGTCATTACAGATTACAATGTCATCTAAATACGAAAAGATCTGTCCTTCACACAGAGGATTAAACAAGCGATCCATCAACCGTTGCTGAGTTTGGGAAGCATTTACCAACCCAAATGGCATAACCGTAAATTGGTACAGTCCTTTACCAGCTAAACCAAATGCCGTTTTCTCTTTGCTAGCGTTGTCCAGTGGGATTTGCCAAAATGCTGAGCGAAGGTCCAGCGTAGTTAAATATTTAGCATTCTTTAGAGAATCCAAGATAGTGGTAACTCTTGGCAACGGATAAGAATCTTTCTTTGTGAGTTTGTTTAACTGCCGACTATCTAAACACAATCTTTTTTTACCCGATGCCTTTTTAACTAATAAAACTGGCGAACGCCAAGAGCTATATGATGGTTCAATTACCCCTAGTTGTAACATTTCCTCAATTTCAATCTCTATTTCTCTCATAATAGGTGGCGCGAAAGGATATTGTCTTTGATTAACGGGCAAATGGTCACCAGTATCTATACGATGTGATAGCAAGTTAGTCCTTCCCAAACCACATCCTACATCATTTCTAAATTCTTCTATAATATTATCTAACTCTTTTCTCTGTGTTATTGTTAGATCTTCTCTTGACACAACCGAGCTTGGTGTTGATGTATCAGCACAATCAACTTTTTTTAGAACAAATATATCCGAAAAGAAATCTGCTGTGTAGGACGGATTGTCACTGATAGTCAGATTAAATGACTCAAAAAAACTCATGCCCAAGATGATGTTATGTTTTAAATTTTCCATCACATAAAACGGTACAACTTTATATTTTCCAGTAAATTCGATAGGTAAATGGATCATCGCATTAATAGAGTGAAATGTTCCGTCCGCTGTAGATACATTTTCCACACTAATCTGGTGAATCTGAAAGCCTTTCCGCGACAAGTTATCCGCAAAATGTTTTGAGATAACCGATACAGTGGCACCAGAATCCAGTATCCCTAGAGTGATTTTTGATTACGGAAGAGAACTGGCAGTTGTTCCTTCCAAGTTTCCGTTTCCCGATTTACTACTATCATAGGCCTTATTACATGTACAATTCTTAGTTGTTATACCAAATTTGCCACACTTATAGCAAAATAGTAGATTGTTATACAAGGGGAGAAAGCGACTCATTTCACTCGAGATGTTTCTGGCGCTCGAACGAAGTGAGAGCGCCAATAATTCGAGAGTGAAATGGTACTTTCACCCGAGTTAAACATACTATTTTTCATTTCGACTGTGAGGAAAAACATTAAATTTACAATAGTGGTTGTAGACGTCATTGTGAGGTTATTATGTAGTTCAGCGAGAAAGGAAAACTCAAGTTTTTGCACAAAAAGACAGTTGATCTGTACTACAAACATCAAACATGATTAAAAAGAGTAACGGCACGAATACATGAAAACAGAGTAAGAAAAAGCAGACGATACGAAATAATTAAAATCCTTGTAAAAAATATCGATCGAATTTTCCCCACAGATAATACACATGTTTTTCAATGTATAGCTAAGCAAAAATATTTATTATTTTTATAATATGATATGACTCAATTATCTTTGACCCCAGCTTTGACTGCATGCCTTGAATCTATACCATGCCAATTAAAACTAAATTACTTTCCACCCTAGGGATGGATAAGCTATTTTCCACCCGGCTATCTACACAGGAAAGTGCTATTTTCCGAACAGGAGAGATGAAAAATTCTTTGTTTTGGAATGTTGCATTCCCTAAAAACATGTCCTACACCTCTACAATTCCAACATTTCACTTCTCTAGCCTTGGAGTTTTCAAACTGGCGTCTATTTTGGCTTTGATAACTTATGGCATTAATCTGATGAGTTCCTTGATAAGCGAGATCTAGTTCCAATGAATGAGTTTTGATCGATGGTTCTTTGAAGTTGTCACAATTAATTTTAGTGCGTTCTACCACTCTTAGCACGACTGACAAATCTAACAAGGTATTGAAAGATTCTCTGCATACTGCTTTCTGAAAATATGGCTGTAAGTTTTTTAATATTATAGAAACCTTTTGTTTTTCTGATATCTTTTCTGGCAATCTGTTAAACATGTTTTGCCTGACTGCTAAGTAGATAGTAACACTTTCCTGACTGCTTTGGGTGCGATTTTTAATTTCTTGTAATAGTTCATCCTGATAATAAGGTGATTGAAAAATTTCGAGCAGTAGTGACACTAATTCCTCCCAAGTACTAACGTTACCTCTGTCGGCCCTAAACCATATGAGTGTCTCACCTTCAAAAAGATCAATGGCGTATCTAAATAAATCTTCATCACAAGCATTCCTTGCCTCTTTTAATTCGTTTATACGCTCTAGAAAAGAATTGATGCTAGTGTCACCCCTAGCCGTGAATTTGATTCCCCAGTCCTTAATCGGCACTAGTTTTCTATTAGGACCTTCAACGTCTATGGTAGATGTCTTTAACAAAGGTTTCCTAGAAGATTTTATGAAATCATAGTATTTTGACTGATCAATAATCGCATTTTCTTTAACATCAATACTCGTTGCCGCGAGCTCGTGAGATCGATTTTCAATACGTTTGATTTCCAATTCCTTATCAAAGACAATATCATCTTCTAGGTTATCTATGATTTTGTGGGCATTATCCCCTAACGACTTGTACAAAATGTCCCTATCTTTATCCGATAATTCTAAAGCATCATCATCTTCTACTTTGATAAGGGAATTTAACGTACTTATGGCATTCTGAATGTTCGTTAACAGTGTCGTGTGCCTGTCTACATGAGCGCTTTCTGAGGGTACTATGCGATTTGTGCGTTTTAATAAATGTGCCAAGCGAGATGAAATTCTCTTAATGGTAGTGTTATCTGGCTTCGATTTTGCCTCATTTAAGTTTACCAAGGCGACTTCATACTTGGATTCACAAATTACAATTTCAGATAATGGATTATTTAAACTATCTGGGAACGGGGTCGGGTCCTAGTCTGGGATGCAACTTGTGTCGATACTTTGGCCTCCTCCCATCTCAGTGAAGTGTCGTAAATTCCAAGCGTCGCAAGTACGTCTCACTTGCAAGTGATTAATATGTAGATATATTTGCGCTGTTTGGCGGTGAAACGTTTGAGCCGTGGGACTTTCTGCTTAATTTCTGTTTAGAAAAATTTCGCCAAAACTAAATTCTGTTAAAGCCAATAATAAAGCTGTATGGTTTCTAGCTCAAAGAATTAGAATAGCTATCCAACGCGGCAACGCAGCCAGTATTAGCCTCCTTGCCACAAGGAAATGGTTTCCTTTTTGAATAGGTTCGTCTTATTTTTTATGTTGTATATTAATAAAATTATTTTTAGTTAGTTTTTATAGTTATTTAAAAAGAAACTACTGTAATTTACACAACACTCTCTACAGAGTCAAGGAAAAGAGCTCAGCACATATTATATTCTCCAATTAAAATAACTAATAGTAAATATTATAACTAATGTGTACTAAGTTAATTTTTATCATAATTCTACGATTAAAATTTTGTTTGTGACAAGAAAAGTATTTTTTAACTACAGGTATACATCTGAATCGTTTTTTTAAATCTATTGGTGCCATATAAACACGTCTAAATTGCCGCAAAACACACTAAAGGATCATCTTTAAATAAAATTCACAACTCAAATAACCAACATTTTATGTACACTTACAGACTATTACGTATTTTACAATAAATTAAGTCTTACAAATACAAATCAGCCTACAAAATGCTCAGTTCTTTTCTTTCTTTTCAACATTATCTACTTTTTGTTCTTCAGAATCTGGTGTTCTCTTTGGTAGGGGTCCGTGTGTCCATTCGGTGGGATATCCATGTTTCTTGATATCGTCCCACCATTCCTGTTCTCCTTTGGCAAAGCAGATGTAGATAGCGTTTGTCACTACCAGCACGCCGAAACACACCCAGAATGCTACCCGCCATTGCTTTAGAGTTGACTGTGGAAGAAAGTAGGTATATTTAATTAGTTTTTGTTTTAATGGTGTCTTAAATTCGTTGGTATCTCGGTCAAATTCTCAACTAACTTCCCCACGGAACGCATTATACTATCCTTGATGAACTGAAAATAAATTTGCAAACAAGCAGAGAAAGTATTTTTTTGAACTGAATCGATAGGTACGGTCGAGGTCTATCGTGTCTGACCACTATTCAAATAAAATCGCTAGCGCACACGGCACAAGAACGGGCATCACTTTACCAAAAGTGAAAAAGTTTTTTGTCAAAAAAGTTAATGTTTAGGTTCATTTAATAAAACATCAAATATTTTTTTTTAAATCAAGACATACGAGGATAGTCTGTTAATCAAAATATCTCAAACATTGCTAAAAATTTCAAAAATCGGACAACGTTTAAAAGGGTGACATCATTATCAATTTTTGTATGGGAGCTCGGGTTACAAAATCCTCTTTTAAGATGGTAAGACGCGAAAGACTGCGTAACCTAAGTTTTAATGCTTAAATTACCAACTTATCCTTGATAGTAGATCTGCCACTGTTTTGTGTAAACTCTACACCAATTTATTCATAATCAGCTAGTGTAAGTCTTACGCATTAGTTCCTGATAAGATCATCTATAAACTTACATCAGGCGTCAACAATCCGATGAGATAAGGCGATACGATTCCGGAGATGGCAGCTATCCCGTTGACCATGGCGGTGGTGGTGCCGCAGTAGTTAGGGCTGATGTCGAGCGGGTTGATCTTCATACCACTGTAGTACGCCCCCATGAGAGTCATGGCGAAGATGAACCAGAAAACGGCGAGGATTGTGTCGCAGCCGGAGTAAGAAGCCAAGAGGATGCAGATACCAGGACCAGTGGCAGCTGTAACGTAAAATACGTATTTGTTTATAGTAGACATATGTGTATTGCTTACGACAAAGAAAAATTTCAGGATTGATACGAGGACGGTGGATATGTCACGCACCTAACCATTTTTCAATTAAAATCGCTTGCACACACGACAAAAAACGGGCGCCAATTGAAACAAAATATGACGCGAGGTGCAGCGACTTTACCTCTCAAGGTAGTTAGGCGCGTTAGTGTATACCAAACATCCAATAAACGTTAAAACATGTGTCTAAATGTAAAACCGCTGTTTTATAATGCAACTTGGAATTGCTACCAATAGATTATTCATTACACTTAAAATTTCAGTCCTATGTTTACACACGTGTGCATTTTTTTATTACAATAATTAGGTACCTACTTTAATAACCTCAATCAAATAAGACATTTCACTTACCAATAGTAGTGTAAATTTTCCTAGCATTCTTGATGCTATGGTATCCTCTCTTGACGCAGAAATCACAAACTAAACCAAAGAAGAACGATGCGATCCACATAGCGATGTATGGGAGGGCAGAAAGTATTCCCGTTGACTTAATGTTGAATTTCAGGACGTCCGTCATGTACTTTGGTAGATCTGTTACCATTGTGAAGTATCCCCAATCGTGACCAATCTGAAAACAAAAGATTTCAATTTCATAACGGTATGCAATAAGATTTCTTTATCTATACATATAAAAGGCTTTGTCCTGAATGACTGACGGATCAGCGCACAGCCTAAACCGCTGGTCGTAGAGACCTGAAACTTGGAGGGTGTGTTCCTTGTATGATGTAGGGATCCGATAAGAACGGATTTTACGAAATTTCACCCTAAGGGGTTGAAAAAGGGGTGCAAAGTTTGTATGGGAAAATGTGATTCCTTGGTCCGATCTACTTCAAATTTTGCATAAACATTCTTTAAAAATAATAACGTAAAATGTGTATCAAATTTTATTTAAATTTATCTTGTAACGGGGTTAAAAAGGGGTAGAAAGCTATTTTGGGGATGATTTGCTCGAAATTGATATCAATACTTCTTGGTGCTTACGATTGAAATATTTTTTATTTCATTTTTGACAATCATTTGACATATCTGAGACAGAATGTTTAACGACACATGTTTGTAATTGATGTTGCTCTCTAGAAGAGATTTTATTCCTTAGAATAGTAAATAATATTGTTTTGTGTTCAAAAAGGGTAGGTATCAAGCGGTATGTGTCAAGTGTAGATTGCAGATCGTTTTTTCATATTGTCGGTGGACATTCTACGCTGCTCCTGTGGTCGAAGGGTGTCCAATCTGCAACTTTTCGTGGGGGGCCTATGTTTAGCAGTGGACGGCTTTTGGGTGTTGATGATGATGATGGCGTAGATCTTTACATAGAATTGTCCCTTTGAATTTACGATTTGAATTCAAGAAAGTAGAGTATTCGCTATAACCGTAAACAAAGCTAAAGTTCAAACTCTTAAAAGGTAGCGGGAGAAGACTTGAGAGAATTCGCTTCTCCCACAGCCTGTATGTGGCATGATGCTGTGTAAGCGCAGAGAGTAGCCTGGTCTTATTAGTACCCGAAAGAAATATAAGTACGATTAACAAATGGGCGCAGGAAGTATTTCTATTTCGTTGTAAAATAAAAAGATAATATCCCCGTGTAAGTTTGACCATTAAAGACCGGGCTGCGTGTTGAGTGTACATAAAATATAATAAATATGCGCCAGACACCACACCAATGGTCTGGTTTCGTGGTAGTAAGGAATTATCTTCCTTGTGTTACGAAGTACCAGACAACGATTATGACGGGTGCGTCTCCCATAAATACTTAAATACATATAACATCCATGATTTAGGTACAAATGTCCGTGCTCATCACACAAACATTTGCCCCTTGCGGGATTCGAACCCTCGACGGCCAGCGTAATAGTCAGGAGCGCTAACCAATACACCAAACGCGTCGTCGAATATAACAATTATCTGTACGCCTTTCTATGTATATATTTTAAAACTGGATGGTTTCGTTTTTTTGTTTAAAGGCACTAATCACAGGAACTATTGGTAAGGGTATAGAATATGATAGATAGCTAATTTATCAGGGAAGGCTATAGAAGTAGTTTAATGTGTATAGGTATAGGCTTATAATTTTTCGCTACGATCTATGGGAACGGAGTTAAACTAAAACGCGCGTACGAAGTCGCGGGCGGGCCGCTAGTCAACAATAAAATAGGTAGCGGTTAGCAAATAATTGATCAAACTCGAGAACGATGATGATGATGAAGTGAAAGAATAGCGATAGAAACTATTTCAAACTAATAAAAAAAAGCTATTGGCGATGTGTTGTGTCAAGACGAGATTTTGGACATACTTACGAGTATTTACCAACTATTGATGTACAGTGGTGTTATTGCAAATAAAATAAAAACAAGTGTTTAGCATTCATCCAAATATTAATCAGTAATAATAAAGTCATATAACGGTTATTATTACCTTTTTTTGGCAAAGCTTGTTAGTATTTTTATAACGTTGTTTTTTTTTTTTTTAAATAAGTTATATTATGATACAAACGATATAAGCATCGCTTTGTTTGTGTTGAAGTGTTTACTATCCTGTGGTATCATGAATTTCAAGAATGGATTAAGTTATCAATTCTATTATTATGATTGGTTAAAGTAGAGAAGCATAAAGTATTGAGGTGGCTGACAAAACAAAAAACTCTACTTTGTTTTATTTAATTATTTTAACATTATGTTGTGACACTTGTGGCACTGGAAAATCTTATGTTTTTTTCTTTGATATGGGTATTTATGTTTATTGGAAGCATATTTTCTAATAATACTGATGTATTTGGCCCGTTTCAGAATGTCTGAAAAAAATCCCATTACTGTTAACTGTTCATTTCTTCATACGAACTGACGTTCCATATTTTAATTCGCATTCAGTGGTTAGTGCTTAGTCGATGGTGAAATATGCTTTTAGTATAATATTATCATTGTAATTTCGTCGTTATTAAAATTCAACTGCAGTTGGAAGTGTAATTGTAATAGTCAGCTATTCTTAGGGCTTAGTTAGAATAACCCAAATGTGTCTAAAGTAGAAATTTTAATAGGAAAATTACAAGATGTCGACACATTTATTACGACATCAATGTTATACTTACCAGTTTAAACCGAGTTCTTCACACGACAAGGTCTTGTTAAATTAATAAGACAGGATATCCTGCAGACTCTTGTAACTAACTCCTTCCTACGGAACCCTAGTTTATATTTAAAACACGCTGTTGTTACACCGTTGATATTTACTGGGAAATTTTCGTTTTGATTCTACATATTATTGTCAAAAAACTGTTTCACAACACTTGCTCGGCAACGTTGGATTATATGTCATGGTTGGTGACCTCAAAGTGAGTCATTCTATCTCTTGGGATTTAATCTTGTATGAAATTTCCTTCGGAATAAATGTGATTTGAATTTCGAACTACTAGTAGGTATTCTTAAAAGATGACACTGTGAGTGTTAAGAAAATTCTTAAGAATCCTAGTATGATGTTCTTATACAATGGACAGTAAGAAAAAAAACAATTGAGAAGAGAAACGATGATGTTTAAAGGATGTTGATGCTGATGAAGATGATAGGGATAATGATGAAGATAATGTTGGTAGCGATGGTGATGATAATAGTGATATTATATAAATTATGTAAGAATTCTCAATAGCAATAAGTGGATCCATGGACGGATATTTCAATAAGTCTAGAAAGTCTCAAACTACTCTTGTTTAATTTTTCAGTAATGGCTATGTTTATGTATATATTTTAAATAGGTACTTACACCAGCGATGATGAGGGCCCATAGGGGCACAGATCTCAGCAGAGCTTTCCACGGGATCGGGTCCAGTTTTTTCTGTGTTCCTCTCAGTGAGTCAACATTTTCATTTAAGAACTTCCTTTCGGCGTCAGAGATGAATGGATGTGTGTTAGGCGTACTGTAGCATAGAACGCTCTGTAAGAGAAAACGCAAATCATTTTAAGATTTGAAACCATAATTAATTTATTTTATTTATTTATTTAATAAGAACACATAGGTACAGAAACTTATTAACTAACCTATTTTGATTTCAAAAACACATGTTTTAAATAATATATTTTAAAAGTTACGAGTATAATAACAATTATTTACCCAAATAGCGAACCAAATGAGGCCAAGTCCACCAAACATGTAAAACACGTTCTCCCAGCTGCCGTTGTGCATGATTATACCAGAGAAGTAAGAACCAGCGATGTTCCCAATCTGGGCTCCTCCAAAGACTATGGCCCCAAATCTGGCACGTTCAGCTTTTGGAGCCCACCGAGAGAGCATGGCCATGAGACCAGGCATTGTCGGACCCTGAAAAGGAAGAACAGATTTTCTTTATAGTCAATAGGACCCTACATTTGGCATAGGCACGTCAAAACTTATATTTCAGAACTACTAAGCAATCCAATGAAATTCAGTGTTTCTTCGATATAAACATTTATCGAATTCTTTTTATTACCTAATTACATGTTACTTATGGTAAAATTTCAATGTTTCAAGATCGTTCCAAGACTTCAAATCAAATAATAAAGTATTGTTTAATATTCATTCTTCTTCTTACCCACATATTTATGGAACTTCAAGATTCAAATTCTTGAAGACGTTATCTTTTTCTTACGTGGCATATGGTGGTAATGGTATAGACATCGTCTTTCTCTTATTATCCTTTATTAGAAACTGTGGCAATACCAGTCCATTAAGTTCTTTGGTGTTTAGAGTTTGGAAGTCCCAAGTTGGAACAGTAGACATGGTCTAGAAAAAAAGTTAATAACATACTAACCTCCCCAAATCCTTCAATAACGCGGAGAATGAACAGAGCTGTAGCACCTCCCAGTTTGACAGTGATTGGAGTGATGATGGTGCACACAGCGGTCGAGAGAAGTCCCAGACCGAGGACCCACTTCCCTCCGAACCTCTCAGCCAGCATCCCACCGGGTATGTGCGTGAGAACGTAGCCGTAGTAGAACGAGCCCAGAAGGAGACCCTGGGTGGCCTCGCTCCAGTCGAATAGCACTGCCTGGGGAAAGATAACAGTTTTGAACTAGTATTATTTCTTAAGGACTCTGTGTATTTTGTTGAGCAGACAAGAATAAGGTTTTGATCCATCTAGTTTTAGATTTTCATCGACTAGTCAGTAGATTCTTTATCAATCAAATCAAAATTTATTTATTACAGACTACATGGGTCCATGGGTTAGTACAAATAGCTTAAAAATAGAGGTTAGTAAATACAATTTGATGCTATAAAAATCTACTGTACCATGTACCTAAGTGACTCTTTAGCTTGAAGCTGTAACATTAGCTTTCAACTTGTATGACAGTTTTATACCAAGTTGTAAAATCATACTAGCTTTTTTAGGTATATAAGTATATGTAATCGTATTAATTAGAGCCTTTTAAGTCGTTTTAGTATCTAGTCTTATGAGGCCCTAATATTGAATTTACGTCATGGTCAAATGTCACTGGTTTCTTTTATATCCTCGCTCAAGGCGGTGCAGGAAATTATTTTATGCAACGTCTTGATATAAATTTGAGAAGGTATTTCAATTGTTTACAATACTACCTCCTAGAGTAGTGTAATCATAACTTATCTTTTATCTGTAGAGGTAGTATTTAGTGAAGCTTTAGTTACGGTGATGTAATTGCGATTATCAGCATTGTTGAACCCGTTTGAAGTTTTAGAGATCTTTATTGTAGGTATAATACATCACTTTTATAATATTTTGTATTTGTTTATCTGCTTCCGTCACCAAAATGTCAGATGAATAGAACTAAACTTTTATCTGATTATGATAAAAAATACGAGGTCATCTGACAAGAGAGCACCTTTAAGATCTATTAGGTATATTATTGACGCTTTCAGAAAATGGACAAGTGCGAGTCGTACTCGCGCATGAAGTGATCGATACCGAACAGTCTATTACCACTTCTCAGGACATTAAATAAATAAATAAAATAAATAATATCCTTGGACATTTCACACAGCGCCATCTGGTCCCAAACTAAGCAAAGCTTGTACTATGGTAACCAGACAACGGTTATGAACATACTTAAATACTTTTTTTTTGTAAATACATACATATTATACATAGAAAACACCCAGACCACTACAAACAGACATGTTCATGCACACAAATGTTTGTAATGTGCGGGGATCGAACCCGCAACCTCTGGCGCATTACATTAAAAAGGCTAGACAACTTAGAAAACTAGTCTAGTATGTTTTCTTTTTCTTGTAACTGAAAAATTACGGAGATAAGTGGTGTCGCTTTAATGATAGAGCAAAATAAAATAAGTCCATTAATTTTTGATGGTCTAACGGACCTATCGAAACGCATTTCTTATTGTAGTCCTTATTATTCAGAATGAAGAAAAACTCGTTAAGTTAGATCGATAAGTACCTACACGTCACGTGTTTGATAGTATTGCAAAACTTGATACAATATTTGCCAGCGTCACGAATGTAGGTAAAAAAGATTATTGTTTTTACTAAAGTACCTACCCAGGCTGATGTTGCTTTACAAAACTGATTCAAGTGAAAATACTTAGATACTATTAGGACCGTGCACAACAACAGCATTACAAACTATTGGAGGACGTTGAAATGACAAATGGCTGGCTCTCATTACGAAAACTAATTAAACCAAAGTAATTTCAATGAAATATTGTATAAGCGATTTATTGATTTGACTGCCTCGGTGGCGCAGCGGTTAGAGGTCGCATTTTAAAGCGACGGCTGCGCCGGAGGTCCCGGGTTCAATTCCCGGGTCGGGCCAAAAATATGTGTATATGTATATGTGTAAACCTGAGTTTTTCTGTTCAGAAATTCTCAGGGAAGCCCGAAGTTTGGAAGTTGGCGGTGTTTCACCCCCGTGCCTCGGAAAGCACGTAAAGCCGTTGGTCCTGCGCCTGATTTCTCTCTGGTCGTGTCAGATTGCTGTCCCATCGGGCTATGAGAGCGAAAGGAATAGAGAGTGCACCTGTGTTTGCGCACACACTTGTGCACTATAATATGTCCCGCGCAGTCGGTTGGTCGTTGTGACTGGCCACCGTAGTCGAAATCGGCTAGGGGCCTATTAAGCGATTTATTATCTATTCAATTACGTTAATCTTTAGTGACGATTTTTATTAATAAAATATAATACGGTTACTTAAATGTTGTTCTGAACGTTAACGTTATTTATCTTTTGTTCGGAGGCGCTGTCATCGTCATCGTCATTCGGGTCCCTCACCACTGTGCGAAGTACGCACACAGTGAATTATAATTAAAATTCACTTACCTCATCCTGTCGGTACAGATCTCGACTTGATGTTGTGTTTGCAAACATAGTAGACTCAGGGCATGCGTTAGGGTCAAAATTGCCGGATCCGTGACTGCCTCCCTTTCTGACCATCTGAGTTATGGCCAGGTTCAGGCAAACCCTCATTGTGTAAGCGTTGGCTACGGCCAGCAGAGCCATGATTGCCATGACATACCGCTGGGGTATTATGAATACTGGAAATAACAAAAAATATGTCAAAATTAGTGCATAGTACTTTTTAACTCCACGAAAGCGGGTGGGCCAAGGGGCCAATACGAGATTGTTTAAAAAACCGAAAAAGTCAAGTTATATCCACACATAATAAAATACCGCATTGTAGAAATTGAAATGCATAGAAACTGTGTACCTGATAAAGGAAAACTGTGCAAAATAGAAAATTCGATTGGTGAACTATTTTCGTATATGAACTGCACAAGAATGGGACTATTTTGCGAGGTTAGAACTGATTATTTTTGTAAATCTGTAAGCAAGTATAAAAAAGATGTTTTTACGTACGTAGGACAAAACATCTGTAAACAGTAAGGTATAAAAAATAGGGTGCAACCAAAACTACGATATCTTCAACGTAAATGATTATCTTCAACGCAAATACAGTAAAGATACTAAAAGCTGAAACGTAAATACAGAAGCTAATATTAAACTAAAAGGCTTTGTTATTAAATATCTGAGACTTAATGAGTTACACCAGTTACGTATGTATTTTCATAACAAGTAATTTTTCATACCAAGTGCATTCCATGCGTATGGTATCTATATTTAAATTCATAACTGGCCCCAGTTTTCATCAACAGTAGACTTTACTATTTATTTATTTTATTAAGCATTTTTATACTTGGGGTACTTTTTCATTTATTTTATTAAGTATTTTTATACTTGGGGTCAAAACAGTTTGACAAAATAGTGGCGAAACAATATGTAAATAAGTAGTCCAATTATTTAACTACTCACACGGTTTTAGCCTAACTGGACCTAAGTACTTGTTTCACCATTGTGTTTCTTTAATAAGCGTTCGTGTCGTTCAACTAATAAAATGACCTTGTTGATACAACACATGTTTTTATTTTTATATAAAAAAATAATTATTGTAAAACAGTTCCTTACGAAAACATGCAAAACAATGAGTTCAGATATATTTGTGATACATTCATTTAAACATTCGTACGTAACATGACGGTGTCATTAACATGATAAAATCGCGGTAATATTTTATAAATGCTTGGTTTTTATTTAAACTAATTTATTAATACTAAATAATCTCTTTTCATTAAAAGTAATTTAATTGTTTATATTTTATAAATTTATTTTCTTCTTTTTTTCTGTTATTCTGTATATATATTATTTAGCTATGTAGTTTATGTGTGTTTATTAGATGTTGAATCCTAATTTATGTTACCATTATAAATTGGATCCTAATTAACTTTTCATACATTGTTAAAAATATTAAAATAATTGTCATATCAGAAAATTACTACAATTCAATCAAATTTTATAATTAAAAGTGCGTATTAGTAACTATTGCTCTACATTTAAATAATTTAATGCTTTATTTAATTAAAATAAGAAACTACCTATTTATTTATTTTTAAAATATTAACAAAATACTTACATTTCGACACGACCAGTCTCCATCCCGTCAGCATTGTGTCGTGCCTATAACAACACAAAAAGTGTGAGTTCGATTTTATTACGTGTACTTATTGTGAACGCAGCGAACCGTGTATTTCCATACGTTCGTATCAAATAAAATTTCGCATACAACGTCCTAACAGGACGAATGACAGACAACTGATGGCAAAGTTAGTAGTCTGATACTGAATTTTAGTTAGACACGGTTTGAGCTACCGGGTCGTTGGAGGTCATATTGGCCGGTGCGTTACGTCCGAGGTTCGGTAGAGTTTAAGAGGAAATAAAGATTTTGGAAATCCAAATTAAACTTATGGAGAAACGAAACAAATAGAAAATGTACCTAATAAGTAATGCCTAAAGATGCCTAAAGATGTTTTTCTTTATTTATGTTTGAATTGAGCCTTTCTTGCTCGCGCTGTTTGCGACAGTATTTATCTTTTACATTTATTTTTTTGTATTTCCTCGACAGATGAAAAATCTAATAAAATAAATATGAAAAAATATTAAGGCGGATTATTTTTAATCACTACACGCAAAAAAATATCAGAAAGTAAATATTTTATTTTATTTCCTATAAATTATTAGTAGTACTTACATCCTACTTGAATAAAATCATATTGCACTATCAGTTGAGAGTTTATTTAACTATTGCAAGTCTTATGAAAAGGAACAACAAACAAACGAGGATTTGAAAAAATAATTGCCGCCTATAATTAAGATCATCATTATTATCAGTCAAAGGACGTCCAACGCTGAACATAGGCCTCCCGCACGGTTTTCCACAGGAACCGGTTGTGATCGGGCTGCATTGTGGCAGGTAAATACAAGGTCATCCATCTTATTGATGGACGTCCTACGCTGTGCCTTTGGTCGAAGGGTCTACAAAATATGAATTTTCTGCCCCAACAGTCATCAGTTCTTCGCGCATTTGATAAAATGATTTTACTATCTTATAAAATAATCTTAACTTTGGTATAAACCACTATATTTTCAACTATATTTTGATGTCACTTAACATCACTTATTTATTGAAAAACCGGCGTCACAGTGTTAAAAATTACATTTAATTTCGTTTTATATCAGCACAGCTGAAATTGAATACTTATCTTTCATTCGATTCGGTCTCTCAGGCTGGTGACGTGAAAATAAATAGTTTTTCTCATGGCTTTTCCTTCACAACTATTCCTAAAGTTTGTTTGGTGTTTTTAAAGTGAAATTGCGGATTTTTTATCAGTTATCTAGCCATTGAAAAGCATATCTATATACAGGGTGTAGCCTGCAATAGAAGCAGAAAATTTTATTCAATGATTCTACAGAGTATAATACGTTTTAACCTGGACGTCAGATAAAGTGAGAAACGCTGGACTACGGCGGAAAATTCGTTTGGTGTGAACGATGCCTTCGGTCACAAAGGGTAAAGAAAACGATCTACAGGTCAATTACGTAGAAATCAAGCTGAAAACTATTTTTTAACTTTTCATAGTTTTTTTTAAAAATAATTTTAATCAGATTTTGATGTTTAATAGCCTTGAGGCTATTCAGAATGACGTCACAATATAAATAACTAAGAAATAATATTTGAACAATAAGACACGGTGATAATTTTGTGGAATTCTGTTTACAACTTGAAAAGTAATAACTTAAAATTTTTCATTTATTTGTCTAATGACTTAGTGTATAGTGTATCACTTATTTTTGGATGGACCACAATTTTCGGGACATCCTGTATACGTTCAGTCTACGTCAAAGCGGAAGAACCAAACTTCACACTGTCTAAGCAAAGTAATCCGTTTGAAACAAAGAAAAAATAATCACCTCTAAACAATACTTCCTTATCAACTATTTAACCTGTTAACTGTTTAGAAGTTAACTTAGTATTTTTTTCCTCATTTTTGTTTGCTGTCATCATTGAAGAAGAGTGATGAGAACAATGTTATCGTTATAGTTAACGGAATGGTTGGAACCAACTATTACTTGATTTAAATACTTTGATTAAATTGCTCTTAGCGGTTCCCGGCGGCTTCTCTCACGGCAAACGGTAAAAAATACGATGTTTTTATATTCCATTTCATTTTACGTAAAAGTGATTGTTGCTTTCGGTATGGATCAGGAAAAAAACAATCAATTTAATATTTCTATTTACTGCAAACGTGCAATTTTTATTTTAGTATTATTTATTTTCCGATTGTGATATAAAGAGGTGTTTTTAGAGACGTGTAACTCCAACACCTAATTTTAACAAGTGTTCTAAATTATGATCACTTTGTGTTTATTTTATTACTATATACAACATGGTTTTACTACTCTATTGTGTCCATAACAAGAAGCTATATATCTTTAAATAAATAAATGTTAGAAGGTAAAAGCAGTTTTTCCCCTACAAACAAAATGTACTCTAAGCTCAAGAGTTTAGCAAACATTTGAACCACTCAAATGTTATAACATTTACTACTGTATCCATAGGTACATAAATGGTGCATTACCAAAGCAACTAAAATAATAAAAAGCAAAGTACCTTTTTGCCTACAATAAAAAGTGAATCAATTGAGTTGTTAAAACAGTGACGTTAGCGTTTAATATTGACATCATACTTGTTTTTTCCAGTGTATTAAAACTATCATGACAATTGATTGGTAATGTTAACTTGTCAATTGATCTCCATTTGTCACATGCGTTGGTTTCCCAGTATTTGTAATTTTAAAAAGAAAATTGGTGAAAATTCATATGGATAAAACCCTTCATACTATCGTATTTGCATGTGTTATGCCAACGTGTTTGTCAAGATATCTTTATGAAAGATGTTGTTTTGGTATCAATAGTTCATCTGATATGAAGACTTAGTAATATTGGGGGTGATACGTGTATCTTAAGTGCTTTCAACTCGCAAAACGCTGTGGGGTTTTGATGTAAAATTTAGAGCAAATTGTTATTTTATTCCAAATTATTTTTAACATATTTGTTTTTAACTTTCTGATATTTTTAGGCCAATAGCCGTAAACCATAGCAGGACTTGGTCAATACCTCCAACATGACAGCTTGATACTCGTACCTAGTTGTCATAATCTTTTTACCTACACTTATATTGTCATTTAGGTTTTTGACCTAAATTACCCGTTAGGTATTTTGACACTTTAATTTATTTACATTAATGGTAGAAATACACATAGATTCGTAGTAATAGTCGATTCACAGGCATGCACACGTCACGTATGAAAATGCAATCAGAAAGAATATTGCTGTTTTTAGGGTTCCGTACCTCAAAAGGAAAAAACGGAAACCTTATAGGATCACTTTGTTGTCCGTCTGTCCGTCCGTCTGTCAAGACCCTTTTTCTCAGGAACGCGTGGAGGTATGAAGCTAAAATTTATATCAATTACTCAGGTCTACTGTCCCTTGAAGCTGTGAAAAAATCAAACTTCTAAGCCAACGCAATCAAAAGATACAGCCGTTTATGCCGCAAATTTTCGACACTTGCAAGGGAATCAAAACCTACAGGGTGCTTCCCGTGAATTCAGAATCTTGAAATTTGGTACGAAGCAACGTCTTATAGCATAGATAAAGGAAAAATTACGAAAACCATAAATTTTTAGTTACATCACATAATATATATTTTTTTAATAATTTTTAACTTACTACCCATTTCCTCATAAACGCGTAGAGGTATTAAATTGAAATTCATACCAAATACTCAGGTCTATAATACCTTTAAGCTGTAACAAAATCAAACTTCTATGTCAACGCAATCAAAAGAAACAGCAATTTAAGCTGCATATTTTGAAACTCGCAAGTACTCGCAAGGGAATCAAAAGGGTACTTCCAGTCGACCTAGAATCTTGAAATTTGGCATGAAGCAACGTTTTATAGCACACATAAAGGAAAAATTCCGAAAACCTTAAATTTTTAGTTACATTACAAAATATATATTTTTTAATAAATATAAACTTATTACTTTTTTCCTAATGAACGCGTAGAGCTATCAAGTTGAAATTCATATCAAATACCTTGCAGGTTTGTACGGAACCCTCGGTGTGCGAGTCCGACTCGCACTTGGCCGGTTTTGTGATTCCTATCGATTGCTAGAAAATCTCTAGGAACAGTAATGATTGAGGTATTGGGTACAGTTTAACTATTGTTTATTAAAGGCAACACTGTCATTTGTTTTGCTTTCGGTTGATACGTAATAAGAGTACAATTTTTTTTTCAGTTTGGTATTGCACATTCTTTACACATAAAGGAACCTAATACACCCTGAAGGTTTTTCCCTCTGCTCTATCAATTATATGTTTAGTAAACATGAGTACTATCAAACTGTTCTGTGTTGAATGTTATTCTTTAGATTTAGTATCTAAGTAACCACTTATCTAAGTAATATCTTCACTTACGCCTTTCTATCTTTAACACAAAGACCAGCCAATGTTTAACTTGCCCACACCGCAAAAATGTAATCAATGTGACATAGCCGTATTTACATATTTTATGCTTGAATTTGTTTGAATAGTGATTGGAATTTACGTTGAATTCTATAACTATATTTTTTATTATAACTGTTTACCCAGGGTGTTTTGTAACGAGTAGGTATCTTATCGGTACCTACATTTCCTTTTATTTCATGACAAACGATAATATTTGTTTCCCGGTTACTTGTTAAATATTTTGTATTTTATCACCTTACTGAATTGTAAGTGGTCCTCTAAACAATAACATTGTATGTGTGTTTTGTTTAAATTTGACTATGTTTTACCGCAAAAATGAGAAGGTATTGTTATTTCAATGATTTGGAAAGATCTTAGTTTCATTAACTATTAAGAATATCGCGACTTTTATCAATGTTGACTGCTAGATTTTGTTTCATAGCACTATAAAAAAAAAACTAAAATAAATTAGTAAGTTGCATGAAGATTAAAACGTATTTTGCACGCAAAATCCAAATAATAAGTAGGTAAATTCTATGACCATTAATAAAAAAACAAGCATACTTGAAACAGAAAAGAGAAATTGACATCATGGTCTTTGATACACTGATCAAAACAAATCAATTTTGGAATAGAAATGAAACCTGTTTTGATAAATAAATATATTAGTTTGATAAAACTTACCTCTATTATTTTTTATTTGTATAATATATATCGTGACTGTCAGGTCTGCCTGTGTGGTCGCTAGATTTAGATGAAATATATTGAGAAATTTAGTACCTAATTGGTACTATTTGGTACCTATCGATAAAAAAATAGTACCTCAGCCCTTGGAATATTATATCATAAGTCTTATACACAGGCCATCCTGACGTCAGGTTGGCCTGTATGAAATTATATTTGGGTTTCTGTTATAGGTATCATTCTGGAACCTATGCTAGCATTTAGTACCTAATTGGTACCTGAGAAAATATATATTACATTTTGAAATATCATGATATTTTTTTAGATTTTGGATTTTTTAGATTTCCCATAATTCATATTTGATCCCTTTTACTACTCGTTTTTAATCATTTATATGTTACCGGCGTAATTTGTTTCCCCCCTACGTCCTATTTAAGGCATCTACGAATCCAACAAATTTAAAATCATGAAAATCGGTCCACCAGTTCTCGAGTTATAGTGGTATATATAAGTGGTGTAACTTACAAGACTTTCTTTTATGTACATAAATAACTAGCAAATCCAGCGAACTTCGTTTCGTCCCGGTCCCGTTTTATGGTCATTATGCTATTCGGGGCCCAGACAAATCCATCAAAGTAAAAATCATGAAAATCGGTCCACCCGGTCTCGAGTTTTAAGTGGTTTAACTAACCTAACTGCCACGGGAACCAATGAACCCTGCGCGACCAACCAGTTTTTAGGGTTCCGTAGCCGAATGGCAAAAAACGGAACCCTTATAGTTTCGTCAAGTCTCTCTGTCTGTCTGTCCGTCCGTATGTCACAGCCACTTTATTCTGAAACTATAAGCATGACATAGCTGAAACTTGGTAGGTAGGTGTATCTTGTTCACCGCTTTCCGATTCAGATACTAAAAGTAAGAAAAAATAATATTCAAGGAGGGGCTCCCATACATGAAACTAAAACCAAACATTTTTTTTTACTCAAACCTATGCGTTTGCGGTCTCTATGGATAGGTCTTTGAAAATGATGTGGAGGTTTTTGAAACCATGGTTTAAGATATAGACGCTTCCAAAGTGGTAAAATGGGCGTCCCCCCCCCCCCCTTATCTAACTTTTGAACTAAGAAAGTGAAAATTTTGAAAAAAATATATGATGTAGATCTTAACAAAAACTTGCAACGAAAATTGATTTGAAGGAGATCGAACCAGTAGTTTTTGAGATATTGCATATTTTTATCAACCGCAAATATAACTTTGTCTTTCATACAAACACTATGAAACTCAAAGTTATTTTTGCTGTCACAATACATTGTGATGTTTTCGTTAAGTGAAAGTAAGTGGACCCTGAATTCAGTTAAGGTGGCACGGAACCCTCAGTGCGCGGGTCCGACACGCACTTAACCGGTTCTTAAATATTGTTACCACTAGTAAATAATAACATTCGATCATCTGGTGAAATAACCGCACAATTGCATATTTGCAAATTATACAGGAGAGCACTTTAAAGTTTATGAAAATGCTTTGCAATCAATAACTTTTGCATCTCTCCTGTTCGGAAAATACATATAACTTTCCTGTGTAGATAGCCGCGTGGAAAATAGCTTATCCATCCCTAGGGTGGAAAGTAATTTAGTTTTAATTGACATGAGATAGAGTCAAGGCCTGCAGTCAAAGCTTGGACCAAAGATAATTGAGTCACATCATGTTATTAAAATAACAAACATTTTTGCTTAGCTATAAATTGAAAATCATATTGTGTAGGTATTATGTATAGTCGTTGATTAAAAAATATACAATTTCTAATTTTAATTCAAATAACAATTAAAATATTTGGCTGCCCGCCATAATGCCAAGATGTTTTTTTTTATTTTATATTGTCAGTGTCATTTCAGGAAGGATTCGTCCAAAGCCGTTAAAACTTTTATATAAAAACCGGCCAAGTGCGAGTCGGACTCGCGCACTGAGGGTTCCGTGCCACCTTTAACTGAATTAGGTATTCTTACTTCCACTTAGCCAAAATACAACAATATTTTGTTGACCGCAAATATAACTTTGTTTTTCATAGTGTTTATATGAAAGACAAAGTTATATTTGCGGTTGATAAAAATGTGCTATATCTCAAAAACTGCTGGTTCGATTTCGCTCAAACCAATTTTCGTTGAAAGTTTATGTTGAGATCTACTTTATATATTTTTTCCAAAATTTTCACTTCCTTTGTTCAAAAGTTAGATGGGGGGGGACGCCCTTTTTACCACTTTGGAAGCGTCTATATCTCAAACGTTAGACTTTTAGAAAAAATGGTTCTAGAAACCTTAATGTCATTTTCAAAGACCTATCCATAGACACCGCAAACGCATAGGTTTGAGTAAAAAAAAATGTTTGGTTTTAGTTTCATGTATGGGAGCCCCTCCTTGAATATTATTTTTTCTTACTTTTAGTATCTGAATCGGAAAGCGGTGAACAAGATACACCTACCTACCAAGTTTCAGCTATGTCATGCTTATAGTTTCAGAATAAAGTGGCTGTGACATACGGACGGACAGACAGACAGAGAGACTTGACGAAACTATAAGGGTTCCGTTTTTTGCCATTCGGCTACGGAACCCTAAAAACTGGTTGGTCGCGCAGGGTTCATTGGTTCCCGTGGCAGTTAGGTTAGTTAAACCACTTAAAACTCGAGACCGGGTGGACCGATTTTCATGATTTTTACTTTGATGGATTTGTCTGGGCCCCGAATAGCATAATGACCATAAAACGGGACCGGGACGAAACGAAGTTCGCTGGATTTGCTAGTTATTTATGTACATAAAAGAAAGTCTTGTAAGTTACACCACTTATATATACCACTATAACTCGAGAACTGGTGGACCGATTTTCATGATTTTAAATTTGTTGGATTCGTAGATGCCCTAAATAGGACGTAGGGGGGAAACAAATTACGCCGGTAACATATAAATGATTAAAAACGAGTAGTAAAAGGGATCAAATATGAATTATGGGAAATCTAAAAAATCCAAAATCTAAAAAAATATCATGATATTTCAAAATGTAATATATATTTTCTCAGGTACCAATTAGGTACTAAATGCTAGCATAGGTTCCAGAATGATACCTATAACAGAAACCCAAATATAATTTCATACAGGCCAACCTGACGTCAGGATGGCCTGTGTATAAGACTTATGATATAATATTCCAAGGGCTGAGGTACTATTTTTTTATCGATAGGTACCAAATAGTACCAATTAGGTACTAAATTTCTCAATATATTTCATCTAAATCTAGCGACCACACAGGCAGACCTGACAGTCACTATATATCACACAACTGTCACCGTTACCTCATGCAGTTCCAATAGTGACTAGTACGCGATGTGTTACAACGTTTACTTTTTGCGGTTTAAAATATGTACTTTCAATGATTTTTATTATCTGACGTTATCACCTCCTATGAGTGTCTTTTGTATGCAGTGTTATCATTAAGTACAACGCTAGGGCAGCACGTGTCAACTTGAGATGCAAGATTACGATTCAATTCCTTTATTTTAATCTAGATTTTATGAGTTTCAGAGATAGATCTTCAGTGGTGGGAAATTGCGCAGAAAGTTACCGAGTTAACTAATGCGTTAGTTAGATCATCAATATTGATTTTTGGAAAACTTGACCTGAATGCTTGCTATATCCATGTATCAACTTCCAAAGCGGTTGACTGGCAGAGAATGCCATAAGGCATTAAGTCCGCTAATTGTTCAACTTACATCGCAATATAGTTCAAATAAATAAATTAATAAATTAAACTTTTTTCAAAAACCTTGTAAAGAAATTAAACCAAATGTCAGAGGCTATTTTAATGACCATGTAAATATTTAACCGTTAACCATTAGTTGAGTTAACTATAGATCACGCAATCGGACCTTAAGTACATCATTTACATGAAAGGTTTATTTTAATTTATTGTAGATAAATTAAAATAAACCTTTCTAGGGGGTTAGAGCTGTCCGCGTCCGTAGGCGAAGCCTCGGCTTCATGACTCACGATACCCTACACGTGACCCCTGGGTAGTGCCAAATGGACAGCAACCGGTGGTAGGCTTCGGCCGTGGCTGGTCACCACCCTTCGAGCAAAAACGCGGTGCCAAACGGTGCATGCCGTGTTCCACCATGATGCTTGGAGTAGCCATTTAGGGAAATGGGTCTGGGCAGCTGTGATATTGCTAGTAACCAGACTCTGCCGCTCATCTCTGCCGTGCCGGATGCCTGGCTTCGGAGGGCAGCGGGATCCGAAGCACGGTGCCGCCGCTGGCCGACCGTAGGAAGTAGGGGGCCCAAGTAGCAGTTTAGCCGACTGTGAAAGGCTGCCCCGCCACCTGACGAAAAATCCCACAATGCTCTACCTTGCCGGTTGGCGACCGGATGGGAGGACCAGGTAGCCATTGTGGGGGGGTTCGGGCGTCCCCGCGGTCTCCGCGTCAGGTTTCTTTTTGTTCGGTGGTGGTGAGTCCGTAGAGGGTGAACACAGTGCCACTTCACCCAACTGCCATTTCTCTTGCCTATTCGCTCATAATACTAATGAAAAAACGTAAAAGGAAAAAGGTTTCACAGCGGCTGCACGTCCTCCCACTCAAAGTACACCTCACGAACATACGTGGGCTGCACTCAAATCTCAACTCGGTCCATCATCACCTTGAGACCGAAAAACCGCAGCTGTTGTTCCTCACCGAGACGCAGATTAAATGTCCGGCTGACACGGCGTACCTCAGTTACCCGGGTTATACTCTTGAGCACAATTTTAAACCTCGAGCTGGAGTCTGTGTGTATGCCCGTGATGACATTTGCATACGGCGTCTCAAGAATCTTGAGAAGTCCAATTTTTCAGCTCTGTGGCTGCTGATGGACACAGGTTTCGAACAGGTCATCTACGCCTGTATCTATCGTTCGCATAGTGGAGATGAGGAGACAACTCACCTTTGTGACCATCTCTGTCAGGCGGCAGATAAAGCGCGCGAATGTTACCCTTCGGCACAGTTAGTTATCCTGGGGGACTTCAATGCCCACCACGAGGAGTGGCTGTACCCGTTCCAGGTAACCGACCATGCTGGTAGAGAGGCGTTCAAACTGGCTCTAACGCTAGATCTCACCCAGCTGGTTGACTGTGCTACAAGGGTACCTGATATCGACTCCCATAGTGCTAACTGCTTGGACCTTCTGCTGACAACTGATCCGGACAGATACTCGGTGTCAGTAACCGCTCCACTGGGTACCTCCGACCACTGTCTGGTGAAATCTGTATCCGTATATTCCCCACCCGACCTAAAACCCAGAGGACCAAGGCGGATGTGGCGATACAGGTCAGCAGACTGGGATGAGTTGCGTCACTTTTTCGCAACATTTCCCTGGCGGCAGGTATGCTTCACTTCGGGAGACCCGACTCTATGCGCTGAAGCTGTAACCGCGGCCATACGTCAAGGAATGGAATATTTTATTCCCTTTTCCGACGTTGCGATGAACAGCAAAGCCCACCCATGGTACGACGCTGAATGCTCCCGAGCGGAAGCTCTGAAACGGTCAGCCTATTCTGCCTGGGCTGAGGCTCGAGCTCATAAGCTGCCGGATACCCGTAACCTGAAGAGAGCCTTCAACCTTGCTGCAAAGAGATGCAAAAAAACGTTACGCAGGGCCCGATTCAACCACATAAGCCGAATTGGATCAAAACTTGCCTCATACCCTGCTGGGAGTAAGGCGTTTTGGTCCTTGGCAAAAGCGGTCGAATCTAACTTCGCTCGTCCATCCCTACCACCTTTGCTTAAACCAGATGGTACGCTGGCTCATACCGCTGAAGAAAAAGCGAACTTATTCGCATCACTGTTTGCCGTTAACTCACAACTTGATACTGCAGGAAAAATTCCACCTCTCTCATCACAACTCTCTGACAGTTTGATGCCTGAAGTGCGCATCCATCAGAAAGAGATTCTTAAAATCCTGCAGAATCTGGATATTCATAAGGCCAGTGGACCTGACGAAATACCAGCAATCGTCCTCCGTAACTGTGCACCAGAGTTGTCTCCACCTCTAACTCGTCTGTTCCGACTCTCACTTAAGACTAACGTAGTACCTAGGTCGTGGAAGCTTGCGAACGTGCAACCAGTGCCCAAGAAGGGTAGTCGTGCTGACCCTGCAAACTACCGCCCCATTTCAGTCACCTCCATACTGTGCAAGGTTATGGAACGTGCACTGAACAATAAGCTCCTGGCACACCTCGAAGGTAACGATCTCCTCAGTGACCGCCAGTATGGGTTTCGCCGAGGCCGGTCGACTGGGGACCTTCTAGTGTATGCTACGCACTATTGGAGTGAGGCCATAGAGATGCACGGAGAGGCTATGGCTGTGTCTCTTGACATCTCCAAAGCTTTTGACAGGGTTTGGCACGCAAGCCTGGTAAGCAAGCTTCCCTCATTTGGCATTCCTGCTGGCTTCTGCAAATGGATTTCCGACTTCTTGAGTGGGCGTTCGATACGGGTAGTCCTGGAAGGCTACTCGTCGGATCCTCAAACCATCGATGCCGGAGTCCCTCAAGGGTCAGTACTATCGGCAACCCTTTTCCTGTTGCATATCAATGATCTGCTAGTGCCCGGTATAGTTGGGTATGCGGACGATAGCACAGTTGTTGATAGATATCTTTCCAGGGCAGGAGCCAGCAGAGATCAGATACGGTCTTGTCGAGAGTCCATGGTTAAGCGTTTGGATGGCACCCTTAAGGCTATCTCCGATTGGGGTGACGCCAACCTGGTGTCGTTTAACGCTACCAAAACACAGGCGTGCTTATTCTCCACAAAACGGAGTCCTTTCGACCTGACTCCGACTTTCCGGGATGTGCCTGTCCCCGTGACCGACCACCTGCAACTTTTAGGCATTCAGCTGTCTTCTAATTTGAACTTCGGGCAATACATTGAGGCTATAGCTCAAACAGCAGCAAGAAAGCTTGGCGTTCTCTCTAGGGTCAGGCGGTACTTCACCCCGGACCAGCTTCTTCAACTCTATCAAGCCCAGGTCCGATCTTGCATGGAGTACTGCTGCCATCTTTGGGATGGTTCGGCAAAATATCAGCTGGCTGCTTTAGACTCAATAGAAAACCGAGCAAAGAAAATTATCAGAGACGATAAACTCTTCCAAAATAAATTGGTAAGTCTAGACCATAGGCGAAGAGTAGCATGTCTGTCGGTCTTCTACAGGTTACATTTCGGAGAGTGTGCGAAGGAATTGCATGACCTAATTCCACCGGCCCCTTTTCATCTTCGTAATACAAGACGCGGGCGCGGCTTCCACCCCTATGTCGTAGAGATTCCATCAATACGCACCCAACGATTTCGGTCCACATTTCTTTTACGTACTGCTAGGGTGTGGAATTCGCTGCCGGCAGAAGTGTTCCCTGGCAACTACAATTTGGACGTTTTCAAGAAGAGAGTGAATAGGCTGTTACTAGGCAGACATGGTCCATCTTAGGCTACATTGTCACTTAACATCAGGTGCAATCGTAGCCAAATGTCTGGCTATCTATTAAAAAAAAAAAAAAAAAAAAAGATAAATACCTGTAAATTAAGGAGACAATTAGTAACTACAGTAGTTTATTTTACTTTCAGATTTTTGCAATAGTGTTTGTTCAGGTCATTTGTTTCTATTGTTATTACTAAACTCATTTCTCTTCATACAAACCTTTTGTTTTCCATATAGATGAGTGGCAAATACTTCAGTACATTTAATGTGTATTGTAGACGAGTTTAATTAACTTTGTACAAGTTTCTGAGTAATAAAGAAATGTCATTGTTTTCGTTTTAATGCATTGTGTAGTACTCATATTGCTAACTTTGCATTTTCTTCTTATAAGATGATAAAAACAACCTCTGGCTTTTAGTTAGAGATTGCGAGTTCGAGTCCCACCCGTGCGCAATTTTTGGTTTCGTAGTTCATCTTATAAGAATACAAAAATATAACTGTACGTGTTTAAATCATTCTAAACCACTAGCATTTTATTTTCACTGATATGTTTGCAAAACAAGATCAGCTTGAGCTAATCACCTGAAAACATTTTTGGTACATAATTCTAGTGTTTCTCTACTTTGTTAAATGTATCAAAAATGCGTTAGTAGTTTGATACATTTTCTAGAGACTACAGCTAGCGGGAAATAAAACGCAGAGATATTATGATAATAAGGTTTCTTGTTCGATTAATACTAGTTTACAGTAAGATTACTTTACCATTTCCTTACGAATTATATATAATAATTAGGTGTATGTTCACAATGTACAATATGTTAGTTTTGTCTTAGAGTTAAATTCAGAAAACAGTCCGCCTAGCCGTATGGCGAAAGGGCACTTTATGTAAATACTTCGCTGGGAGAAAAGCAACGTGATCCAGCATTTTACACTTCCAACGTCGACAATATTAATCAAACTGGGGTAGAGGTGTCAATACTATCCACAGTAACTCTTAAAAAAATCCTGGTACAGTCACCATCATAAGTCGCTGAACACTTTAATACCTTTTCAAAATAACAATTCATTCATTCCTTTAGAAATCTCAAACAAACAAAAACTTGGTATTTTGACATTATATTACAGTACTCCCGACCTATGATGCTGATCATACTTAATTCAACTATTACTCGTTGCTGTCAAACTTAAGTAGGTAATAATAAGTTTCTTGATAATAATGTTGGTTGTAACAACACCCAGTTACCCCAACCTAGACTCCAACACAATCTTGAGCACTTCATACAATCGTTTCCAAAAAAATAATATAGTGATGTTTATGGCTACAGGTATCTAGAAATCTCAATTAAAAGACATTGCTAAAAATGGCCTACGAATCAACACTAATTTGTCAATTACCAAAATTCACGTCGTTTTTTATTGCATTAATAAACATTCCTTTGTATTTCGTTGCATTTAGTTATCAGTTTGCATATAACTATCATGGTTTTAACTCGTCAAGTATGTGTAAACGAGACACATTAGAAATTCCATTGTTATGCGGCGCCCGGCTGTCGTTTGATACCTGACTAATTACAGCACAATATGATATATTACACACACAAATAATAAGCAAAACTTGTAAAATTTTGTGGTAAAACGTAATAAAACAAGGGACTTTAAACGTAAAACCCCTCTAGTATATTCCGCTTATTTATCTGAATTTAGATTATTGTATCAAAAGATAAACCTTTGGTACTTAGGTGTTTGCGTAATTGAAGTGTCTCTCCGTCATCTTAGTTTGTTATGAAATGGAGTATCTTGAGAGGGTTAGATAGATAAAGTTCATCTTTATTCAAACGATATAGGTAATGACGCGCGAAGTACAACTCCCTGGTGTCAAAATATTTGTTAAATAAACGCAGGCCAAAACAATTTTGGAAACGATTGCCGCAGTACTTTTTACATAGTATAGTTAACAACAATTTTGACTTGCCAATAAGAAACGACGAACGTATTCACATAAAAGATGTCTAACAAATCTGTCGTTAACTGTACTCCGACGTTTCTCATTCAACGTTACGATACTAGAACATGATACACAACTGAGCATAATATTACTATAATAGATACAGATACCTAAGGGCCGAATCTCGTGAACGGCAAGTGACAATTAAGTGCACTTGCAATCAAGTCTGAGCTCTATTACTTTGGCGGTAGGTTGAAACTATTTCTTTAGCTGATATTCACTTCCTTAATTATAAGGTAAGGTCTACTAAAGCCCGGTTTCTTAACTCATCTTATGGTTAAATGTCGTTACCAGCGGTTGAATATTTCCGATTGTGAGTGTTTTGAAGAAATAATTCCTTAACCAATGGACAATAAAATAGCCATTCTGACATTTGGTTAAGAGATTTTTTTCTTCAAAACACGCACAATCGTAAATATTAACCTCTGGTATGGTCACAAAACCGGGCCAAAGCGGTTGTTAGCCAATTTCTGGGACGTGTTGCCTTTCGGACTCACATTGATCTTCTCAAGATGCTACTTTGAAACCCCATTTTCAGAGAAGACTCCTTTTTAGAAAGATATGCATACGCCTTGCTGTAATCATCAACAACAGAGCATTATTTTCAGGGCACATTTATTTTTATTTTTTTCACTGTATATTTGACATTACCTAACTTGAAATAAAGATATTTTTTTTATATATTTCAAGGCGTCAAAATGAAAAGTGGTTAAAACGATACTTTCCCACTTTTAAAAACTTTGCCTTTTAACTTTACACTGTTTAACTCGTCAAGTATGTGTAAACGAGACAATAAAAATTCCATTGTTATGCGACTCTCGGCATTCGTTTGATACCTGACTGATTAATGCGAATCAAAAATGGATATGAATGCGCTATTTACGTCACGAATGGAAATCAAAGTAAATAAAGAGTGCACGATATATTTGACGCCATTGTCGCAGCTATGATGTAAGAATCAAACCGCAGTGACGCAATTTTCAATTTGCACTGTTAAAATGTTAGGGCGTATACATAAAATTGGAAACTATCGATTTAACATAGGTACTTAGCTGTTTGAAGTTGGCAGATAGTCAGTGCTGATAAAGATTAAAGTTGTCAGGTATCCCCCATAACTAAATAAATATACTTTGTAGATGACTAAGTAACTCCAATTACTGTTTTTTGACTGGCATATTCAATTATTCAAAAATAAATTTAACGGGCATATAACTTTCTTGTAACTTTATTACGGCGGAATAGTAGATGCCTATATTGGTATATGGGTTTATTCTGTATTTTTACCAGATAAAAAACGTAAGCAGTCTAGTTTGTATCTATGAAAGAATTCGCAGGGACTATAGGCGCAAAGAGCTGGTAAATTGGCACAGTATTATAGATTCCAATATGTATATGCCCTTATAATTTAATGACGCAGGACAGGACCGAGATTGTCGTCAGTCAAAAATTAAGAAGTCACGAGATAGGGCCCAAAATAAAAACAATACATTAACATCATAGACAACATATAGCTAACAGGCAGTGTACATTATAAGTGAGCAGGACTATCGAATCCTTGGTATTGCTTCAACAAATAAGTAAACCGTCACCAAAGACAGTCGCGGATAAAATCTTTATCTTACTATTTGAGATTTGAATCACGCGTTCCCGTTGTCTAGCAGCATTATCTTAAAAATCTGATGCGGTATTATTATCAAATTGATTTTATCAAATACCTAGACAACACTTGAAAATGAACCTCACATGATTTGTGAGTTATTATCAACTTTATTGCCCTTGAGAGTTTAGCGCACTGAAAAAGTAGTGTTTGGTAAGGTTTCCATTTTTTATTTATTTAGTATTTTTTTTTATTTTTATTTAGTATGTGTTTGCTCTTGACTCCAGACCAAGCCAAGTGCGACTTAGACGGAGTCGAAGATCATACCTTAGTTCCCATTGTTTTCTCCAAGCCGTCGTTAATTTTATTTTCTGTAGACTTTACCACGCGACTGTCCCAATCACTCATAAAACTATCATTTCTGCGTCGTACAACAGCTGTTGACAAAACATTCGACACCTAAATATATCTTATAAAAATAAATGTGCGACACTGACCCCCAGTTTCTCGTACAACGAATGTTTAAGATCGACATCACGCGAAAAAAACTAAATAGCTTAGTTTTCAAAATGACAATATTGCTTGCGTCCAATACTAAGATAATTTCTCCTATACTTGTTTCTGCAGTTAACGTTTACTACTCATTGATAAAAACACAATTTATGGATATTTTTCGCAAAGATTTATTGTCTACCCGTAACAACGAATGTCGGGATATAAAATGTAATAACTCCACGCAAAAAATATCCGTTAATTGTGTTTTACTCAATGGTTCTCTTCTGTTTCTCACAATTCTAGAAATTCGTGCCATCCAGCACAGAATTTGTGATGGTAATAGACTTTAATAATATATTTATCGTTAGATCATCGTACGAAAAACTGGCCGTAAGAGTATCAAACGCTCCCTTGTCGAGACTTTGTCGTTACGAGTACAATCTTAGAAGTGTATTATCTACAATGTTTTGTGCCTGGGTATAAAACTTTAGATTAGACGTGCGCGCCGGTTGAAAAAAATCGGGCGGCGGCGCGCCACGAAAAAATCCTCGGCGGCGGCGTGGGATTTTTCATATGTGCATATTAATACGTAGTGAAAAACCACGCTTAAACGAAAGAACTTTATTAAGTAAACTAAAAAGATGACTCAATCACTTTACTTGACAAAAATTTTTTTTTGCAACTTTTAAAGTTGTCGTGCGCAAAATTTTTTTTATTTACCCTAAATGGACTCAGCTGGGTGGGACCTTTTGGCTGTTAAAAGCAATCCAGCAACCGAAAACACTCTTTCGCTCGGAGTGCTGGTTGCTGGAATGCATAACAGAGCCTGAGCTAATGACGATAAACACGGGTAGGCAGATTGTCTGGTTTGCCAGAAGGACAAGATGTCCCCGTCTTCAAGTTCGTCAGGATCAGCAGTAGCTAGGTATTTCCAAGCTTCTTGGTCAACAGCATCATCGAAGCCTTAACCATGAGAACTGTGTTGCATGCTGTATTTGCGCGAGAGTTGGGAAAGTATTGAAACTTTACTTGTACTCGCTTCTTCCTGGTGACCCTCCTGGTGTAATAATGGTTGATTATGTTCGTAGTAAGGGCAAACAATACCTGACTGTTTTTGCTATTTCCTTGCGATAGATTAAGTCAGGCATCGTTTGCCAGAATTGGAGAAAGAGGCAGAAAATGAACAAAAGTTCTTAAGGTCTTTGGAGACTGTTTCTCAAGTGATAGAGGAAGATGAAAACGATCCAATCTCTGAAGACAGTGAAGACGTGGTAGAAGAGGCAGGAGTAGTGCCTTATTTGGAAATTTGGCAAACATACCTACAGGTAAAATTTCTACTCCAACGAGATGGCACAGTGTCTGTCTTAGAAATGCTCGAAAGTATGACGCACTGTTGTAATAGGAACCCTATAAATAGCATCTTACGTCGGATAGGGCAAGATGGTATGATAATTTCCCAAGCAGAAGGGAAATCATACGAACGATTTAAAAAAACGGAACACTAAAGCTACTCTTCGTAGGCAGGCGTACGAACGGTCTGAGCTTGGACGCGAGTTTGTCGGTGCTCCCCCCGCCCCTTCCCGCTTCGTGGCTGACATCCGTGCCGCCCGCCACCCGTTGCCGCCATGTTCCACACGTCGCACGCGCTTTATATCCATTGATTTTAAACTTGTTTTGTCTCGGCGCGAATTTTAAACTACCGGCGGCGGCGGCGGCGCGCTGACTCCTTATGGCGGCGGCGCGCCGCGGCGGCGCGCACGTCTACTTTAGATACATGTTTCTTCTCAATTACCATCTTAACAAAATAACTGGTTTATAACAATCATTGTTACGTTCATCGCCATTTTAAAAAATAACATTATGTACACGTAAAAACAAAACACTTAATTAAGATGACTAGTTAATTATAAATTCGTATTAAATCATGATTAACTGAGTTCGATAGACAACCCCAAGATTCAAACTGTCTCGGTAGTAAAATAAATACGCCTAAAATACAAATGGTTTAAATATTACTAGCATATTTTATAAAATAATATGTAAACCTACGCAGACTTCATCATATGACTATATAAATTGACGAAATCAAAATTCATTAACGTGATACTTATAGATAAGACTGAATTCGTTATATTATGCGGTGAACATAATAGATGAAAATATCAAATATGTTAACATGCTATTTACATTATTTAGTAATATACTAAATTATGTATATTTTGACACCATTACTGAAACACGCTCTGTAACAAAATATAACTTGAAAATACTGTAGCAATATTATTTAACACCAAGGATCTTGGTGACGAGTTCGCTGACCTTTTTTATAGTAGCATTTTTATTAAATAGAGCCCACGTACTTATATTTTTGCCATAGCCATATTCTGGTAAAGAGCATATAACGTAAATTCACTCGTACAGAAACGTAGTCACACATAAATACAACTCACTTAAAGACCATATGTGTACGTAGTATAATAATTTACAAAGTATTTACATTTTCTAATGATCGCATCCGCATTTTTTTGTGTTTTTTATTACCCGTGGATTTACAATTTAGCACAATTTTACGGTTAATTTTATTTGATAGATTTACGTTTATAAGCACTTTTGTCCTTTAGTGTTTCATTTCACAAATCAGATTATTAGCTTAATTAAACCATCATATTTGTAATTTTAATAGGTAATTAATAAAATATTGGAGTAGTACTATTTATTTCCTTAACTTCAAAGAAGTGTGGGCGGTATGACAAATTGAAGACAAAATAGTGCTTATAGACGAAAATCAAATCAATAATATGGCTCCCATTCATCCATTCACTAATTATCAAATTTGCTTATTCGCAAAATGTTGACTTACAAGTTCATTTTAAATGTGGTTGGATTTTGAAGATTTTATACTCGATTAGTCTAGATTCTCGATGGTGAATTTCAAATCGTCGAAAAAAATTGTTATGGATTTGAACAGTTTTTTAACAGGTTTAAGTATAAATTAATGATATCGTCATAATAAGCCTAGGCAACATACAGACAAAACATCATTGAAAAGTGCCTATTCAATAACCAAAACAAATGTAATATTAATTTTAGAAATGACTAAACATATATTATGGAATAAATCCGTGACAAAA